>JACYXH010000496.1:2832500-3060000 GCA_026745465.1 Lota lota | reverse complement strand
ATGTTGGCGGTAGGAATACATTGGCAATGCTGACGCTGAAAGCTCATCATCTGTTGACAACCAGGGGTCAGACTATAATCCTCACCAATGGAGATATATGGAACAGGAGGGAAGCCCCCTCCTCCTCGACCATCATCCCTAGGTGTGCAAGTGCATCCCATCTAGGGCGCTTTCCTGGGAAGCTATCAAGCATCTTAAACAAAGGAAAATGCTGCTACTTGGAGATTGATATCATACACTAGAGTGGTTCTCTTTGAGTTCGCTCCAATCAGCGCACCCTCATGAAAGGGTGCGCTGATTGGGTTATCGCAACCATAACATTGTTCCAAAATATTCTTAAATCCATTCATTCCTTGGAATGTAGCAGTTAGCTCCCCAGTGAGTTATTAAAAAGTGAGATAATTGGGCTGTTGGATCTTCATTTCTTCTCCTTCTGAGTAGGTCACTGAATAGGTTTTGAGAACAGGATTAAAGAATTAAAGAATTAAAGAACAGCCTCTCAAACACATTTGGTTATTTTAGGATATCTTTAGCAATATCTCACATTGTTTTGACATTATCCCATTTTTGGATGAGGTCATTGCATTGCTAAAAGCAAGAATAAAATATATTAGAATGGTATCACACTAGGAGCAGTAGAGTTGTTTTAGAGGAAACAAAATATAACTTTTTCAACATGTTCTCATGTCTCAATTATGAATTCAGGCTGGACCAACAAAAACTGATTTTCTTGCGTTTCTGCTCTTGGTTTCCATGGAGAGGCGAGGGATGTGTAGAACGGTTGCTGAGAGTCTAGTTTTCAATTTGACCTTGAATAATGTAATGTAAAATCCATCCCGCCCACCACCGCCCAAGAAAGAAACCACAACCTTATGATCGTGTTGTGCCCACAGACTGTTAAAAATATGAACGTGTTTCACCCATTGGTTTACACATCTGTTTTGAGGCAGTAGGCTTGCTTTCTACAGACGTCTTTGTTCGACATTTCTGCCACCGGCAGCGGAAACTATCCATGTTTGGCACATTGAGTGTGGGAATTGAATGGCTGCCTTGTCTATGGCCAAAACACATTAATATTGAATCCTTGAATATTACCAGCACAAACCACCTACAGGCCGTTAGAGGAACTACAAGGCTTCACATACACGCATTGCTGCCGCTTGGTTGTGCCTCATGATCCTGAAAGTGTCCACTGCAACTCACTGACTGGAAAACTGATTGGCGGTTAAGTAGTTATTTTTCGGTTGCTTTTGTTGAGCAGATAACACTAGACGTTGGAGCGAAGGATATAACGAGGAGAACACTCGCACTCGATCTCAGCTCTTGATCCCCTGCTGTTCTGGATGCCCATAGCTTTCATCCTCTCCACCGACAACAACAACAACAACAACAACAACGCCAGCAGTACTGCCTTTATGTGCTATGTAATTTAAAAGGTCGACCCATTCAAAGAATACACTCTACCAATCTACGTATTATTACGCGGCACATAAAAATATATCAACGATGAGCCAATGAAATTGACATGAGAAAAATTAAGCATTTTAAACCAATGAAATGGAATGGAATAAAATTGATCAATATCTCGATAATAAAGTAGTCCAATCTGTGATTTATTCTGTTCTTAATGGGTTTAACCCTATCATGAACAGCAAGGGCATTCAAAGCTACACGTTTTATATTTAAAGTAAAAAATTATCCAAACCTGCAAATAAGGTGTGCCATAAGGCAAAAGCTAAACTTTTCATGTGAAGGTTTCCAGCTCCAGACTTTCCATTGTTGTTGAGTAGAACGGCTTCAAATAAATAAAAATTAAAACACTCCAAACTTCAGTGGTCTAGTCGTGTTCCCGGTAGCAAACATCTGACAAACATCAGTTAGATATTAGACTTCATAGACTGCTTTCCTCCATGGCAGGGGGTAAAATCAGAGCGTTCCTGTTTGAAAAACATCCAACAGAGTGTGCATGATAGTGCAGACAGAGTTCTTACAGAGTCAATATCTGCAATCTCTCTCAATTACGGGAGTCAACGACGAGCTCCCTTAATTGTGCATTGTGGAAAATTCACAGTGTTTCATTTATATTATGCTGTTAAACCCATCTGCCAGAAAGCCCCATGACCCATGTACACACACACACACACACACACACAGACAGACACACACACACACACACACACACACACACACACACACACACACACACAATTGGTCAGAAACTCCCATAAGTCAAAGAAACTAAAAAGGATATAAAATAACTGACATTTACATGAATGCTTCTCTAAAAAACCCTTCCCACAGCCTGCTGGGTAATACATTTCGCTGCACAACTGCTTTAATCATTATTTCTAAATTTACCACAGAGAATGGTGGTAATAGCATTTTCGCCTTGAGCCATTAAGCCATTACAGTTTTTAAAGCATGGTCATTGCAGTGCCCTTGCCTGCAAACTTTGACAGAGGCAGTGGACTGCTTCTATCCCAGTTTGAAGGTAAAAAATGCATTGCGCCCTAAAACCTGCCACCAGCTGAAATCAATAGTTCATTCAGTGCCTTATGAGTCTCAACTACACGCACATGCACATGCACACACACACACACACACACACACACACACACACACACACACACACACATGCGCACGCTAACCCCACAAGTACACTTACTCTCAAGCACACCCACACATACACACTATTTGGGACCAATAATGATTTTATGCTCAGTTTGGAATGCAGTGTCATATACGATATGAAGTGCGAGACGTCACAGAATACCATCTCTCTTCAGAGTCCCTTGAGCTCAAACTGCAACGGGGCTTTGGTAAATCACTTCAGTTACTTTTATTTTCTCCCTCCCCCTCTCTCCCTATGTTATTGACAGAGCTGCTAATAGGGCAGAGTGCATCACATGACCATCCCAGCCAGGGGAGACCTTGCTTGTAGTGCCAACAGTGAAAGGTCCAGGCCATGACACGCAATATGCTGGTGTTGTGCTGCTGCCATGGAGTCAAGGCCTTGGCCGGCCCTCTCCTGTACTGTGGGACCGGGAGGTCAGGGATACTGTGGCCTCAAGGGTCCAGGCCTTGGGTGTCCCTGTTAGTTTGCCTGGCTGCTGCTGCCATATCAGAGAGGTCTGCTCCCTTGGAATTGCCTTAACTACGGGCAGGAGAAGCGCACGCATGCACGCATACGCATACTAACACACACACACACACACACACACACACACACAAACACTCACACACAAACACAAACACACACATAATGTTTGTGAAGGTACATGTGCACACACAGATACAGACAAACACACCTACACACATATATATATATATACATACACACACACAAACACATGCAGAGACAAACGTGCAATAAATGCACACGCACACACACAAAAATAAAAATGTGTCTGAGTGCATTAACATGCATCGCACGCGTACATTCTCTCTCTCTCACACACACACACACACACACACACACACACGTGATCAACCCCCACTCCCACACACACTTACCCACACACACACACGATATCCTTTCTCAAGATAAAAACAGATGTTCAATTACAAATCAACCTACTTGCTAATGACAGCCAGAGTGTTATCACGGTTCAGCTAGCTAGCTGATTAAGGCCAAGACATATTTTTACACACAATTAATTAGCATTGTTCAATCAGAATTTCTTAACAACCTCCGATTCATGACATGAAATTAATAATCGTAGGAATAAAATGGTAGAAATGTAGCCCAATGACACATTAGATTGTGTACCACGCTATTTGACTGATGCAATAGCTGATCACGTGGTCCATTTATCTGCACGCATTACGAACTGGGAAAGTAGGCTAGGAAGTCATTGCATATGGATGAGCATGTATGAGCCTGTCGACCAAGCTCACTAGGAACAAACATGCATCGACTGCCAAAGATTAGGCAACACAGCAACAAATGCAAATGTACCCAGCCCCTCAAACAAGGGGGCGAGGTATGCATTTAGTGAAATCAGTTTTTGTTTGCCTCACTGTTTATTATTCTTTTACATATTGCTTTTCGCCCAACAAATCCAATTACTTCATCGTACAATGCTATTTTTGGCAAAGGGAAGACGAGCAAGGGAAATACATTGATGGTAGAACACAAAAAGGCTAGAACCTTCTCCTTTTTATAACTATTAATAAGGAACACAAATCTATGGGCAGATAATGAGGCCAGTGCTTAGGAAAAAGGTTTAAAAGACAAAGCCTATAAAACTAGGCTAACCTAGCTTACCACCCCTGGTAGGTCTATTGTCTCATGTAGAGAGACAGCTATGTCTATGATTGCACGATCCTACCTAAAAATTATTTAACCCACACAGTAAGTGCCTGCAATGAAGCTGTTGGGGTCATTCTGACACAAAAGTGGTAGAAGGCACAGGAGAGATAAAAAAGGGAAAAACTTAATTTGACACTGACACTGAGAATAACGCCTTTTTGCGGGGGTATGTTGTCCTGTTGACAGAGTTTGCGTCATAATTCTCCGGGATCCCTCATGCTAAAAGATGATCAGTGATCACTCCCGGTACAGCAATGAATGGCTTCCACCCAGGTTCCCCAGCTCTGTCTGTCTCTACGTCAACACGGCCCCTGGATGGATGGTGTGATATACCGCCACGGTGTCAAGCGTGGCTTGCGGTAATGATACCTGCCTTGGATTAAAAGGCTTGCCAAAAAGAAAGCGACACAATGAATGGGTTTGCTCAAGTGGTCTTGTGTCGTCGGTGCCAAGAAAGGGAACATAACACAGAAAATGGGATGCATATATCTTGTGGAGGAAACTGTCACTCTTTTTCTAAATAAATCCAGTCCCCCATTCCGTTACGATTGTGACGCTGCTACAGTCTGGTCTGTACAACAATTCCTCGAATGATAGTCAAACATATTTTCTATGTATACATATACGTTGTGTATATACATATCTATATATATATATATATATATATATATATATATACTGTATATATATGCAACATAACGTTTAATTTACTTGCAGTCTGGGTGAGTAATTGGAGTTCAGTCTATTATGCATTGATTTGCTCACTTTAATGATCACATCTGCTCTAGCTCCTCTCCAAGATGCACTTTGGTTACAGCAACCATCCAACCGCCTGTTCTAATCACAGTTCATCACAGTGTATGTGTGTGTGTGTGTGTGTGTGTGTGTGTGTACACAACCATCTTCGCTTTATTACAAAAACATCCAGGATCAGTAGGAAGGCAGATGTGAATTGGCATTTAAACTCTATACTCTGTATAGAGTTTAGAGTTAGACTCTATACTATAACTTGTGACCAAATCAACCACACACTGTATCACAGTCCATATGTATAAAAAAACACTAGTCCCTTTATTCATTTGGGTAGATCAACTTATTTTTTTATAAGAGAACCCCTTTGAAACCCTTCATGTAATAATCAAGAAAACCAGTGGGTGGAATCTGAATGTGTTATTGCTGTACTTACAGGCCAGGAAACAGTCCATGCTGAAGGAGATGTTGTCAAGAGAAATGGCTGAACCAGGACCTGGTCCATCTTCAGTACTGAACTGTAGCCAGAACCTGCAGGGAGACCATATATATATGGAGCCATATGTTACTTTTACAACAGTAGCTTCTGAATCAACAATTTCCTTTAGAACGTTGGGAACAATGGTAAGATGATGGTGCAAAAATGAGAAATTTGGCTGCTTTGGTTAATTTGGCTGCTTTGGTTAAAATGGAAGTTTAGGGATAGAAAGCTTGGCGCTTCTGGGTTATTCTGAGATACAAATCATTCTTGGATTGAGGGGATGTATAAGACATTACGTGGTTCCAAAAGTGGGATTCGAAAAGTGAGTTTCAGCCCTGGTCTACACGTGAACCCATCATGCAACACTGTGATAACTGGAACAAAGTATACCGTCAGGAGGTAAAGTACGGAACAGCGTGTTTCTGCATGGTACATTTTGTTTTATGTTGACACAATGCTAGTTTGTCTTTTTAAATATAAATGATAGCTCAAAGGCGCACCGGAACATCATTTGTTCACGCACGTTCTGTGAGGCAGAAAGGTTCCCAAAAAAGCCACCAAACAAGAAAAATAAGAAAGAAAAACCCATCCGAGAGGCTGCTTTACCACAGTCATTGGTTTATTATTATTGTTACATCATGGTTAAGCTATGTGTTAATGCGATATTTGTGTGCTAGGGATGTCCGTGGCATCATGTATCAGATACACCTGGGGGTTGAGAAGGGGACGTTCTAATTATAATCACAGACACAGATCATTACATAAGAGATTGAGTGAGTGAGAGAGTGAGTGAAAACTCAGTTAGTGGCCTGAGTGAACCATTTGCCGCACCAGTCTGCCAGTCCATAGAGTGGGAGGGCGACATGTTTCCAGCCCCTCTCAGATCTCAGCTCACTGGTGGAGCGCCACAGGGGCTGCTCCTCCTGGCCTGTGGTGTTCTGCACTATCCAGAGGGACAGCGCCCCCTTCTGCTGCCCTCCGGAACACAGCCAGAAACGCACCTGTCATTGGCAGCAGAAAATACTGCAGTCAAAGTTTGTAATGAAACAAGAAGACAAGAAGACTGTATGTGTATATAAATATATAAACTGAGCTTTATTACAATCTGTTCGACAGCACGGTGAGGTAGAAAGTAGTTCAGGTCAATTTCATGTTAAATTAGTCTTGTGTTTTGTATTGACGTTTGAAGCACATCCTTTTGCGAAAATCATTAAAATGCTAAATACTTCAATTAATCCAGTTAAACTGGCCAACTGCGCCTGGTGTAATGTTTGCTGTATAGACCCAATGCCTCCCCTGTTTTTGCCTCGCAAAATGAGGAAAATCCCAGCAAAGGCGCAGCATGCACCTCAGTCAAGGTGTTGATGCATTTCACAACAGTCTCCGTAGCAATCAGTTAACAGCCATCTGCCCAAGTGTAATTATTGAAAGATCAATTCAAATGCCATTCAAAAGCCCACTTTTGTGTTATATATTCCTCTCGCCACAGATTGATGATTTTGACGATTTGTCTGCCTGAGCTGCTTCTGCCTGAGCTGCTGCCTGCTGCCTGAGCTGCTGCACAGCCATAGGCTGTGGCCTATGGCTGGGAATGTGTTTTATCAGGACGGATGCAATGAGTTTGTGCCCCCCGCTTAAAACTTAAAAAAGAATTGCCACAAGAGGGAAGAGAGCCAATGCTGCATTTTAAAGCAGGTTAACCCAACCCTAACCAACACTGCTGCCCATCTTCTGTCTTGTTTTTTTTATGTAAAAAAAACACCCATACCATCAAATAACACCCAAGTACCCTTTATGCTAGCAAAGTGGCCAACAGCAGTTAGCCAAGCAGCCACGGTGTACAAATGAGAGTATTGTTTTTGTAGGGTCAGCCCTGTAGCCTTTATATGCTAGCAATCGCTCTCTGGCACATGCCACGGTTGTGGTGGTGGATAACCCTTATCATCACCAAGGCTTGTTTGAAGCATCAAGATAATGGACGCTGCGGCAGTGCCATGACATGAAAGTGGACACGATTCCTAAGCTAATACCCTGAAACCGCTATCGCTGTCACGGAGTGAACAGGTTCGATCGGGCGGCTCCATGTAGGAAGAGGGATTTAGGGACGTTAATCTGGAATCAGCGCTAACCTCTGGTTGAGCGCCGAGAAGCTGGTGGAAAAACGCGTCGGTGCAAAACTGTCACCATATCTTGCCTGGGAAAACTGTTCTGGGCACATCTTGAATTCACAGTTTTAATTCACACATGCACAGTTTAATTCACAGTTTTTCGCCTTCGTTGTCATGTCAATAAAAATAAAATCTCTTTTTTTTATGGTTAACAACTTCTTTTTTTTGCCTCAGATCATTTGCTACAACAGATTTTGTCTAATTATGTTTTTGTTTTCTCTTCTCTTTTACACATATCAATTCCTGGTGTCTCCCACCCTGACTCATTCAATCCTTACCGCACTGTAACTCTCCTATTTACTATAGTCCCATCACCCACTTAAGTATCTCTTACTAACCTGTACCATATATATGGTCCAAAGGAGTCAGCGTGAGGCATGTTATCTTAATGATGCCCCCCCCCCCCCCCCCAGCCTATCCTAGCTTTGGAAGTAGATCAGCCCAAGTGACCTCAGAGGAGATTCTCCTTCAACAGAGATGGGAGATACCGGGGGGCTGGTCAATTAAATTTCCTGACCGACGGGAGTGCTTTTGAGCAGGCTGCGATGACTTCTGGACATCTGATTTAGACGGCACTGTCTCACTGCACAATGCCATGATTTGCCTCATTGATTCAAAGTCACCTTGTCCTAGTCATTGGCATGGCCGCCTTCAATGGCTCAACACATACTCCTTTTATGAATACGTATGGTAGGAAAAGGTATGCGTACGTATAAATCAATTAGTTTGTGCTTCATTACTTTGTTGCTTAATCTAACGATCAGCTCGTATAAGTTCAGAGTCTACGTGTGCACAGGCAGTGGGTGTGTGTATGTGTTTGTGAGGGTGTGTGCGTGCACGTGAAGGACACAGTGACGGGTGGGTTGCTTACTATGCACGGCGAGTTCCTCAGTGGCGGCGGGAAGAGAGGGCTTCTCAATAGTTCCGAGCCGTGTTGACCTTTGGACTGGCCTCCTTCAACGCTGAACGCAGCCCCTTTTGACAGCCGTGGGATACAGACACACACACAGACAGATCCACACAGGCACACACACACACACACACACACACACACACAAGCAAACACACGCACACACACACACTCACCCACCCATATAGTTCACACACACACAGATCCAATCACACACACACAGATCCATACGCACACACACACACACACACACACACACACACACAGGCACACACACATATACATATCCACCCACACACACACATCCACCCAACCATATATCGACAGACAGACAGACAGACAGACAGACAGACAGGCACACACACACACACACACACACACACACACACACACACACACACACACACACACACACAGATGTTATTGTTGCATTAATGAAAACCTCACCAAAAGTTTCAACCGAAAAGTTTGGAATCATTATTTCAGAACACATTAGACTAGAATAACACATATCGTAATGGTATAGTACCACTATATTTTGTTTAGCATATTTCTGCTGTGAAAAATATTAAATCATTCAAATGTGGTATGGCGTAGAGAATATAATATAATAACAACATAATTTAATGAGTAAAATAAGATACAACAATGCAGGATGCTTTTAAAATTATTCTCGTTATCTCGGCTATGTGCATCTGTCTATCTGGATTTATTTGAAGCTTAAACATAGCGGAAGAATGGAGAAACTTCTACAATCGCATTGAAAGACGAGTTCTGACTTTTTTGTTGATTTAACCCTAGTCTCACAAACCTCTTTAGATAGTATCTAAAGTCTGATGGCAGACGAGTTCAAATCTAGATGAATGGGACGCTTAACTTTCTTCCGCTCCATATTTGTTTAGACCAATCATGTTGATGGAGGCGGGGATATGTAAGCACGTAATTGGCACAAACTCGGCCAGCAGAAGTATACTGTAAAAAACGTACGTGTAAAGGTTTCAAATGAACACATTAATCAAATCCCCTTCTGTAAGCTCTTTCTACTCTTTCTTCGGTAGAATATCCCCGTAACGAAACAGGAAACAAGGTGTAACCCCGCCCGTTAAAGACCTGGTTTCTGACCCAGGCTCTGTGTCGTCTCCCCCCAGAAGTTCTGCTATAACATAGCAGGACTGCTGGATCCGAAATGAATTCAACCCAAACAAGGCTGATGTGTAAAGCAGCACACTCTTCTTGAAAAGACAACCCTGCCGTATCTGACACAGGATTACAAATATTGTGGCTTGGTTTGTATTTGATCAAAGATATCACCTCCACCGTCTTCAAGATAACACATGTAATATTAAGCATATGCATGCCCTGTTCGACTGGCCATCATTTAACCTTCTGCAGATGTTTTACAAAAATAAGAGCCAAAACTCGATAGGCTGATTCCGTCCGTTGGACAGAATCCATGGTGGCGGTGGAGCCAGCAGCATACAAAGGGAAGGATGAGGATAAGAGACAAGGCTGGACCTGATGATGGGCAGCTGAGCCTGGAAGGTTTGACTGGAGTCTGCAGCCGTCTCCAAGTGGCACCGCGGCCCGTCACAGACCGCCAGCCACAGTCGCCATCCTCGAAGGAGCAGTAGCTACCGTTGAGAAAGCGACCTAGAGGAGCCAGAAAGAGAGAGGGAGGAGGGAGAGAGAGAGAGAGAATGTAAGGAGAGAGCGAAAAAGAAACATAATGCAAAGAGAGAGAGAGAGAGGGAGAGAGAGGTGGAGGGAAGAGGCGGTGTGTGCGCAGTGGATGGTGTCAGAGAAGGGAGAGAGGGATGGAGCGTTGTCTGACAGCCACCCCAGGGTGCAAAAGGGCTGTGATGGGCGTCTGTGTGAGTGTGTGGGTGAAGTAGTAGTGGGGTGTTTGAAGTTTCTGAATGACAGTGAAAAGGATGAACTGGGAGAGGAGAGTGTGAGCAACCAGGAGCTGGTTATGCGGTAGTAGCCGGTAGGAGTGTGTGCTTGTGTGTGTGTGTGTTTGTGTGTGTGTGTGTGTGTGTGTGAGGATATGGCATAGGGTGGGACAGGCTGGGGTCTGTATTTCAAGCAATTGAACGAGGAGGGAGGGAAGGAAGGAGGTGCTCTGAAAGGCCCCTAGAGACAGGTAGGAAAGAGGTCTTGGATGAAAGTAGGGGATCGGACATGTGCATTCTTTTTTAGGGATGGCAGGCGGCCAAAGCGCCGACTCTGCACGCTGACTGCTCATCTGTCCCTCCAAAGCAGCTTGGCCACTTACTGTATCTGGGCCGGTGCACTGACAAATGCAGCCTTCTGCCGGGACTAAGAGTAGCCAAATAGCGGCGAGAGAAGGTCACTGTGTTTAATGGAGGTTAAATGGAGGCTGCAGTTATGCCTGAAGTTCTGCTCATGGAAAAACTCATGGAACCAAATGAAACTCTAGTTGGACAGAGCCCATTAAATACAGGTCTAACTTAAGGTAAAGTTGAATTAAATAATGCATTTCAAATTATTCAAATGATGGGAAACAATTTCATTCAGTTTATTTTGCTTCAAGCAATTTCGTTTTTCTTAAAACCTTTCTTTGTTTTTAATCTTGACTGCTTCTCTTAATGCTCCAGATAGATAATAAATACCTACTCCACCACTTCTATTATTTACATTTCTCTACGCACATAAATCTATGTTGTTATTTACATGCAAGATAGATTATAGATGATGAACTTAGACAATGTTTTTGATGTTGTCAAGGACCCAAGAGTCACACTAGATTATATGTAATTTCATGTTTGCTATTCAATTCAAGTAACTTTCAAACAGCACTGAGCATTAAATGGAAAACGTGCAAAGTATATGTGTTTGTCCCGTGTTTGTTGATAGTGTTAGTGAACAGTGGATCCAAGAGGCAGAAAGAACAAAAGACAAAGAAACAAACAGAAGGAAAGAAAGAAACAAAAAAACAAAATGGAAACAGAAAGAAAGACCCACAGACAAAAACTAGGTGGAGAAATAAGAGCCACTGTTCACTGTGTCACTGTCAACATTTTTGGCCCGTGACCAAATTTCTAGCTGAAATGTTTGCGACCCCCAGTTTAACTCTGTGCATCTGCTTCCACCAAATAGTTTTAACCCAATCAACATCTGCCGGAAATATCAGTGTCCCGGTGCAACCAATTCGGTCTATTACACACTAAGTAGTAGAATTTTGCTCGTGGCTATGAATCATTAGGCAGTCAGTTCGTATATACAGGATGTCTACGAGACCTTTTCAAAGAAAATGTGCTTGCTCAAATGAATCGTCATGTCTCTAATGCCAGCCGTCTCCTCCTGACCCTAAGGTTGGGAACCACTGCAGTAATGGGTGTCAGTTGACGCAGCTTGTTCGTGAGTGTGCCTCGGACAGAGCCTCAAAGTCAGATGGCATAATGGGGCCGACTAGGAGACAATCAGGACAGCCTCTTCAGTTCTTTCGCTTTGTCAGACACCACTTCAGACAGCCTTAGCAGTAACACGTAGCGTGACTTTCAGTAAAAGATTGGTGTAACCGCTCGCCCTTTTGGCACTCCTCTCCTAGACAAGCTTTAGTGGTCTGCTTTGCTATCGCTCCCCACCCCCCCTCCCCTCCCCCCAACTCGATGTAGACACATGATGACACACAGGAAACACATAAGAATCAGTTGCTGGTGATTAAATTCTGAGTCATGTTGTCAGAAATAGTCTAGTCCTAGGACTAGACCTAGATAAAAAAGAATAGGACAGTTATTCTATTTTGACCCATACATCAGAAAGTTATATCCATCCATCCATCTCTATCTGTGTGTGTGTGTGTGTGTGTGTGTGTGTGTGTGTGTGTGTGTAGGTGTGTGTCTACGTGTAATTGGAACACTTACAAGGCACAGTGAATGGCAGGGACACACAGACACACATACACATAGATGAGAGACGAGGGTCGTGGGACCAGGCAGTCAGTATAACATGACGAAAAGGTTTTTAGCGACACAATTGGTTGACCGTGTGAACCTGGGAGGGAAAAGTGAGATCATAGAACCCTTTTTACTCGATTATATGTGAAAGTCAATGCCTGTTCCCAAAATAGACAGAGGGAGGGGGATACAAAATGAAGAGCCAGTATTGTAACAGATGGCGGTTGGCGTCCACGTTTCTGCCCATCATTTGTTGAAAGTGTAAAACGATGAAGGTGATTCTGCAGAGATACGGGGAAAAGATACATCAGTGATAAATGTGTTTTCAATGGAAGTCACATTCATTTGAGACCTCCACAACTATAAGCCCACCATAAACCTAATGCTTTTTTTTATAATTTATTTTTGCATTTTATTCATGTAGATACAGTGTGATAGACAAGAGGCTTTGAGAGAGGGGGGAGGACATGCAGCAAAGGACCGCGGGCAGGAATCGAACACGGGTCGCTGCCGTAAGGACTAAGCCTTGAGGGTACGCGCTCTACCCGGTGAGCCACCATAAACCTTATGTAATGGTTTTTATAATTTAAGGTTTTCTCATGCACACTTTCAAATATCCCTGAAACAAGCTGCTGTTCAAGTCAAGGTAGACTTGCTCAACGTATACTATCAGGTAATTAATATTCTTTCCCATGAGGGCTTGTTTAACGGGCATGTACCGCCTGCAGAGTCCTAGGTGATGAGAGGTTACTTTTACGATTCATTCATTAATTCATACATACAATAAATGCATTTTTACTGCATTTGTAATACAGCATCCATTCTGCTTTTAATTCTTAGTGTGGCATACTTTACACACTAACACACAAACACACAAACACATGTAACCCATCCGCCCTTTCCCCACTTAAAATAAACACTTATTGCATTTCAGTGGAGGCTGTTCCCATGGGGTGGAACTTTTGGGCCACTTAGCATTGATGGCTGCTAAAGTAGTTTAGAGGGAAACACACATTACTTCGAGCATGGGAATGTCACCCGTGTCTTTAGCCTCTTAGCGCTCTGCTCTTGCGGTAGCTGACTGTGAGCATAGGGGATGAGGCGTCATTTTAATAAGCCCCCACACCGGAAGGTAAATGTAGACAGTGGGCAAGAGTGAATTAATTCTGGCCGGCCCCCACTATGGATGGGATTATTTACTCATTAGTATGTGTGTTCTGGAATTAAAAAAAAACACAACCACATGGGTTCCTCCCTCTCTGCAGAGGGATACGGATCTAGGGGTCACGGGCCCTGTGTACATAAATAGTGCAGGCGACAAAACAAATAAAAATGTCTTTACACAGGTGGGTTTTGGAAGAGGGACTAGATGAACAACAAAGACACACTTGCTTGCACACCGACGCTCCCTCTCTCTCTCTCTCTCTCTCTCTCTCTCTCTCTCTCTCTCTCTCTCTCTCTCTCTCTCTCTCTCTCTCTCTCTCTCTCTCTCTCTCTCTCTCTCTCTCTCTCTCTCTCTCTCTCTCTCTCTCTCTCTCTCTCTCCTCTCTCTCTCTCTCTCTCACACACACACACACACACACACACACACACACACACACACACACACACACACACACACACACACACGTGCACACACACAGACAATTCCTTTGGGACATTGGCTGCAAGTGAGATGTCAGCATACTTGCATTGCCACCATTGTTAGCCAGGCATGAGCAAAACATGGGGCAAATACACGGATAGGATAGAGAGCAACCGCTACAAAATTAGTCAAGTGTGAGAAATGCTAGCCAAGCATAGCGCTGTGCTACTTTTCCGCATGGCTATTGGGAAGGCTTGCGGCTGTGACTCCATTAGCACATTCGTACACACCGTGCAGCTTGTTAAAGAAGCACTTTTTTGTTCCGTTTTTTTCATGTAAGGGCACAGAGGATGCACAGCATGCGTCTCAAGGCACAGTTTCAGTGTTGAGCTGCGTTGGGACAATCTGTGTTCCCAACACTAATGCATTACCCATAACCCCTCACCCCCTGCTACCTTCAACCTATAAAACGACTGGTTCGACATCTGGTATCTAGTTAACCAGAGACATAAAGAAGGTATCAGAGATTGACTTTACTGAAACCTGTCATCAAACACAGGCCTCCTATTGGTGACTACTTGTGATAACCGTTTATGTTTCTTTGCCCAATATGCAGTTAACCACATACTGTACAACACTGCACAGTTGCTATAGTGCCTGTATAATATTTCACCGTGCTACAATGTCCACCTCCAGACTAACACCATGTAGTATGCCCATATGGTTATTAAAAGATTCCTACATTAGTCCATATGTGTCTTGCAATGAGTTGAACGGCGTGCTTGTAAAGAGTTGCCTGGTGCGGGGGTTTTCCATAATCAACATGTGTAGGCGTGCAGATAAGATCCAAGCAAGTGACACATACGGTATAATCAGATGTGTGTGTGTATGTGTGTGTGTGTGTGTGTGTGTGTGTGTGTGTGAGAACTCGACCTGTGTTCAGGAAAGCGGGTTGTACTCACGGCAGACGTCGCCCTCGTCGTCCCCCAGAGGACAGTCAACCACAAAGTCACACAGTTTGTCCAGGGAGAGGACCAGTCCTCGGTGGCAGCTGTAGCTCCCCTCCAGAGTGATGTTGGAGACAAGGTCAGACTCTGGAGAATGAGGAAAGTGAAAGTGAAAGGAAACAAAAAGTTACTCTGTACAGCAGATATCACCTTGACGTCGCCATGGAATCGTGCTACTCATGTTTTCCACTTGGATGTGGATAAAAAATGGGTTTGCTCAGTTATTTCAAATCCAATCGTAATAAATGTAACATTTGGATTCGAACGACAACTTTGTTCTTCATAAAAAATGTTTTTGGGGTTGTGACGACAACCTGTGAAAAAGGGGCAGGCTAAAACATAAACCAATAATACCATGTTTTTCTCCTCATATAAAGCCTGTAATTGGCTGCCACGCGCTTCAGCTTGGCATGAACTAATCAAATCCCGAGAGATTCAACCACGTTTCTCAGATGTTTTGTTCAGCACCAATTACTGCCTTTACTCCTAAATATTCAATATCCACATATAACGGGAAGCAAGATGCACTTTGAAAGCCATTTCATGTTGAACATTGCATCTCTCTCGGCAAAATAAATGCACGCATAGTGATACGTTCTTCCTTGAAAAGAATAAAATGTGGAATATTTACAGTCAAATGCGCAGCACTGCGTGATTCATGTCTATGATGTATGATGAATACTGACTACAGAGGTTGCTCGGACATCTTATTGGGTGTGACGGAACTATCATAAATAACCATGCTCAGGCTGTACAAACATATGGCTATATCATACAGTACATACATAACGCTAGCGATGCACTTGCAAGCGTTATGAATAACGGTCTGCATAGTGTAGGAGGTGGTGCAAGAGAAGGATCCACTTCATACACACAAACATGCATACAAACACACACACACACCTGGAATGCACACGCATACCTACAGATACAAACACATACACACACACACACAAACATTTACTTACACACATGCAATGCAAACCACATATTCACATGCACATTCACACTCCCATACACACATGCATGCACGCACACACACAGACACAGACACTACTCTGTGACCTAACTGTACAGCTCTGAAAGTGTTTTCTCATGGGAGTAGCTAGATCTCAAATAACTAGAAAAACATTGATTGGAAATTGATTGCAGTACAGTCCAACACTATTTTAGTTTTTCTTTTTCAACCAGAACCAACTTTGGAATGTAACAGTGTAATGGTGTTTTGGACTGAAAGGTTTAGCAAAATGCCACCATATGGAAACACTGTATATTCTGCCTGCATAAAGGCAGTGATATATTGTTTGTGGGGAATCAGGACCAATTACTAAATTTTATTGTAGTTATATTGGTACTAATTCAGCTAAGCTAGGTATTTACAATATATTTATGGATAGCATAGCATCTTTATCATCCTTGTCATCCTAAAATTCCATACCTGGACAACCAAAGCAAGCGTAGTGTGATGTGACTGGTGCAACTCTAAAATTCTAGAAAGAGTGTAGAGGTTGCAGAATGACACACTTTGAACCCAGTCGGTCAAAGACACAGCGATGGAAAGTAAAGACAATTGTCTTTTAACTATCGGTATTGATAGACACCCATATTCACTGGATAACACTGGTATGTTTATGTTTAAGTCAATGTCAGTGTCATCGAGAGCTTTAGATCTTTTCTGTTCAAAACTTTATTATTCATTATTTTATGTTATCTGCTTTGTGTTGGTATTTTATTTTCTCTAGTATGTGTTGGTATTTACTTTTGGTCTCTTATTGGGGGAAGGGGGGGGGGAGGGGTACAATACAGGGGGGAGGGTGCTGTTTACAGATTTTCCAAATGTTAATGATCACAATGTGTCATGCGTTGATGATGATAACATTATAATAAAAACAAAGAATCATTTAAAAAAAGAAACGTTTCATCCAAGACATCTCATACATGTAAAAGGTTAGCCACCATCACTGTGGCTTTTAGCAGATATCAACTTTAGCCCGACCCAGGCAGTCAAATTCAAGGCAACATGATCTGGATAGCTTTAAGACACACCAAGAGCGCAAGTCTATGGATATAGACATGTCCAGCAACGACAAAGTTGTTGTAATATATATACAAAACCTGCTCAGGGGGGTGTCATGAAGTTGAATCTGACTGCAATGAGCCATGGCCATACCTCAACCACCAACCAGTATTCTGACTTTGGACAAAGTCCTACATAAGACCTGCCCAGGGAACCTTTATGAATAAGGACAGTGTAACGCAGTTGGACCTGGCTGGAATGAGCCTGGGCCATGCCACCTCATCAACCATCTGGGGCAGAGGGTTAGTGTGAGGGTTAGTCAAAGCCCACAGCCAAGAAGAAAAGGGTCAATCCTAAATCTCTGGTCTCTGTAGTCCAGCGCGGCCACGCCTCCATCGCCCTGGAAACCATACAGAAACAGTCCACCAAGAGGCCCCGGGAGGACATCATGAGCAAGGACGAGCGCTTGGGCTCTGAGCCCGCGGCCAAAAGGAAAAGGTCCAACCCTGGATCTCTGGTCTTCACAGTCCAGTGACACCACTTCTACATCACCCAGGAAACTGAACAGACACCATCCACCAAGGGGTCCCTGGAGGACATCATGAGCAAGGACAAGCGCTTGGGTACTGAGCGGAAAGAGGAAAGTCAAGAGGAAAAGGGCCATGTCAGTCCATTGCTGGTGGTGATACATTTCACAGACGGTTGCCAGAAGCTTGAAAACTCAATTGACTTACATGAGCACAGTGTAAATTATTGAATTGTAATGTAATGCAATTACATTGTAAATTATATTAAGATATTATAATATATTAATATTATAATGATGACATTCATATAGCTCCATCACAATTGAGCAACTTCAATGCAAAAGTCTTCAATGCACAAGGTGTACGTTTTATTGTTCGACTCCTCATAATATGGGTTTATTCTGTGTTTCATATTGGACTACTACCGGGGTGATTGTGGATTCTCTGTTGAAAGTATTTGGATGCAGTAGCCTTGTAGAATGAGGTAAAGGAATATTGCCTATTGGTGAAACAGCTACACTAAACATCAAGAACAATAGATGTAGGCACTACAATAACACACATTCAATTCACATTGAGCAGCTTAAAAGTTGTATTTTACGTTGATTTTAATCAATACATGTCTACAAAGAAGAGTCGTTTTTACACTTTTCACCTTCTATAAACACACACCCCCACCCCCACACCCACACCCAACCACCAACTCATGGATCCCTCCCTCGGTCTGAACAGCTGAGATGTAATGTTACCAAAAACATTTCCATATCTATGCAAATCAGACCGGTGGTATATCTAAAGCAAATATCAACAGGTATTTCAACAAAGACTTGACGACTTGAAGCCACGTCACCCACATCTGAATGTGATAAGGAGAACAAAAATAGAGAGGGTAGGGAGCGCTTCCTCCACATTTTCATTAGGGAAAAATAAACCATGCTTGTTATCGCCGACAATTGTGCTCACTGCGGTTTGCCCTTGCTCTGTATTATGTAGATGTGTTCCGTGTCACGAGGAAGTGGTAGGCGGAAGAACTCTCACAGCGTTTGGGAACATACAAGGGGCAGTGAAGAGCAAATCATTTTTTCTTACACACGGATGTTTGATAAAACAGTGCTCAATTTATTGTCGCTACACTTTGATTCATCACGTTTCTGAATAACACTCTTACATGGTTCTGAACTGCGCTAGGGACACTACTGTAAAGAAAGGTTTAAGCATCAAACGTTTTTCAGACCTGGCAATCTTGCGGAGATTATGAGTGCCTTTTCACAGTAACAAAGACCTGAGTGAGATGCCACTCGCACAGGCAATTCTAGACAGAAAGAAGCAATGAATACATCCCACCATGAATAATAAATACACGGGAAAAGATGAAGGAGAAGATGAAAGAACAGAGAAGGATATGGGAGAAAAGAAAGAAACAGAACAAAAAATGGAAACAAACACAGATAGAGAGGGAATTGAGATAGAGAGGGAATTGAGATATGATGACATAGAGACGCGAGAGAAAGAGAGAGAGTTATATAAGGTTTTGATATAATCAGTCAGCTATATGCTCTATTTTGATTCTCCCATTCATGGTTCATATTGTTAATTCCCTCAATCAGATAAACTACAATCATAAACGGCAGGAGGGAAGACAAAAGGGGCAAAAACTCAGATCAACATGGAGCCCAATATGCTAATAGTTTTCTAGAGGCTTCTTCTACAACCCTTGGATATGTGATGCACAGTTTGTGATGCACAGTTTGCACAGTATATTCATATATATTGAAATGTGTGTGTGTGTGTGTGTGTGTGTGTATGTGTCTATGTACACGTGTGTGTGCGCAAATGTGTGTGTTGCGTACGTGTAACACACGTGTGATGCAGTGCTTCTGCACGGTTGACGCTGTGCAAAAGGACATACCGCATGCAAGCTTCTCATTTCTATCCACACGCGCCTGCTGATATATTCTCCAAAGAAAGAGAACGCAGCATGATATAGGTAGTGCCTATCTGCGGTTGAGGGATGGAAATATATCTATTTATCTTTTGCTTTGCTGCCGGCAGACGGAGGAGAGACGAGAGGAGGGGAGGGGAGGGGAGGGGAGGGGAGGGGAGGGGAGGGGAGGGGAGGGGAGGGTCGAGGCAAGGATGGGCGAGAAGAGGATAGGAGAAGAGAGGAGAGGTGAGGAGAAGAGGGGTGAGGAGAAGAGGGGTGAGGAGAAAGGAGGTGAGGAGATGTTGGGAGAGGAGAGGTGAGGAGAAGTGGGGAGAGGAGAGCTGAGGAGAGCAGAAGAGATGTAGGAGGAGAGGAAAGGGCAGGCGAGGAGAGGAGAGGAGAGGAGAGGAGAGGAGAGGAGAGGATGGCAGAGGAGAGGAGCCTTGTCATTGAGCTCAAGCTGAAGTAGCAGGTAAGAGCAGCCAAACATGGCCACCACCACACTCCTTATACTGAAATAAGTCCCCAATTGAGAGAAAAAAGGGGTAAAATCCTATGTTTTTGCTATTCTCCCCAAAACACTATGTGAACGTTCCACTATGCTGCGAACACAGGTGGCGTTGTTTTCGTGACGTCAGACGTCAGACTACCTTTTCCAACGTAGTCTGACATCACGACCAAGGGGCACTGGCGGCACGGTTTGTGTGGACGTGTGGCCAATGCAGTCAACACTCTGTCTGGGCAACGGTTGACTGCGGTGTTCGCGAGAAGGTTGGGCTTTTCAGACACTTATTGTATAACGCCACGGTGTGTGTAGATGGTAAAACTCCGTCTGAGCATCGATTTATTTATTACCCACGTCCGAGAGTTAGGCTTCCCGGTGACCTATAGTATAACGCTACTGTGTGTGGCGCATTTCATATGCAACATCGCTTATTATACTGCTCATAACAGTTATACAATGACGGTACTAAAAAAGTATCATAAAGTTGGCATGGGTCGTAACCATTGGGATAAGATGCCCCCCTCTTTCCTAAAACTCTCAGCCCAAAACACGTTTTTTTTTTTTAAACCACATCGTGTTCGAATTCCAGCTGAAACAGTGGGCTCACTGGCTCTTTAAATCACTGTTGTCTGAATGTCCCAACAACAAAAAAAATATAAAAAGAAAGAAAATATAAAATAGAGGAGGAGGTGGGGAAGATGAGAAAAAAAGATGCGGTGAGGCGACGGGTGAGGGGGATGGATGGCCTGTGGGAACGGTGGAGTTTTGTTATCCGTGTGCCCAGGGGGAGTTTGCTTTTTACTTTAAAGGAGAGGAGAATATATGTGGAGGAGGAGTGTGGTGGAGCAGAGAGGAGGCAGGATCAGGCGACACATTAAGGCTGCTGTGGCTAAGATCAGGGTAAAAAAAAACTGCTTTCAAGATTTTGTACTTGCATGCTGCAATTTTTTACGACGATTAACCAACAAAAAGAGTAATGTACAAAGAGATTTCCAACCTAAACGATAGAATAGTTGGTTTGTCAATACTACCCAAAGCGACCCATATGAGCGTTCTGCTTGTTGAAGAAACCAGCAATAAGTCAAGTGTCTGTCTAGGTTTTATACATTTTGTTTAACAAAGTAATACCGCTTTTAAGGTAAATGCAATCAATAAGTAAAAGGCAGACAGGAAGTGATGCAATTAGTAGGTGACCTAGCTGTCAATGAAACTTGGGAGTGAGCTAGAGACCTGGGGTCTCTTTAATAGGAAAGACAACCTCAAGGAATTTTAAGATGATCAGTTCTGTGGCTCCCAGGAAGTGATGCAAATTGTCATTGGGAGGTCATCAGAAGATAAAAAATTTTTTTTTATGGGGGCATAAAATGACTACAGGAACCCTAAATTGGGGAACTTGAATCTGCATGCCATTGTATGACCATGTACTCTAATGTAGGAGGTCATGCCCCTCTTTGTACCCTTTTGAGATGGCTAGAGATGCCAAAATCCATACACACATTTCCCTGGGTCAGAGGAATTTACATTATTACCGTGATTAGGACTTCTAGCCCTTGCAGAAATAAAATCTGCCAAAACGGGCAGATTTCTTTGACAGAGCCTCTCAGAAGTGGGGTCAGCGAGACGTAGTCGATCAGATGTGTTGTAAAAGGCCGTTTTGGACATAGGAATGTCATACCGCCACCGTCAAACGCCAACCGCCACCCACTCAGGCCTGATTGGGACCCCCAGAACAAACCTTGCCTCTCTCTGATCACCGCCCGCGGGGGGCGATCACTTCCTGTCGGGCTAGAGCCACCAAATGGATAATGTAGTTTGTCCTTGAGGCCCTCTTTCTTACGTTTGCTCCCAAGTGTCCTTGACCCCTATGTCATCTTCTAATTACATCACTTCCTATAAGGCTACGACCCCCGAATTAGATAGTTTAAGTAGTCTTTAATGCACTCTTTCATACGAAACAGAGCCCAGGTCTCCAGCTGCTCACTCCCAAGTGTCCTAGGCCCTAGGTCACCAGCTATATTCATCACTTCCTGTAGGGCTACCGGGTGCCTGACAACACATTGGAATAACTATGTCTTCGCTGGGACAGTCTAAAATATATGTTTTTATTGAAAGAACAATGTAGTTACATACATACAAATAACATAACATAACATAACAGATACCACATAACTTAAAGACAAACCACATGCAAGTGATGTGGTTTCTGAGATAGCAGCATCCATAGCAATTACCAAAGCAACTGTAGAAGATGCTGCATTAACTCTCAAACAAAACATTTCTCACTAGAAATGTTATCAAAACACATTTTAATGCCGAAACAATTTTAAATATATATAATTTTCCATTGAGAATGAAAGGAATGTCATCCATTTTGTTAGCGCAGACAAAAATCGGATGGTCACTTTGACCACTTGGTTTCTTTAACCAGCCGATAGGGGCACTGGACCAGCGAAACGCTCATTTTGGGTAGTATTGACAAACCCCCTATTCTGAAGAACAGGCTGAAGAACAGGCTGGTTTGGTAATCTGTCTCTCTGTCTGTCTTTCTAAACTACAGTAAAATCCACTGGTAACCTTCATTAGCTAGAATTTCAATTGCTTAAACCTACAATCTATAATCAGTGCGGAGGTAGAGCTTTCAGCCCCCGACACTTTTGGTTTTGGGTCAATTGTCTCAACAAGAAGAAAACAGTTTTCTTCTACAATATAATGATTATCTAACAGCCAATTATGAAACCACATCTTTAAATGCTTAACTGCAGGGTTAATATGTGTGCCCCAATGGCTATGGTTAACTTTTATTTTACTTGGCAACAGCAAGTCAATAAACACAGTGCACACAACACATGGAGTAATACGTAAAAAATGAAAACACTTTTGCTTTTCATTTATGTAATCTTTTTTTCTTGTTTAAAGTTATGTCATTTTCATTGCTGTTACAACCCTTTTCTAACCTTAATCATAACCCAAATGTACTGTTATGGGATACACTAAAACCCAACAGAAGACCTATGGCTTAAGATGTTAACAGCTTGCACCTTGCATTTAGTATATCTCTATTCATAACAGCCTTGTTCCTTTTCTTTAAATGTCATGAAAATTGATGGAGGCAATTAGTCCTGCTACAGTCAATAGTCTAGAGGTTAGCAACCTTGGGGAGCATGTTTGGTTCCTGCAGTGGTTAATGGGTAAATAATTAACTAAGTTAATTAATTAAGTAAGTACACCCGAGTCTTATTAGGATATATGGGTGTCATTAATCAATTTTTCTACAAGTCAAATGGAAACTCTCTGAGATTGCCATGCTTCATTAATTGAGACACATCAACACAGGTCCTTACGTCACACACCTGTCTTTCCATACAAACTTTGCATAACTAACACCCACTAACAACACTTTTGCAGGTTCAGTCTGGGTTCAGACAGGTTTGGATTTAAAAATGAGATATGACCTGTTGTACAAGGGGGTCATGCAAAGCAGTTTGCTCTTCATTTGGATATGGTTTTGCAACAGCTTTGTGGAGATTTGCCCCTTCATTTTAAAACCAACGCACACTCAGCCTTTGTTATTGCGTTTCGCACTCACAGACAAACCTTGCAGGTGCGCTGAATATGAATAGGCTGAAACATCAAGTGTTCATCCGCACGAATATGGCTCTTGTTATCTGTCTCACGATTGGACAGACAAGTCAGCCAGCAGCGTATCCCAACGCTCTTGCGCTGCTGCGGCCGTGTGGGGGTCAAACAAACAAAAATGTAATTGCTGCTCGATGCAATTCACAGGACGTATTTGTTACATACAAAACATTCAAGGAAAATCTCCAACAATTGAAGTGACTAAGATATGTGAATATAATGTGATGGTTATTAGAAAACCTTTTAAATGCATCATATGATGGTGGCTATGTGGTTTGAAATGGCCTTCTCCCCAACATTTATTTTTGTGATCGCTACTACACCACCTAATCTCAGCATGGCCGACACACGAAGGGGGCCCCTTGCTACTGCTGGATCCCGGGACGGAGAGGGGGGCCTCTGGGTGGGTAATCTGGAGATATTCATGGAGATTTACAGCGGCCGGGACACTTGAAGATGGATGCAGCGAGGGCTCCCGCCGGACAGTCGACAGGGCAGGAGGCATTCGCTCACAAATTCAATTAACTTGCGCCGAGCCACGCTCGATTGGTCAGCGGTCTGCCCAATCGCTATCAGTCTCTGTCAGGCCGCTCCGTCAGAGGCATGTGAGCAGTGTGCCATGGGAGATGGGCTGCTCTAAATGGGAATGGTGATATCATTCCTTAAACATCTACCTTTACATTCAACCGCCGTGATCTAGTCAGTTTACTTTGGGTTGACCTGCCGGTAGTTCAGCACAAAGGCTCGGTGAAAGATTTATGATTGGATGCAGTAAATTATTTAAATCTACCGGTTGCTAGTTTTTTTTTTTGCAGCTTGTGTGAGAATTTTCTTTGTGTATATTTGTGTATGTGTACACTTGAAATATAGCTGATGGCTGCGCCCCCATGTCATGCGCGTTTCTCTGTTTGTTGCATCATCACTCATACTGTGTTACTTACAGTATGATGTGAATATGGCACCTCCTTGCTATAAGAGAGCCACAGCAGGTTCACCTCTGCGCAACAAAGGAATAAATGGACTATAAACGGCCATTTAAAAAGGTGTATGTTTGTATAAAGCCTTGTGGAAAACCTCAATCACAATACAAAAGCAGCAGCAGATTGCGGCACACAACTGCTTTGAGGGTTGTGTGTAAATGATAGCCTGAACTCATTAATATTTGATTCTTAATTACTTTTTAATGCAATAAAACTGTCAAACAGGACCTTGCAAACTATAATATGGAGATTAACTAGACACTGAGATCCTAACCGAACAGTGAAAAAATATATAGGCTTACATGAAATTGTATTACAAGAATTAAATCAAATTCCCATTGACTTATAATGGTGGCTTAATGCATCCAATAACCGCGAGGCCACCTTTAGGCCGTTAACTTAGAGGAACTACATGTCTCTTCTTCCAGGGCTTCACAAACAGTCATGGCTGCTGCTTGGGAGCTATGCTATGTAACAATGAACAAATCACACCTTGTTGTACTTCCAAAATCCAATGCAAAGATGTGTGCGTGTTTCGGCTTATTGACATTTATGTCTACTCCATTTACAAATTGGGCCATTCAGCCAGGATGGCCCTGATTAAGGAATCGGTTCCACTTGACACACGCACTTGGTTGTGAATATTGTATTTGGTTTCCTAGGGCCATTTGAGACTTGCTCAATATAAAAAGAAATTAAACCGGCTGCTTGGGGTACTTGGGAAAGGTGCTCGGAGCTACAGGGAGCTCCTCTTGTGTTGTGTTGTGTTGGGGGAGACGTGGCTTACGACAGGCCCCTAGGCAAGACATGAAAGATGGAATGGGTAAGAGCTTAGCGCTACCTGAAAACATTCCACCACACTGTATGAGTGGATTAAGTGTTTTGTCTTATGTTCTTTTTCGTCTTGCTACCTGGACTGATGCTGTGATCATTAGTCCAGGAGAGGACAAGTGATGATTTTTCCAAGAGACCTTTTGGTTTTTTCCTTCTCATCAGTTTTTCAGGCTACTTCTATCTACTTTATCATTGAGGACATAAACATTATCTCCTTGATATAACTCCTTACGTTGTTTATATATCGTCCGTAGGTTACGACTTTAGTTTGTTGGTCCTAGATATTATTATACAAGAACAATTATGCAACTACTTCTCAAAAAACAAACTGGAGAAGTAGAAATCTCATCTAGAATGTTTTTTCCTTGAATCCAGTCTAACCTTATTTTTCTGATATATAAATACATACATATACACACATATGCGTCATGTGGTGCGCTCATGTAACAATGAACTAGAAATATAGATACAGCAAAAAAGAAAGAAAATGTTTAACATGAGCCTGACTCATAGAGTAA
Organism: Lota lota; assembly: GCA_026745465.1. NCBI lineage: Eukaryota > Metazoa > Chordata > Actinopteri > Gadiformes > Lotidae > Lota > Lota lota. Next base: position 3,033,926 of record JACYXH010000496.1, on the reverse strand, counting down.
GTGGGTGAGAAGAACGTAGAGTATGTATCGAGAGACATGTACATCATTGTATGAGTGTACTTTATGCATTGACTGTATATTTTTGTGTCTCCGCCATTATGTTTAGCCTGCTTACCCCCTCCACCAGCACAGTGAACACACGTGTGCATTACCGGATGTGAGTAATGGCACCAATGGGACCGGGTGGTTATAGGACTGACTGACAGGAGGGGATGCAATGAAATCACACTTACGTCAACAGTGATCGATCACCTGTGCTTACGGCTCAGGCCATACCGCTGTCACATACCCACAACCCCTGCACCCTACCCACCCCAGTAAAATATGATCCATGTATGTGACCTTCTCCTTATGGGCACCACCAAAAAAATCGGATCGTATCCGTTTCTGTTCTGTTTGATGATGGAAAACACTTGGCCCTGTAAAAAAAATTGTCTTTTGATCGTACTGCACAGGAGGCCTTGTATCTACATCTTTGTTTTATTCATTCATCCTTTCCCGCCACCACATCCTCTCCCTGATGTGTCCCATTCGGTCTGCGCCATTGGCTTCTTCCTACCTGCCCATTTATGCTCCCTGGCTCTCTGCCTCCACCACTCAGCCCCAGCCCAGGCCACAGTGATGATGGATGGGCCTTGAGGCACAGCCCCCAGCCCCCCCCCCCCCCCCCCCCCCATGCGTGTCGCTGTGTTACCTTATCACAGAGTGCCGGACTCGGCGTGATGCTCCCGCCCGCCACTCACCGGAACAGGTTAGGGAAATGGTGCGGGTGGAGACAAGGTCACCAGTTCAGATTCCAGTGGGGAGGGGAAGGTGAGGTGGGAATGTGATTGGGTGGGGTTTGGGGGGGGTACATGGGTGTTGCTGCCACTGCGTCACTGCTCCGTTTCCTAGCTGAGAGAAACTGGCAGTTTCCTATTTTTCTTACTGGGGGTGCACCGTCATGGTATGGAAGATGGTGGATAAGTGCAGTGTTTTGAGGGATTGACTCCCAGCCACAAGCGACCGGGCATGATCTCTGATGTTGGTAAATGACCTAATATTAACGTGATGGATAACAGAAATCCGTAATTTACTTCTAATTAGGTTATTAAGGGTTATCAAGGTGTGCATTAAGCATCAATGCAATGATGTTCCCTTGCAAACTCAGTTGATTTTCCTCCTATTCCATGTGACGGTGCTGCTGAATGAAGCTACGGCCTTTTGGACTTTGAGGATGTACACAAGACAGCATTTGGGGGGAATCAGACCACACCCCTAAAATCCTGAGTCCTAACAAGACTAAGTTTATTAGCATAATATGTAGCAGAACATTGGCCCATTCACATGCATTGTTACACCCCATGCAAGGAGGGCAAGGTGTTTACTTGAATATGCATTCTAACATCATGTAGGATCGAAGGGTTTGCGATGCCCATCTGTGGTCAGTATAAGGCTAAGCTAAAGTGGATTCTTTTGGTTTCCCACTAGTTTCATTCTTCTCTTGGTGACTGAGGAGTAACACAAACTTGATGCGAATGTTAATGAGAGTGGAATCGCTCGTGCGATGCCACCAAGAGGCTACATTCTGCCTTGAAATTAGGAGGATATACTAGGTAGATATAGGCACAGAGGCTGCACACAAGTTGCTTTGGGTGGGGCAAATTGGATTTCTTGTTGGCTCTGTGACTGATGAGTTAATTAACGTTGAAGAGAGCGTGGAGAGAGAGAGGAGCCAGACACTGCTCTGTTTATTTGTCCTGTATTGACTATATCTCCTCCCACTTCACTGGCCTGAGTAATCGCTGTCCTTCTGTGTTGGGGAATGACTGAGTAAAAGGAGTAGAAACTCTGGTTGGGTTCATCTCAAACCAGGGGCTACTCAAACTCAGACTTCGGTAAGAGATTGTACCAAAAGCTTTTAGTCTGGTGTGTACAAGCTCGGATGGAATTAAAAAACGAGTGAACCGCAACAAGACAAAATTGAAAGTCTTAAAAGGAATCAATAAGCCCTCCATTATTGTAGAATGATGTTTGCCTTTTTTGGGGCCGCAATAAATGAACCATTAATATGATTTTCCTGTCATGAAAGATAAAGTCAAGCAGTTAGTGAAAGGAAAAAAAACATACACCTTATGTTTTGATATGTCACAAAAATATTAGCCATGAGCTGCAGCAATTAACTATGCATGTGCTCATTAGGACAATGAAAGCAGTAGACCAAGAACCCTGCCGGCGAATGAGTTTGAACGGAGGCGACCTTCTGCATATTCGGGGGCGGCGGCGGAGGGGGCGGCGGGGGGGCGGGGGGGCCCAAGCAACACGCGGTGAAGCCAGTGTTTGTAGGGATTTGGGATTTTCCCCTTGGCCTGGGAGTGCGAAGAAGTGGAAGCAATGAGGCCGTAGAGCACGGCGGCCGGGCTCACAATGTGATTCTTTTTTTTCTCCATCTTTGTTGTCATCCTTGAGTGTCCTGTTTGCTGAAGCCAACGCCCGGGGAACATTATGATCTCGTAAGCAGGGGACAATTACACTGTGATAGACTCAGGCCACATTTGCATGTGCAACTGGACCAAACATGATGTCCGTAGAAGAGACTGTTCCTCAGAGAACTATTCAAATTCATTTGGGAAGAGATGTATAGGTATTCATCTCTTCCATTATACCGGCTCTATTATGTGGTGTGTGTGTGTGTGTGTGTGTGTGTGTGTGTGTCTGTTTGTGTGTGTGTGTGTGTGTGTGTGTGTGTGTATGTGTGTTTATGTGTGTGTATTCATATAATCCTTATAATATTTGCCAGTACCCAAACAAGCATTTACACAAAAATGTATACTTCAAAATGTAAATCAAAAAACAAATCTGAAACACAAATAGCAGTTAGATATGCCATCAAATTACTAGAATAATAATGTCTCTCCATAAAACACACACGTTTCTCTTGAGAAAATACTTCTGACTATAATCTGTTTCATTACATCCGACTATATACGTCTTGAGCCTTAACCTGGGATAGAATTGATGATAAGATTTAATTTATTTTCCGTCTGACCAAACGACCGCCAAACGACCTTTCTATTAATTCCACCTCGGCGGCAACCATGCATACGGCTCTTTCACCGTTGGAGAGGTGAAAGAGACGTGATCCATTTGTAGAACATGGGGGGGCCAGTCAATTTTATGGGCCATCTCCATTGCTCCCAATTTAATGAAAAACCTTAAAGGAATTCATCCTCCTTTTCAAAAGAGCATGTACATTATTTTATAATGGCAGAGATGCCCAGTTGGGATCCACATATTTATTATTTAGACCGTTTCTTCTTTTGTTTGTATCATGTATTTGCTCATATCCTATTTCCAGGATTCATTTGAGTTTTTTTGTTTTGCAGTTGTATTTAAGACATTATACGATTATTTGACAAAAAAAGGCTTTGAAGAGAACGAAAAATAGGCTTGACAGATGGACAAGCATTTTACACCCTTGGTCAGTCCAGAATCTCTGGCGAGATATTAGCGTCACTAAGGAACAATTATAGCCAACAATGAGGGGAGTGAGGGATAGCCTAGACATTCTCATTATCACTTTCTTACAAAGGCGGGTAGCCAACAAACTTGTTTTGGTAACACACAATTTATTCTGTGTCATGTATAAATGTATAAACTCAAGCTGTAACTTCTGTGCACTTAAGTGGTATGATACTGACAGTACACTGTGTTGAGGCAGACATTTGAAATACGTTTCAGAATAAATGGATGAATTGTCAGCTCAAAAGTTGTCTTGAACTTTGTGTTTGTGCTGTTTCTCATAGGCTTCAGAGTGCAGTTTGGCCGAGTATTTTATTTCGTTTTGTCAGTTGCTGCAGTTGTTGCTGCTCCCTGATATGTGTTTCATTTGATGGGTAACTGTAAATGTTAAATACAGAAAAAAGGGAGAGTTAAATAAATAAATATTGAAATGAAAGACAAAATAGCTCCATTGCTATGTATTCCATTTGAACGTAAAGCGCTGTGCATTCTGCCATAGAGTCGCTGTATTTCTCATTACAGGAATTGTATATTTAAATATATGCATCCAATTTGATGCAACATGCTATGTGTAGGCTGCTTCAATGGTGAGGATTACAAATAAAATACATGTTCATTCCCTCTTGTTTACACAACGGCCGGCAATCCCTGTCAACGCACACTATATCGGGCTTGGATCTCCTAGCAGCCGGCGCTAGTTCGTTGTTTACACTACCCCAGTTAGTATCACGTTCCCGGCTCTAGATAGCTTGTCCTATCCCAGTTCCTGTCCGTAACCCGTCCTCTCCCTTTGCCTAGCTGTCTGTCTGACTACCTGCCCGTTGCCGAACCCTTGCCTGCCTGACTGCCTGCTTGTTGCCGAGCCGTTGCCTGCCTGACTACCCGCCCGTTGCCGAACCCTTGCCTGCCTGACTGCCTGCCTGTTGCCGAACCCCTGCATGTCTGACTACCCACTGCTTGCCTAGCCCCCGGCTTGTCTGTTACTCGCCCACAATAAACTCCTTCTGTACCACTCCGCCGTCTCCGCCTCTCTGTGTCGACCATTTGGGTCCCCTCGCTCTGTTTGTGCATCGTGGTAAGAGGATATTGAATCAGCTATAATCATTTATTATCCTCCAAGTTCTTGGAGGATGGCAGAGGAAGACATTGACGTTAGTATCTGGGTGACAGTATCTGGGTGTCATGCACAACCCAATGAAGTCAACAAATTAAACTTGCAGAAAGAAAATGAAACATCCCCCTAGTTGTTGAACTGACTCTAGTCAGGGGAAATGGACTGTCATAAATGTTGCTTGTTTTGTGTTCAGTTTCTTTTACAGTGTATTTTGTGTTTTCTGTATTCATCTAGAGTGGATGATAAACTTCATTCTTTGTACCAAAACATACCGTGTGACTCATATATCAAACTAATATATCAAAACAACCGGCATCATATTATGGTGTGAGTAATGACATTTAATTTGAAGCTCCGATGCAATCACGGCACAGGAAAGTGACAAATTACACTCTGATCCTATTGAGGGAAAGTGGAAGCATGCAGTCATGATTTTATGAGGGCAGCTTTCTAGAATATAAATATTCACTTTTTTGTTTAGTCTTTTTGACTTGACATTTGCACTATATATATATATATATATATATATATATATATATATATATATATATCTATAGTGCAAATATATATATATATATAGAGAGAGAGAGAGAGAGAGAGAATGTTTCACTTACCCACAGTGCAGTTGGTGGTGAAGCGGGGCTCGATGGTGGCCGTGGCGTCCTTACTCACCGGCCGGTCATAGCTGGTGGAGATCCGGAAGGGCGCACCGCCGTGGGTCCCCAGCGTGAGGTGCACCACCGCCCAGCTGCCCAGGAGAGAAAGCAGGAGCATGGTCAACCCCAGCAACAGACCCCTCGGCTGGCAGCAGGTTGAGGAGGAGGAGGAGGAGGAGGAGGAGGAGGAGAAGGGGGTGGCGGGCCCCTCTCCGCTACCACCACCAGCACCCCTACCACCACTGTCGGCAGTCTGGGTGGAGGGCAGGGGTCCTTCCTGTGTGGATGCAATGATGTCCTCCTCCACCTCCTCCTCCTCCGAGGAGCCCATTGGGGTCCCCTCCTCCTGGGATTCCTGCATGGGTTTGGGGGGCTGCCCTTCATCCCTTGCCTGGTGATGCATGGTGAGGCCCTTGTCTTTTCCCTCAGCCCAACCCTCTGAGGTCTGGGGCTCTCTGCTCAGCATTAGAGGGAGGGGTAGTGTGAAGCTCCGGAAAAACGAGCGAAACAAAGAAAAACCTCAACGAGAGCCAACAGCTGTCGTGGAGGAGCACATAAGCCTGGTATTGAAGAGCTGTAAATTGAGCATGCAGGTGTTGATCGCCTGATGCACCGCGAGTCAGAGGGAGAGACACGGAGACACAGAGTGAGAGAGAGAGAGAGCGAGAGACGTGGAGGATAACTGCGGCGTATATAGTAATCGTTGTGGTGGAGGAGAGTTACTGTCCAATGACGACTGCCTTCCCACTTCGCAGACCGCTGCCTTTGTGTAGTCCAACCATGTCCCTAATTTTATTAGGCAAATTGTGTTGACTTGTCTTTGGCTCCAGCCACCCCCTCCCCTCCTCCCCTCTCTCTTCATCTCTCACTCTCTCAAATATTCTACCTCACTCTCCTTTTGCTGAACTTTCTGTCCCATCAAAGTATGCACACTAGTCTATGTGTACACTAGTCTATACTACTTACTATGTGTAATGTACCTATTTTTATATTTATGTATTTCACAGTCAGCCGCAATGTCAAGTATGGTCCGCACACACGGTCTATATGAAATATATACTGGAATTGTTATGTAAGTGCATAAAAGATTGTATTTATTGCAGTTCAGTAACAAATTGATACACAACGTTAGTGTAGTATTGGATGTACAATAATAGCGTGTCTAGTCCTGCACTCTTGTTTTTAGATAAGCTCCTTGGAAAATAATTATAGAAAGAAACATTCTGAGAGAGTCTGTTCACATTGTGTATTGAGTGTTTCTCAATGGGAAATTGTGTGTGATTCCCTGCCAAATACTGATCCATTGATCCAGCCAAACATCCACATTGTGTTCTGTTCATAACTTTTGGACGGCAATAGCTACTATGCTTCATATGTCCCATATCAAATCATTGTAAACATATCACTAACTATTTAGACGGCTATTTAGAGGGTTCAGTTGTCTGCAGGGCTGATACTATAACCCCTATCACATTTTGAAGCTTTGTCATTCAGGATTGTTCGCCATTCTGTTTGATGCCAAGTAGTGTTTACACACACACAAACACAAAGAAGTCCCCACAGAGTACAGTGTGGACAGTATATAAATTGCATCCTCAGATGTACCCTAACATTTTTATACAGGTTGTACGCAGGCTGGTGTCGTGGTTTTTGTGACAGGCTTGGTTTGGGTTTGGGTGGAGATTTGATAAGTCACCACGTTGTTCTGCTCACACACTTGATGCAAACAAAACATCACGGGGGGACTAAACACTACTGCACATTTAACACAAATCCAAGAGGGAGTTTAGCGCAAGTTCAATGCCTACCCCTCACTGATGCTGAAGTAAATGGGCCGTATTTATATGCTGCTTTTTCTAACCTACGTGGCCACTCATAGCCCTTCAAAATAAATGTGTCAAATTTGCCCATTCATGCACACATTCACACAGTGATAGGTAACAATCAGGAGCACGAGTCAACGGGATTTACCTCAGCGCTGAAGACAGCCGGAGCCGAGGATCAAACCAGCAACCCTTTCGCTTGCAGACGCCGGCGGCGGCATGCACAAAGCTAATGAGATACTTGAAACTAAAACGGCACCGAGATCTATTTTAAAGATAAGGTTTTCACATGCAGATGTAGCGTTCGGAGACGAGACCGATAGGTTTGAAAAAAAAAAGAAAAGGTGGGATTCTACAAGGGAGGGGATATGAAAACACCGTAAACCATTTTCTATTAGATTCTATATTCAATCTCAGAATAGCTCTTCCACGTCTCTGAAAACGTAACATAAAAGGTCGGAACAGAAATAACCACATTTTCCCAGAGACCTCTATCGCGATCATGAATCGGGTTTACCTTGTGTTGTCTCTCCATATATTACCAACCCCCTCCTCTTACATATACCCTCTTCTTCACCCCCTCCCCCCCCCCCTCCCCCACACAGCCATGTGCCCAGGGTGTGGGAAGAAGGTGTTGAAGCAGATGGGAAGTGATGCGTATTGCAGCTAGATGGAGACTGCGAGGGGCTGCGAGGGGGCTCCTTCACGGCGTGGGACGCGCTCCTTGCCATATCCCATAATAGAAAGGAAATGAAGAACCAGATAAGGGCCTTGACACACCGTCTCCTTGATAACCTTGAAATTATTATACTAGGCCTGACGGTGAGCACCAAACAGCCGGTGGCTGCCACATCTGAGGGGCCAATGGAGAAGGGGCGGTTTTGTGTTGACTGTGAGTAATCAGTGTGATCCTGCACTGGCCTGTACTGTAATTCTATAGCATTATCTTGTTCTCTGTTGTGTGGCTGCTATAAAGGAGGGGGACAAACTGCTTAGGTTTGTGTCACAAAGGCATCTCCGGCCGATATGAAATCAGAAATGTGTCTAGAAAATCTGCTCATGAATATCAGTCGGTCCGTCTGTCTGTCTGTGATTCTGTCTGTCTGTTGGTTCATCTATCCAGCTAGGGATATTCAGACTTCTAATTGAATAGCCTCGTTCATCAGTTCATTAAGTGCTGACTGCTAACTGCAAAGTCGACTCTATTAGAATGCCTTCGCAAGTCGCTGCTGAGTGACCTTTCTAATGTTGCTCTATTAAAGGCAAAGTCTGAGCTGTAGCCTACAGGGGCTGCATCACTAAAACATCACAATCTAATGAAAAGTATACCATGCAGTGGGCCATCTGTGTGAGTGTATACATACATATATCAGTCTTCTCCCTTTGTCCAGCCTGCCTGACTACCTGCCCATTGCCGAACCCTCGCCTGCCTGACTATCCGACCGTTGCCGAACCCTCGCCTGGCTGACTACCTGCTCGTTGCCGAACCCCCCGCCTGCCATCAAGCCCCTCACCTTGTCTCCTCTGTTACCTGCCTTACTCATTTGTTGCCCTCTGTAAATCCCTGTTATTATTTACCTCCGTGTCAGTGTCTCTGTGTCGTGCCTTTGGGTCCAATCTCCACTCTTCCCCCCCCCCCCCCCCCCCCATAACAAGTGCATTAAAAAAGCATCAAAATAGAGCCCCAGACATATAAGCCCTCTATGTCCTCAAATCCTAGAAATGACCCTGGCTCATTTTAGCAATGCAAAAAAAGATGATGTTGAATAAAAATAGGATAGGCCAAACAATCCTTGCTTCCAATTGATCATGCTGATGTCTTAATGTTATTAATTTCTTCCTCTATACCAGAACTATTTTGTGGTGTGTGTGTGTGTGTGTTTGTGCTTGCGTGCATGTGCTTGAGTCTGGCCATTTGTCTTGGTTACTGCCTGTGAGCATGTGTGAGGATGTAGGAGGTGAGCAAGTCCTAACCACATCAAGGCTTATTTGTTTTCTGAGATCTGGTTTGCATTAGCCGAGGGTGTCATCCATCAGAAGCTGAAGAACTGCTACCTGCCTACTGCTGCCTTATCAGAATACCAGCCATTTGTTATGGACTGATGAGAGCTCTCATTGATTCAGTCCAGAAAACAGAAAACAGAGAGGCTGGATAGACAAACAGGCAGGCCGGTGTTTGTGTGTGTGTGTGTGTGTGTGTGTGTGTGTGTGTGTGTGTGTGTGTGTGTGTGTGTGTGTGTGTGTGTGTGTGTGTGTGTGTGTGTGTGTGTGTGTGTGTGTGTGTGTGTGTGTGTGTGTTTGTGTGTGTGTATGTGGGTGAGTGAGTGAGAGAGACAGTATGTTTGAGTGTGTGCATGCCGAATCAACATGCATTAAAGATTAATTGGTTACAAATATAAATGACTACTATGACCTAAAGTGCAGCCTTAGTCCCACCTCCCTCTGGTTCTGGACTGTCAGAAGACAAGGTAGGGTCCCCTTGAAGCAGAGCTATAACGGACTGTATGAAATAACAAAAAAATGGACAACCTTTAAAATCTACCCCATATACATTGTTGGTAATCACCTATATTTAAAGATTGTGGATAAAGGTTTATCATGGAGGTTAGAATAAATTATTGTCAGGACTAAATAGTATCGTTTTAGTCCATAGTATCGTTTTAATTTATATTCATAACATTATAATTATATTGTATATTCCAACTAGACTTTTTGTCAAATAAGGTAGTTCATAAAATACTAATGAACTAAGCTACTTATAATAAAGTTTAAAAAAAAAACATGCAAAGAATGTGCCTGTGTGTGTGTGTGTGTGTGTGTGTGTGTGTGTGTGTGTGTGTGTGTGTGTGTGTGTGTGTGTGTGTGTTTGTTGTCGTTTGGAGTACTGTATACACCAGCCTTGGGCGTATGATACAGAAAGAAGGATTTCAATAACACCAGGCACACTAGTGTCCCCGCTCAATAGCATTAAAGCTAAATTGGAGTGTACAATTTAGTATTACTTAGCCTAGTAATAGAATCCCTAGCAGACATATCCACACATTCTTAGATCATAGGAGGTGTGGGGGGTTTTAACATCACATTTTCTCAAGGGCCTGGAAGATTAAATCAACCACAAATGACGGAAGCGCACACAGCAAATGGTGGCAAGAGGAATGAGAGTTGGGAGGCTGGGGCGTGGGGGGTGTTGCCGGTGGTTGGTGTGTGAATGTAAGCTTAGAGATTGCAAGATCTGGGACTCCTACTTAAGCCACATTGATTTTGACTGTCAAATAGCATGGCACACAAAAGGTGCAGGGGGAACTATCAGAAAAGTTGGTAGATACAATCTAAGCACCTGACAGGGCCTGGTTGGCTAACAGCCTCTTCCCCAAAGTTTAATGGGATGCATTTGAATGCCATCTGTAGGGAGTGGAATCTATTTTTCTGGCGTTGGGCTAAAATGATTGACGAGAATGAGCTATGGATAGGGTCAGCCCAGGATAGAGATGAATGATATCACTCCAGGGACACCGATTGCTGTTTCCAAAGTGTGTTTGAAAATAGTGTTTTTCTTTATTTTTGGCTGGCACAACTTGAGGGATTTTACAAAGTGACGTTAAAGGGATGATTTACTATCCAGATTATTATTCTTATGATCTACTTAACCTTTTCACACATCTTCCCGGTACCAATTCGTTTGAATTACGCTTCAAAGACAATGATGTGACTTAGAATTCCTGATAATAGCAGCCTGTGGACACAAGCATAGAAGAGTGCAACAAATGGAATATCACTGAGGGATAGAATTAACAGCACTATTTTCATATGTGCCACATTCAGTACAGTGAGTTTCTAAGTAATATTGTGCAACAAATAGATATTGCAATTATTATAAAAAGAGAGTGCTCTAAGCTATTTCACTGTGTACTTTGGTGTGTAAACATCATCAAACAAAACACACATACGCACGTACCCGCACACACACACACACACACACACACACGTACATGACAGGCACGTGCTTGTGCATGTGCATTAAACACACACACACACACACACAGAAAAACAACACACAAAAGGACACACACATTTCACTGTGATGTAGTATAAAGTGAGAGTGAAAAAATGTATAGACACAGTAAGGACAAACGTACTCTGAAAAAGCCCACATCGTCTATTAAAAGAGTCTCAACTATGACAAAATATGTCAAGTTGTATGCCATCATTCTGGCCTTTTCTCTCTGGAATACAAATCGTAGCAGGCAGTCCTGTCACGGTCCTCACATTTTTATACCTCTTTGGATATGATTTGAGAGCTCTGTGAGTCACACTGGTTAAGGGGATATTTCATGTTCATATATATTGTCAGACACAAGGTCAAACAGACAGAATACACTTAAAACATGTTCCAGAATTTTCATCCCATTTCTAAAAATAATAAAAAAATAAAACAAACGTGTTCTCTCTCTTGTGTCACAGTAAATAATATTGAATCATGAGTTCAATTGTTCCCTCCCAACCCCCCTGAAAAAAAGGTCCAAACACAAAAATGATTTGATGTGAAAATTGTTCTTCAACTTCAATATTTATACAAAATAAAAAAATAGAAAACACACAAACACAAAAAAGATAGTTCACATTGTACAATGGGATAAACTAAACATTAAAGACAGAATTTGACAGGATTTGAATCTATTAGAATAATTGTGCATGAGCATATATCTCCATGGAGGATTAATGTGTGCTTATGGACACAGGCGTGTGCTTGTGCAGCTCATGTATGTTTTGCGCAACACGTGCACATGCAAATCCATGTGTGGCTGTGCTTCCTCAAAAATACGTCCCTGTTCAAATTGGAAACACAAGAGATCAAATAGCTCCCATGTAAACAAACAAAAAACATACAAATAGTACTAAAAACGCCAAGACAATTGCCGATGATCAAAGTAAATAACAACAACCCTATTTTCTATTCCCCGGTGCCTGTGTAAGATAGATGGGATGCTAATGTCATAAAAAAAGATTAGGACAGTAAAGAGTCAAAAGGCTACCACCAGGCTAATGACAAAAGACTACATTAGCAAGAGAGGGAGATGAGCATGACGTAAGCCCATAGCCTCTATTTCCTGGGCTTCCTCCTCCAGTCATGTGGCTGTGCTAATGTATTTTTATGCTAATGGTTTCAAGAACTTTGAAGAGCGACTTTGACTTTCATGACTTGAGATCCTTGGCATCGTCTGTTGTTTCTACTCTTGTAAATAAATTGCAGGAATTACACTCTTTGACTACTCAATGCATATGCAATACGAGAAAAACATTATGATTGTTTCTTGTTCAATGAAGGAATTCGGAAACCTTGAATTATACTGGAGTCAAAGTATCTAAGAAGCCTTAAAGGAGGCTGTCAAATGTAACATTTCAGTACTGTGTTTCTGTCAATAATCCATCAGCAATAGAAAACAATGTACTACTTATTCTTTGAGTCCAAAATTCTTAGTTTAAATTAAAAAATAACTAAAGATAAAAAGTTGGTGTCTGTCGTCACATTGTAACAGTTCCTAGTTTGAATCGTTTGCTTAGTGAGTTCAGTCTATAGGTGCTTTCCAGTGCAACGCTTACCTAGCCTTGTACAACTTCTACGATATACCCTTCTGTGGCACAGTATTCATCGTTTCTTCTTGGCACAACAAAGACCAAAGACCTTCTGGGATTGGGACAGCATCGTGGCCTGAAGGGCCCGCCAGACGAGCAGAGTGTTGCCATCTGGACTTCATCCAAAGCCAGGAGTAAGAGCACAACGTGTACCAGACCTACGACTACTCTCAACGCAGTGTGATTTTATTCTCCAGGTCAGCAACAGCTGACCCCATGAATAAATCGAATAATTTATTCTTCGTTCTTTTTTTTCTTTCTTTTTTACCAGGTGATAAAGCTACTCACTTTCAAGTACTGTGTACTCCCTGGCTTCTTGTGTTTTGCTGTAGCCCAAATGCTGCTGCAGAGTAGAAGAGCTGTACAGTTGGACCAACACATCCAACAAAACACCACGGCTAGACAGACTAGGAACAAATACGACAAAACACCACGGCTAGACTGACTAGGAACAAATACGACAAAACACCATGGCTAGACTGACTAGGAACAAATACGACAAAACACCACGGCTAGACTGACTAGGAACATATTCAACAAAACACCACGGCTAGACTGACTAAGAACATATTCAACAAAACTCCACGGCTAGACAGACTAGGAACATATTCAACAAAACACCACGGCTAGACTGACTAGGAACATATTCAACAAAACACCACGGCTAGACAGAGTGATTTAGCAGAAACATTTATCCAAAGCAACTTTCAGTGAATTCAGACTATGGTTATTAAGGAGCAGGTAGGAGGTAGGAGGACTAATGAACACACTTGCCTAATGATTAGCCACAAGCAAACGACTTCACTGGCACATTGATTTTATAGGCAGTTTGATGTTAAGGTTAAAATGATAGTGGGTGGCAACACTTTTCTCACCTAGAAATGGGGTCACAGGCCAAAGTGACAAAGTGAGTTGGGAACCACTGTGGTAGAGATTTGGCATCTTGCCCAAGGTGCCTAATGTAGGGTGTGGACATTGAGGATTGAAGCCAGTACCTTTCGGCCTGGCCATATTCATTCAATGAAATTCCTTCCGTTTTCTTTTTTTCTTACAGTTTCTTACACTTTGAAAGATATCGTAGATGACAGGGCGTGACAGTTCAGCGTCATTTCAGCTGTGTCTGTGTAGTGGAGGTATCCCACCCGCGGCTACAGCAATCAGCTCGCTTGTATGGCGCAGTTACAACTCTAACAGCGTCGTTACTGTATGCAGCACATCTGGGACTGGAACACGGTAGGACAAAAACCAGCGCTTGGCTGTACATTTTATCTACAGGCTGAAGAGCCTGAGGAGCAGAAACAGCTGTGTACGTTTTTTTAAATGGTGCAGAATTTTTTTCCCCCATGCAACTATGCACATTCATTGGGAGAGAAAAAAATAATAATGTTTTTGCTGACACTTAGCAAGCGGGCGCAGATTTATCTTGTTTTAATGTCTGCCTATTATCTTCAGTGTTCCGAGAACTCCCTGTCAGGGTTTACATATAGCCGAGCAGGAGCAATTAAACATGGTTGCTCTGTGAACAAGCCATCGATTAACAGCAGCAACATCCCCCCACAACAGGCACAACATCAGACCTGTTGTCGGCCCTCTCATAATTATCCTGCCACTTTGTGCCAATTCATTAGCTGACCAATAAGGGATGTTGTTACTGGGTCTGGAAACGGGAATGAGATATTTATGGCGATGTGCCAAAATGCAGCACCTCTAAAGTTAGTTTTGTGCTGTACATGTATTGGAAATGTGATACATATAAATGCCATGACACAAGCGCTGTTGTGATGACGTTTACTTTGCTGTTGTTTTGGGCAGTTAAGAGAGCAACCACTGTACATCCTCAATGTTAGAACAACAACAAACGACTAAAGTTAAATATAAGAGAAGAGAAGAGGTGGGTGACAACCACTCTCGCATCCATTTCCAGCTCCCTATATGCATGACTTCATTCTGTTTTTCTCCACCCTTCCCGCCATTCACTCTTATTTCCGATATACCTCTCCATTATCCACCCGCTCCATCAGTTTTTGTTTCATTCTCTCTCTCTCTCTCTCTCTCTCTCTCTCTCTCTCTCTCTCTCTCTCTCTCTCTCTCTCTCTCTCTCTCTCTCTCTCTCTCTCTCTCTCTCTCTCTCTCTCTCTCTCTCTCTCTCTCTCTCTCTCTCTCTCTCTCTCTCTCTCTCTCTCTCTCTCTCTCTCTCTCTCTCTCTCTCCATGAGTGTAACCCCCCCACCTCCTCAATCTCTTTGATGACCGGATATCTGCTCGCTCTCTCCTTCTGGAACCCCCAACACATGCACGCAGACACACACATTCAGCCTCAGATCATCGGCTCTGCTCTGTGGCCTTCTGCCTTGACAAGATTTCATCTCAATTGCTGTATTTTCTTTTCTCCTTGCCCCTTCCCTTCACGCTGCTACTCTGAATTATTCAGCACTCGCTGGCGTTGCCAATCGCATTTGACGTCTAATGATTTCATGTTGACAGAAAGATCACTGTAATTGTGAGGATGGGGAAATGAGAAGAAACGGGCAAGCAAGCTAGGCCTCTCTGCTTAACACGTCTTTGTCTCAGTGAACTGTGACCCACCTTATGGGTAATACATGCAGGACAACCCCATGGGCAACGCATGTTCTTCTCACATTTTTCCATAGCCATATTATTACTGCAGTATTATAATACAACAAGCTGTATTACTACCGGAACTTTTATACATACTTTGTCTTCGTTTTTTGCAGCTATTTGCAGTTCTTCACTGCAGCTCAGAATGCTTTTAATATTTCATTAGACAACGGTACGCTCTTCAGAATATAGATTTACTCACTAGAGCTTCTAGCTGGGATACAGCTATAAAATATCAGCAAATTACTAATGACCTCAGTACGCATTGGACTTCATAAAACATTAAAAAATATATATAAAATAAATACCTCCCTTCTTGTGTGCCCTTTTTTGAATTATGAAAACACTGCAGTGGAGCCGTGAAATGTACTGGGAAGGAACAAAATAAAAGTACTGAAAAAGTAGTGTGAAATTAGAGGATGAATGACATATGGGAGGGATCACATGGCTGCTTGCATTTTTTAATTATGGCCCCGGAATTAACCTCATACTTTAGCCCAGCCAAAGGAAATTGCTCAGACCAAATGACAGCCCTCGTTTGATTAACCCCCCTCTCCGTTTCGCATGCCCAAGACAAAGGAGCTGTTGTCATTTCAGGGCTGGAATCCGACAGCAAGTTTGGTAGGTGTCAGTTACTGAGCAAGGTTCACCAAGGCACGATAGATTACCAAGCTCCGTAGTGCATCAATCCTAAATAAAAAAACACCTGTCTGTTAAATGCACTAGTGATAAACCAGTTGCTTCTGTTTTGTATTGATTACGGTTAGCAACACAATGCTTAAGGGTCAGGCAAGAGCCAGACAGTTTATGATATACTTTTTTGGACAAGACTAAGTGACTCCTTCTGTGTTATGTGTACAGCACACCAATAACACAGCCGGTACAAAGCAATTGCAGTGCAAAACATCTAATTGTCACTTGTTGAACAATTTTTTTACTTTAATCTGTCTGCCATTTCATGTGTGACATCGGATAGAAACAAGCTGACAGTGCAGACAACATACAAGCCTTTGGCAATAGCTCAATGATTAAACGTGAAGGTAACATTTTGTGCATAACAAGGAGATGCTAATTGAGTTCACTGTCAATGACAGCGCATTCTGTTTATCCATGTCTGGCATACATACGTATCTGTGCAAAACTAGATCATCACAGGACTCTAGGTATCTCTGCCGCAATGAAAAAGCAAACTAAATAAAGATTATCTTCTAAATATGAAGTATTTAAAGATTAAGGACGCAGAGAAGTGCAGACTATATAAATCTGTGCAACACTTCAGAACATGTTTTTTGATGTGTTGGTTCAAAATAATATCCTTGAGTAAAAATAATTCACAGTGTGTTGAAAAGGAATATTAAAGCAATATTTATGTGTAAACTTTAGGCTTGGGGTTATGTGTGTGTGTGCGTGCATGGGTGTGTTCCATACCGGAACGGGAATCACAAACGCGCCATAAATATGACGTGTAGCTGTTTTTCTGCTAGATGAAAAAGCTAAATATCAAAACATATTTGGCACAAACACATTTGTTTGTCAAACGGTGGCAGGTTTAAACACATACTCGCTCAGGGAAAACCAGATGGGCAATCAGGAGTTTTTAGTTGAGTTAATTATGCTATTTTCCTTTCAGACTAAATGCCATCTTAGTTCAACTCAACTTGAACTACACAACTTAAAATAACTTCCAAAACAAAAAAACAAGAAAACTGGAGAAAATAAAATCATAATAACCTGATCTTCCCAAATAAAAATAGTCGGAACAAATCTTTGTTCAAATCTTTCTCCCTTTCATTTACTCTTCAGAGATCCCTTTTTAGTGAACTTCATGTCATGCTCTCATACTAGTTCAGGCTTTTGCATTGCTCTATTCCAAACTATTTAAAAGCTTCTATTCAGCATCAAAGGAAAGCCCAGCCCTAACGATGGGATTGCACAAGTCCCATGCATTTCAAATGGCATAATCTTTTCAAATCAACATCTGCTGTTGAGGTCATTTTCTGGAACGTTAAACATTACTTCATGTACGTTTATCCTCCACAGTTGGCCTCTTCTCTAAACCTCTCCTTAGGGTGATGCAAAAAGCGGAAGGTAATGACACTAGAGCAAATAGCACTGCACAGAAAAAACAGAGTGGGACATTGGCTTGTTCCATTACCTAGCCCCAAAAGGGTTTCTTTTTTGTTACTTTTGTCGGTAAACTCCATTTAATTACAGAGGCGAGTGGGACTGAGAGGTCCCAACAACATATTTTTGTATTACAGCCCTTCCACAAAAAACATCTTATGAAATGTGTTCTGACTCATTTCAATCTTCCACTTAAGCGAGAAATAGAAACAGTGAATTCTTTTTTTCCCATAGCATCAGAGGGGTAAAAACAGCTCCCATACCACCAGCTCCCAGTGCAATTACATTGGAATTGGGTTCAAAACTGCCAATGACAAAATGATGCAATGCACTTTTGCTAAGTTGTACAAAAACTCTACGGCCCTGAAATACTCATACAGGGTTATTCTCCAGATTATTTTAGATTGCCTAGGATTGCCAGCAAGGAGAAGACAATTCTGTACCTAATAGCACACAAGCATGATTTGGAGAAAAACAACACAAGGAGCTTTTTATTTGGGTTGCTTTGCGAAAGGAGCTTAAAGGAGCAAGGAAAGGGCGCAGCATAACTCTAATAATATAAAAAAACGTAAATGGGCTCCATCAAATCCATACACGTCTCCGCCTGCACCCCCTTTCTGATTGAAATGAGGTACGAGAACCTCTGAGGCTGAGACAAAATAGAGCTGAATAAAACTGGGCCAGAGTGACTGACAAGTGGCTCCAAATGAAATAAATCAGGGGAATAAAAAAAAACTTGTTATGAGAAGACACACAATGCTTTCCCCACAAAATGTGTTTAACCAAAGAAAGATAAAAGAGAAACAGCTCTTCTACTTTCCCAGGACTGCTTCATCACCAAGAGAAAACCTCCTGCATGCCGGCTGTTCTTTCTAATTTGCACAAGTGTGTTTTCTTACAAGAATCCAGTCATTAATCTCTAAACTCAACACGCATATTTCCTGCACAGAAGAACAATACAATAATAAAGGGGTTTTGTCTTCAACATAAAAACATATCCATGAATGTTGGTGGGCGGGTGTGTGCCTGAGTGTACATTTTGTGTGTGTGTGAAAATGCAGAGGTGCCATAAAGAAGCATACAGATGCCATTTTGACTTATCGCCACTGTAAAGAATTCCTTGTATTTTAGTTTTACGGCCCGTATAAGGTGAATGGCTTTTGGTAGGGGGGTGGGGAGGGGCATTAAATAAGATGTTATGGCTGGGTTCTGATGAGTTATTAAGTCCTACGAGGACCTGCGATGGACTAGACTTATAGATAGAAAATGAGAATTGAATACACTGACGAAGAATGACGGATCTAGTAATATTGTCCAATACAGTTTATGATTGCCCTTATTAAATAGGCAAACCTGACTCACTACCTGTTTTTTGAGTAGTTCACACAAGTAATGGCAATCCTGTGGCCATTTGCATTGCTCTTTGCTGCAAACAGCAAGAAAATGTCAAAAAGCAGGCAGGGGAATAGGATACTTAGCCGAGCCAGTGGACCGGCACACAATTTGCCATATCACAACAGAAAATACCAAATACCTTCAAAAACACAAGATAACATGAGTGGAATAGAAAGGAAGCGGTTCTAATAATAACATAGCACATATTGCTAAAACATCTTTAATGCTTAATAGAGCTAATTAGTGATAAAATAGTTCGCATTTATAAGAATTTATTTTGTCTATAATCTATGATTATATCTCTCACACCACAGACAGAGCAGCCAATGTAAATGTGATATTCTTTATTGGTTTATTTTTAATTGCTGTTATCATGTGTACCATCATATATTTTATTGCAATTGATATGGGAATTAAGTTTATTTTTCCAATAATTATATTTTTTCTTTATTTTATTATATATATATTTTTTGATAACATCTTCAAGGGTGGAGGGATATATCCCCAACAATCCCCCTATAAATCATACGAATGTGTTTAAAACAAAAGGTAGCCACTAACATGAAGGGTGTCTTTAAAAGTGAAACCAACACATGCCCTAGAGGGTGATCACGTGCGAGGCAGCAGCAGCTGCTGTTGTTTTGCTGAACCTGTGCCTTTGCACAGTGACCTTACCACATGGCTGCCGGTAGCACAGGTAATGCTTTTCGCTCCTGCGAGGCCATTCACATACACCTTCCAACGCCAAGACGAGGATGATCCTCACCCTGATTCCTATTAAATATACCTGCACACTATATAACGAAAGAAAAGGAGAGAAAAAAAAGAAAAACCCACACAGGTTTTTAATTACGTCTGTGTGTCCACTTAAGTTTAACCTTTTAAGGTCAACACATTCTGGAGAGTGAACTTCCCGCACTGCCTCGGGACGGCACGCAATATGTCACCGCTGCTTAGCATTCACCGCCAGGGTCCAGGGGAATACCACAGCATCATTTCTGCACTGCGTGGGGTGGGGTCTTGGGTGGAGGGGTTGCAGGGTGGGGGTGAGCTGGGTGGGGAGTCGAAGATGATAAAACACACTCAAAGATCAGCGGGGATTTATCATTTGACTCCCTCTGCACACACACCTCCACGGTGGCGTGCTCGCCCGCGCTAGATTACATGTCAAAAGAGGCGCGGCAAGCAGATATTTCAGCCAATAAGTGAGGGGCGGAGGGAGGGGGGAAGGAAGGGAAGACAGGGACAGAGATGGGGAAGGTGGGTGGGTGGGTGTTGTACCGGGAGCAATATTGTACAGCCTTTGCAGAGAGTGAGGAGGCTTGTGGTGACCCCTGACCCCATTGTGCTGAAGAGCGATGAATGACCATAAAAAGATAATAGCGCTGCGAGGAGTGAGATACTCAGAATAGAGTGCTACCTGCTTAGCCACGTACCACGGTGGCGCGCTTTGCGATGTCAGATTACTGAACAAATCATAGCAGACAAGTAGTCATGTAGTGGAGATTACACACACATACCTTCTCTCTGAGGGCCAGACAAATATACACAAGCAATTCTCTTGGGAGTAAATAATCATTATTTATGTCAAGATAGTCCTGTGTTGTTCAATTTGAGAGATGGGGGCTTATGGTTTTTTTAAGATGATATACGAAATAAGAAATACATTCAGCAATATTAATTTCTACACAACAGAAGCCATCCATCAGGCTGAGAAAAATACGTAAAAAGCATCTGAGCATGCCAGGAGTGTAATTAAACCATCCCTTGACAGGTGTCAAATGAATAATGTTTTACCATGTTACTAATTAAAATAATCCATCTTCAACACACACATACACATTTTAAATCCAAAATCTGTATTTGCATTTGAAGGAAATTTCAATTTCAATTTTCTGTAATTTTAAGGCAAGTGAACCCACATGTGAACTACTGTTTGATGTGTTTTGGGCATTAAGAACACTTAAAATATGAATTATAGCATGTTTGTTTAATTCCATTTTAATGGGTATAATAATGTGATGACAAAACATGAAGAAAGGCAAAGGCTTTGCCTCCCAAAAAAGCTTACAGCGTAAGAATGACTCAAAAGCAATTCATAACATCCACAACATCCCTGCCTTGGTAGCATGAAACAGTTCCCTTCTCAGAAGACCATAATAAGAAAATATAATACGGCTGTGTGGTCCATATTACATTTACCACGTGGCTGCGCTTGTTTCTTTCAAGCATTAGTTCCAAATGCCACATAAGGGACATTTGAAATGGCAACATGCTGCGATCAATCAATATCAGTTTAAGTTTGCAATGTGGTGACAATGGGAACAATTTATTGTTACAGTCCCTGAACCACCTCTGTGTGTCTCACGGCTTGTCGCCTTCCATTGAAGACAAAGCAATAGCACCTTTCCTCCTCTCTTCTGAGTCGTACCCCGTTAGCTATTACATATATAATATAAATGATAACATGTACAGATGTCATGCCAATGTAATAGACCCTTTTCACAGAGGCGTCACCATAGAACAAACAACAACATTATGTCGCACATAATGCTCATTAAGGGTCTGCTCCTTTATGACTAAGCTAGTGAAGATACACACGATGACCACGCTGGTGCTTTGACACACATAAATGAAACACCCGCCTAGGTACCCAATGTTAATGTTGGGGGCTACACTTGCTCTTGGTAAGTAAGGGATAGTAAGCTACATTACAATGTCAAATCGCAAAGACCGCCTCCATTTTGGAAGCATAGGAGCGTTGGAATGTTGGTTATTGTGTTGGTAGTAATGTTATTTTGGTCTTTGTTTAGTAATTCATTGTGAACTTATTTGTGATTATTGGAAGACATTGTTGTGTCTGAAAACTGACACAGCGTTTCTCATGGGAGACGCAGTCCTCTCAATATGGTATTGCCAACATCTATCCCATGATCATTTCTAATGTACAAGCCCAATATCAGCTCTGTGAAATCAGTCTATGTTCAATGTGAGTTATCTTGACTAGCTTAGTCTACTACCTGCGCTCTGGTACAACAGGAGCAGACCCATAACTAGTGTTATGAGCGACACCGATGTTTGCCTTTGTGAAAAGGGTTTATATAGAAAGAGTAACAATGGAAAAATCATTAGAATGTGAAGTCCAGTCCACGACTGAAATTATTAAAGAAATTACAAATCTGCCACCAATTGAAAAAAAAACATTATCTGTAAATAAACAACATGTCTGCCACAAGTCACTAGTTGAGTAGCCCTCTTGTTGCCTCTCTCTTTCCTGCTTCAACTCTATGCCACTCTCTCTTCCACAGATAAGACACAGAGCGTCGCCAGATGGGATTTTCAGGCAATAATGGCAAATCACCTCCACCTCTCTCATCCTCGCAGCCTATTACAGCAACATTTCCAGGTACAGCCTGATCATACATGACACAAACGGGTAAATGAAAACATCTAGTGGCCATGTGCTGACAGGCCAATCATGTGCAACACCTTTTACAGACAACGTTATGTCTTAAAGTGGTGGAACTGGTGAAAAGAAGTGTAGTAGTAATAATATATATGAATACAAAAATACGTAGAAGTAAAAAAAAAGCTTGTGTAGCCTATTAATGTGTGACATTTGAAATATATGTCTAACACGTTATTATTACCTGTATTTCGACTGCTCAAAGACTAATAAGAAATCCTGGCATGGCATGTCATCATAAATGGCTCGTAACACTGTATGTTATGAGAAATTTATCTCCAAAGAGGGAATGGATAAAATGCAAATATACCATATAACTGGCGTCCTTGTGTAGGAGATTGACTCCAAAACATTTCAACTGGGAGTTAAGCACCCTAACAACGACACACTTTTACTACTATCAGTAATTGGGAAACACATAATTTCTACAATACTTTGTAAAAAAACAAATCTACAGATACCTTATTTGTTCTTTTCTTTCATGAATTCTCAATTAGGTCTCCAGAGGTCATCAAAGGGTACTGATACCCTCACAGAGTTCACACAGAGGACTGGTGCCCGACATGTCGCCCGCGGTTCATTCAAATGCGCAAGACAAAAAATAGATAGTCTCTTTCAAGGGTATCGTGTCAAAGCTTGCTCCCAGATCAGCTCCATCAGTGCGTAATTAACGTGGAACACGCTAACGTCCATCCAAATCTGGATGATTATTATTATTGTTGTTAGTAGAAGTTATATGCAGCAAGCGTCGTCGTACATCACAGTCTAGTCTCGAAGCCTGATACCACTCCTTGGCGTTCTACCAGGTGGATCAAACTGTGCATATTCATTTTTTATCATTGTGTTGATGCTTATTACATTTGAAATCTGTTGAGGATGTTATTAAAGTAGTCCATGCCAAAACAGAAGATAAATATCAACATTATAAGTACTTATGTAACATCTGTCCTTCTTGCCAGTCTTCCCTGAAGTACAGACAATTCAGCATTCCTCTGGTGGATATCTCCAGCTATAGCTTCAGTAAATCAATTCTGTTTAGAGACCTTCACGGCTCAATGATCCTCTACAGCCCCGGCTTGACCATCAGCCATCAGCCCTATGTCCCAGCTCCATTTGTCTTCCCCATCCTCTACTTACTCCATACAGTTCCACCGTTAATGCCTTCCTTGCCCCCTCCCCGTTCCTCCTGTCCTTTGTTCGTTCGCTGGTTCCTTACTTCCTCTGCTCTTCTGATTTTTGTTCTTTCCATCCTTAATTCCTTCCTCCCTCTTGTCTGTTCTTCCTTCCTCCCTTCCATTCATCCTTCCATCCTTAGTCCTTTCCTCCATCCCTCCATTCAGTTCATCCCACTTCCCCTGTTGGTCATCCCTAAAATACAAAAAAAGATTCCTTCAATTGTTGGCACTCTCTCTCCTCCCTCCTCTCTCTCCCCCGCCCTCTCCCTCTCTCCCCCTTCTCTACTTACCTCCCGTCTCCCCTCTCCTCCCCTCTCCTCCCCTCTCCTCCCCCCACTCTCTCCCTCCCTCTCCCTCTGCCACCTCCCTCCATCACCCTCCCTCCTCGCTCCATTACCCTCCCTCCTCGCTCCATCACCCTCCCTCCTCGCTCTTTCTTCCTGTCACCCCCCCCCCCTTCACCCTCTCCCTCAATTAAGTGTGGCGTGGCCAGATTACTGCCGAGTGTGTAGCACTAGTGCCAGCGTTCTGTGCCGCGGGGGGGCTGTAATCCACTCAAGAGTAACATCAGCACCGCAATCAATCAGCAGCATCACTGCATCCAGAAGCCCTTCACTCACCCCCCCAACCGCCCCCCCCCTTCCCCCCGCCACCCGCCTCGGAGACCACCACGTGATCCGGCACCGCTGTCATCCACCAACTGGCATGTAGTTAACACGCATAGCGTGGTGAGCTCTGTCAGTGAAGCTGTTAGCAGGATCTCTCTCTCTCTCTCTCTCCTCCTTTTCTAGGAATTGGTCAGGCATAGCACCTGCACTCATTTGGCTGTTGTGAATAGCACCTTGGAAACGTGTTAAACTATGTGGTAATGGACATCCATGCGAGACATTGCGATGGGGTGGAAATAAACGACAAAAGACTGAGGAGTAGAAAGTAAAATAAACAAACAACTAATACATCTGATTTTGAAATCCAATTGGAATAGGTTGCAGGCTTTTCAGGCTTCTGCAGCGGACAGGTTGACAGGCCTGATATGGAGTGGACAGGCCGCTGTGCAGGCTAACATTTTTATTTGATTATATCTTTTTGGATGAGATTGGCCGCTGCATTATTGATTGCAAACACTTTTGTGGTCACATTTGTGGACAATAGGGGAGGCACCATGGTAGACTCTCACAGCCGAGAGAAAAACACAGGTGGATAAAATAAAATAGTAAGAAGGGGATTTTGGACTAAGACTTTTTATAAACTATTCTTTGGAAACAAGGGAGAGGTATGAGACTGAGATTGGTTATGTCAGTATCATACTTTACCTCAAAGCCCCCCAGGAAAACACAGAATTACATTGTAAACAGTATTCATGGGGTCAACGTTTAGGTTAGTATTAATTATGGGCCAAAGTTTCATTGGAAGAACATGTATACGTTCTTCACCAGCTTTATTCGTCATTCACCGGCTAAAGCAAAAATAAAAATCAACTTGAGGCAAAAACATTTGATGTGTTTTTTTTGCAAACAAAAATTGTGTTCTATATGTACAGCCCGGACAGAACCGCGAGCTCCTGGCCGTAACATTGGCGCTTGAGGAGTGGCGCCACTGGCTGGAGGGCGCGGAGCAGCCGCTTATTGTATGGACGGACCACCGCAACCTGTCTTACATACAGTCCGCCAAACGACTCAACTCTCGACAGGCAGGATGGGCCTTATTCTTTGGCCGTTTCAATTTCACACTCACCTACCGCCCAGGCTCTCGGAACGTCAAGCCTGACGCTTTATCCCGCCTTCACTCCCCGGAAGACCCCAGCCCGGATCCCGAACCCATCCTGCCGTCCTCTTGTCTCGTCGCGGCACTCACTTGGGAGGTTGAGTCCGCCGTCCTCCAGGCCCAGGGAAGTCAGCCAGACCCAGGTACCGGCCCCCCTAACCGCCTGTTTGTACCTGATGTGGAGCGCACGAGGGCGCATTCCTCCAATCTAGCCTGCCACCTGGGCGTTACCGGCACTTTGGACTTCCTCCGACGGCGGTTTTGGTGGCCCACCGTGGATGCTGACGTCCGTTCCTTTGTCGCTGCGTGCTCGACCTGCGCCCGTAACAAGACCTCCACCCGGCCCCGTTCCGGCCTTCTCCGTCCCTTGCTCATTCCCAGTCGACCATGGTACCATATCGCCCTGGACTTTGTCACCGGCCTCCCTCCGTCTGAAGGTAATACCACGATCCTCACGGTCATCGACCGTTTTTCGAAGTCCGCCCACTTCCTTGCACTCCCCAAACTTCCTTCTGCCAGAGAGACTGCGGACCTCCTCGTCACCCACGTGTTCCGTCTGCATGGCATCCCGGTGGATGAGGTCTCTGATCGAGGTCCCCAGTTGACCTCCCAGGTTTGGCGGGCCTTCCGCACCGCTCTGGGGGCCTCAGTCAGCCTCTCCTCGGGGTACCACCCACCCAGCCAGTCGGAACGGGTCAATCAAGAAATGGAGGCCGCACTCCGCTGCGTCACGAACGCAAACCCCACCTCTTGGAGTACTCTACTTCCGTGGGTAGAGTACGCACACAATTCCCTGGTGAACGCATCCACAGGCCTGTCCCCTTTCATGTGCTCGTTGGGGTACCAGCCGCCTCTATTCCCTTCTTTAGAGGCGGAAATCTCGGTTCCCTCCGTCCAGGCTCACCTGCGTCGCTGTCAGCGCACCTGGAAGCGCGCACGCGCAGCGCTCCTCCAAGCGTCTTCTCGCTCCCAGCGGCAAGCAAATAAACACCGTCTCCCGGCTCCACAGTATTCTCCCGGACAAAAAGTTTGGCTGCGGTCCAAGGACCTTCCTTTAACGGGGGTCTCTCAGAAACTCTCCCCGTTTCATCGGTCCTTTTGTTATTGAGTCCATTGTCAACCCTTGTGCCATCCGTCTCAAACTCCCCTCATCTCTCCGGGTGCACTTCACCTTTCATGTCTCGCAGATCAAGCCCATGTCCACCAGCCCTCTGTCTCCCCCTGCTCCGGCCCCGCCTCCTCCCCGGATAATTGACAATCACCCGGCGTGGACGGTCCGCCGCCTCCTGGACCTGCGTTGTCGCGGCCGTGGCCACCAATACCTGGTTGATTGGGAGGGCTACGGTCCCGAGGAACGGTCCTGGGTCCCCCGGAGCCACATCCTAGACGCCACCCTCATTAAGGACTTCCACTGCTGGCACCCTTCCCTTCCTGTGCGTCCGCCTGGAGGTGATCATGGGGGTGATCATGAAGTGCACTCTGGTCTACACTCCTGTTCCCAATCAACAATCATCGCACCCTATTTCTCCCTCGTTCCCTGAGCAGTCGGCGCCAGTTCGTTGTATACACTCCTTGAGTCAGTAACTACATTCCAGCATTATAGATTCCTGTTTCCTTCACCTTGCTTGCTCCTAACCTGCCTTTCCTTGTGCCCAGCTCCTTCCCGGATCCTCGCCTGTCTTCCTACCCCCGTCTGCCTGACTGCCTGCCTGCCGCCGAACCTCCGCTTGCTTGACTACCCACCTGTCGCCCTACTCTGTCTGACTGTTTGCCTGCCTGCCGCCGAACTCCTGCCTGCCCGACTACGACTTGCCTAGCCCTTGCCTGTTGCTCCGATAAATAAATCCCTTTAAACCCATTCTCCATCTCCGCCTTGTTGTGTCCGCGTTTGGGTTCCCCGACCGTACCGTAACACTAACGCTGTTAATTGCTACATTCCTATAGCTCTCCCAGGTTATAATTGAACTAAGTCATTTAGATGGAGATGAGCTTTGGATGACACATTTGCACAGAAAATTGCACTCACTTACATTGAATTTATGATGTTATAAAAAATTATCATTTCATATTCAATATTTCTTTATTTATGAAATTGAATAAAGAAATATGCCTGAGGAAAAATAGATTTTAGAATGTATTTCCATCAGAAAATATTGATGAACCTCAATTCCATTTGAGGGGAAGTCTACGTTATATTCGCTGATGGATGTTGGTTCTAATCGAGTGTAATGATCCCATTACTATTCAAATTTCTACCATTGTTACCTGGTATAACTAATATGCCAAAGTGGGGGTATAACTAGCTTCGGCTTGTTATGTATGCGAATGTGAACTTGTGAACTTAACTCACACAGCATGCCCTTATTAATAATGAATAGGGATTTGCCTGCTCCAGTGCTCTTATCTGCTTATTACTACTTATGCAAAAAAATAGATTTATTCTGAGAAAATCAATATGGGCTCTCAATATGTATGCATTTAGTTGAGATATCCGGGGGCATGTTTGCTACTTTAACAAATGCTCTTGCTTATATTGGCTTTCAGAGAGATCACTTATATTAAAGTTAAATGAGTTGCGTTTATCACAATCTATGGGTATCTCAATACCCTGAGACTGAGATAGGAATCTGTAACAAAAGCCACTGAAAATAAACCAATTCAAACAGGGTTAGGGTAGACCTGCTGCGTTGAAGTGTGGATTGGTTACAGGCAGTCTAGACAGTTCAAGTACAAGCCTCAGAGTCTACTTAGAACAAAAAGTGGAGACATGCTAGCCAATAGAAAGCCCTTTCTACAGCGGCATCATCATAGGAAAAACACAGGTGTTGCACATAACACTAATTTTGGATATTTTCCTTTTACGTTACGGGGCACTAGTTTAGTATACTATCCATGACCTGGTAGGCGCACGTGTAGGGGCACTTTTAGGTATAAAAGGAGCACATCCATAATTTGTTTTATGAATGACACCTGTGGTTGTCCTACGATGACAGGTTTTGTGTAAAGGGTCTATTGATATCTGATTGCATTCATAAAGTTAGCCATCATAACTAGCATTTTGCAGAACACAGTTTGGTTTATTTAAAGAAGCGCTCCTATGTAAGGCCCTAATATAAATGCAATTACTACTAGACCAGATGAGGCAATGGCAGGCTGGACCGATGGTCTCTGAGGGAGCAAGGTTTCCATCACGGTCAAGTTTAGTTTACCCTGCATCGTAATTGCATACGTCCATCAGTTTAATAGTGTATTGTGGTTTGCTGCTGGTGTGTGTAACCGGTGCCCTTTAGAGGTCCTAGCAAGAAGAATACATGGCAAATACCACAACAATGTCTGGCGGAAAGAGATGTGTTTTTGAAAAAAAGAAAAGATTGGACAGTAGAAGGCAAGTCTCACATGCTCAGCCTGAGAGTTTTTGCTCCTGCTCCAAACTTCTCAAGGATAACTTTACTTAACACTGGGTCAGAGAACAGAAAACGACTTTCTTGAAAATATGTTCTCGAAAGAGGATATTAACGATAGTTCTATATGCTCTCTTGTGAATCATGTGCATTTTTAACCCTTACCCTGTGCTTACTCATGCTCTCATATACCTTTACGGGCAAGCCTTGCTGTTTAAGGTAAGTATGCAAAGTTTAAACTGCAATAACATTTCCGGAATGTCGTTGGCTTCTCCGATGAGAGTAGGTAAACTCTGAGGTCAAACCGGAAAAATGCTGTTTGTTAGCCAGCGCTGCATTTCTCTGACAATCCACATACTATACCTGTGTTTTCTAAAATTGCAGTTTTCAACATATGATATGTTAGTAGTGTTCCTTTGTTGTGTTATGTGCATTCATTTTTTTCCCTGCCTCTTCACGTCTCAAGCAGTCCCATGTACTTCAGTGTCGGGGTTGTTTCCGCATGGTAATTATTTGGCAAAGGCCACAAACAATACCCCTTTTAGGATGAGACAGGCTGACAACATAAAAAGGTATAAAAATCCCAGCAGGAGGGAAGGCCCATTTTGCCAATCTTCCTGCATCACAGGCTGATCAACCAAGTGATGCAAGCACACTGAACCCTGGCTCTTATTTCTGCAAGGCTACAGGACTTTTCTGGAGGTCAGCAATTACCACTTATCTCTGCAGGAATATCCGATTCACAAGGGTGTAATCCATTTTATTCCACTGAGTTAAACAGGATCAAAAGAGCCATGCGGGGAGATGTGCCAACCTGCTCTTGTGGGTCTATGACACACCAGGGAAAGAATACTAATGATGGTGAACAAACTAAAAGGTTTGAGTGTGTTATTATGGACTGGTGACAAAAAGGAAGAGAATGATATGCACTTGTTAGGTAGGACTCCTATATATGCCATGTACTAGATATGAATCAGTCATCATGCAACATATATACTATTTTGAAATGCGTTTTTTTTAATACCAGTGATAATCATATCAACATAGTTATCAATTACAGCTTTCAACGGTGCACAGTAGAAAATGATTACCTTCTTAAAATCTCCATCAGACATAGCCTGACTCACAAGTCATTCATCTGTCAAAGAACAAAACATGTGTCTGCCTATTACATTATTCACAATTACTCACACACTTTAATCTAGTGTCATAGGCAGGGCAGGCAAAGGGAGCCTGTGCCTACCCTGTGTCCATTTCACAGACCAGTGGAGCATGCTTGTGCATTTCACTCAAACATACATGAGCGCTCGGGCAAGGAAATCTTATCCAAGTACCTCTGGGGTTAAAGGCCCATTTAATTTGAACTAGGCCACAATTTGCCAAAGATAATCTGATCATTCTTTGAAGTAAAAGAAGAAAAATGCCAAGCGTGTCCAAAAAAGTTGGCGATTAACAGTAATGAAGTGATGCGCCAGAGAGAGATCCGATCAGATGAGGCTAATGGAAGGAGATAAAGCCCAAACACTTGGCGAGGGTGGATACCCCTGAAGACACACTGGGTATTGTTGCAGACCCCGCTGTGCACCATTTTATCAGTCCCCTCATGTCTTTGACTCATCTGCATTACTCCACACTCTTGCAACAGCAGAAACGTTTGTTAGATCAGGGTAACAAAGAAAATACTACCAAAACTAGAATAAACCATTCAAATTTGTTAAAATAAATGAAAGCGTGTACAAACCTGATTTATAGATTTGCTTAACGGTTGATTAGGAGGAAGCCGCAGATCATGTAAATGAATGTGCTCTGCTATAATGAATTCTACAGCTTATACGTTGTAAATTGAGGAAACTGAATTATTTGCTTTGCAAATGCATTGATCTGTTGTTTCTCTTCATATACATCACTGAACTGGAGCTGAGGACCAATTTAGGTCAGGCCAATACCCATTGGTATGACCGGCAGTGAGACACAATGGAGGAAATTTCTGAGAGCTGGAACAAGTGCAGCTCTAGAAATATTCAATGAAAAATGTTCAGTTTGTACTTTCAGTGGCTGTGGGGAAAGTCAGGGACCAGTTGCAGAACCGAGGTTAGATGAATCATACATTTAAACATGAAGTCAGAAAGCTACAATCTTTCCGTCACCGGGATACAGAATGAAAGATTTGAAATTTGCTGTAAATTGCACAGGAAAGAGTTTGAGCAAACTCTGATAGGTTGAAGGTGAAAGTAGTGCGTTCAGC
Source organism: Lota lota (assembly GCA_026745465.1). NCBI lineage: Eukaryota > Metazoa > Chordata > Actinopteri > Gadiformes > Lotidae > Lota > Lota lota. The sequence continues at coordinate 3,003,010 of JACYXH010000496.1, read as the reverse complement.
GCAAAATTTAAAAGCCATCATCAATCACACACTGAAAATTGTCATTATGTCACCATGCTTGTGACGGAGAAAAGCATCATGAAACATAGGTATCTGCAGTTGAGAAGAGGCAGTCATTACTATGTATGATGCCTAACATATGGTGACTATAGTCACTTAAAGCACAACCGAAAATAATCTGAGGAAGTCAGATTGTATTTCAAAACATAGCTAAAGAGTGGTGTAAAATGCACAGGTAAAAAGCACTGCGCTAAACCAAAAAGATCAATGGTAAAATGTTCACAGCATACCTTCCCATGGTATCTGAACTGGGTATAATTCCACATGATGTATCTGGCACCAACCAGTCAGGACTCAGTCTTTCCCTTATTCCCTGATCACAATGAGAGAATACATAATCACTAGAGATGACCCACACTAAAAGAATAGTCAAGGACACACTGTTTCAAAATGAAACCCCCCCACCCCCCCCCAGAGGGGCATAGAGCTAGAGTTAACCAGCTGCCAGGTGTCAGTCAGAGTGCAGGTGCATCTGGTTGGCTGAAGCCACTCACAGGTAAACAAAAAAACAAAGCGACAACGGTGACAAAGGTGTGAGTGGAGGCAGGCGTCAAATTGAGAGCCTACAATGTGTGTGTGTGTGTGTGTGCGTGCGTGCGTGCGTGCGTGCGTGCGGTGCGTGTGTGTGTGTGTGTGCAAGAGGACGTGATGTAAGGAGAAGCGTAGAGGCAAAATAATAAATTAGTTTTACTCTGACACGGAGGAGATACGTCCTTGGTTTTCATTTCACACTTGACACTCTTGCTCCAAACGGTCTTGCTGTAGCAATGTGCTACTTTAAGAGTTAGGAGGGGATGGTGGTAGAGGTCAGGTGAATATATACACAAGATCTAACCCCCCACCCCCACACATATTCTCACACACAACCCCCACTTCTCTTTCACCTCGCATGAAACAACAAAAATATGTTCAAGATGGGTGAGAGGGAGTGATGTGTCCGTTGGGATGGATGGAGCGTGTGGGGGGATAGATGGAGCGAGCAGGGGGGGGGGGGGGGGGGGGGGGGGGGGGGGGGGTGTAATGATAGGAAGCAGAATCAACCGTCTAGACACAAATGAGCTGCGAAAGGGTCTCTACGGTTCACCCACCTGCAGGATGAGAGCAATGGATAGTGGGAGGAGGATGGAGACACTCACACACGCACACACAGCCATCTTCACCCGGTCAGGGTCACTTACAGCGCGTCCCCCGAGATGTGCTGTCTACCGGTGATAAAAAAAAAAGGTGCCAGGCGTTTGTTTGCAAACTGCAGATGATGAGTCTTTTTTTTTTTATCTCTCTCTTAAAGAATGTCTCCGTCCAAGTAATTATACCTCACCGTAATCTAATCGGCAAAAATGGCAGACTGACAACACTCAGACTCAAAGCAGCATTTGCCGGGGAATGGTCATTATGCGTCGCAAGGCGGCGGTGGTGTTTACGTTTGGGTGTGTGTGTGTGTGTGTGTGTTTGTGTACCTGCGTGCATGCGTGCGTGTGTGGTTTCAAATCAACTTAATAGTATTGAATAAACTTTTGTATATAACCTTTTTTTAGATTTGATTACAGTGCATTTTGCAGAAGCAAATGACCAATCTCTAGCCTTACAGTGAATATTTCTTCTTGTGTCTCCCGTTTTCTCTGACACGTTGTGCTTAGTTGGCGTTCAAGGTTGTGATATAACGCTTCCTAGCCTCACAGAGCAGCATGGTGCCTGTATCAGTATGTATGCATGCATGATGTGGGCAAATGCAGTCCACAGTGTATTGAATGAACCAGACCAGGGTCAAAGGAGAAGTCGTTTCTATTGTACACAATGCAACATTTAGTCAAATAACCTCAGTCATTTATCTATAACAGGCCCTCTTAACGTTCTGAATCAATATTGTTCTGTGAGATTCCATTCTCCAAAGGACATGGATGCATTGATATTTAAATTAAGGTCCACCGATTCCTACAATCCTACAATTCCTACGATTCCTGCCAAGTATGCATTTTATAATGCTAGTCAAAGTAGTATTTTACTAGTGGTGGAAGAAGTACCCGAAAGCCATACTTGAGTAAAAGTACAGATATCTTCCCAGAAAATTACTCTGGTAAAAGTAAAGTCACCCAATAGAATAATACTTGAGTAAAAGTCTTAAAGTATCTGATATTAACTGTACTTAAGTATCAAAAGTAATTTTCTGATATTAAATGTACTTAAGTATTGAAAGTAAAAGTACAAGTAAATGCTGTTATTAAAAGCAAAGCAGCAAGAATTTGTCTTTCCCTTTGAGATTTATTGGAACTGTTTGACACTTTCAAAATATAAACTCTAAAATCAATACCAAGGGTCTTTCCTCACCTTCCCTCCAATCCACCACCCATTTCTTCCTCTCCCTCCATTCATCCCTCCTTTGCTCCATTCCTCCCTTCATTCACTCACCCCTCCCTCCTCCCTTCAACTTCTTAACAGCTCAGAGAAAGCATGTACACCACCTTACATTACACTGTAAGAACACGAGGCCTTTACAACTTAAGGAACTGCATTACACTAACACGAGGCCTTCACAACTTAAGGAACTGCATTACAATCAGTGTTTCAATAATATGTAGATTTGTATCTTCATCCAGAAGTGCTGACACATCAACAGACTCCACTTCTCTCCCCCCTTGAGACTCCTCATCCTCTCGTGGTTGAGCTGCATCACCACCACCAACTGCATTGTTGTTTTCATCTTCACCAAAAACATGGAAAGCTTTTAAGAAGTTAGAGCCGTTGTCTGTTGTTCTCACAATCTTCCCCCGAATTCTGAACTCAGAATGGATGTCATTTAGGGCACTCGCCAACACATCAAATGTATGTGGACCCTTCAATTGTTTACAGGCTAGGGCTGCTGAGCATCTGTTGAGACTGGCAAGGTCAATCCAATGGGCAGTCACACCTGTGAAGCGCCGTCTTCTGACAGACCAGCAGTCGGTGGTGGTCGCGATAGTCAACCTCTCTCATGACCTCGGTCACCACCTTCTTCATGTTCTTGAAGGCATCATCAATCCTGGAGCGCAGGGTCATCCGTGACATCATCTTTGCACTAGGCTGCAGTTCCTTCACAAAATCTCAGAATGGCTCTTGTTCGACAACATAGAATGGCTGGAGCCCTTGGACCACATACTTCACAACAGCTTTGTCAATGGACTTCTGAGACACAGTCCGGGTGGTGTTCAGTAATGTGGTCTGCCTGGTGGTGGAGACAGTCTCAGGAGCCCGTTATCTCTTTGTTGATGTCAGTTCTTCAAATTTTGTACGGTGGTGTACATGCTTTCTCTGAAACAATAAGAGAGAGACATTTTTAAGCATAAAAACGTAGCTACAAGATTCAAAAGCTACTCAACAACACCAACAGTTTATGATCATCATTTAAAGCAGCATTATAACGTGGCACTTTGGTGGCACCCTCTGGTCATAATGAAAAAAATACATGGTGAATTAGCTAGTACACTGACATTCTAAAATGAAAAATCCACGGGGTATCAAGGGTTGGGTCTTGCTAAGCCCAATTCCAAAACTAATAGAAAACAAGTTCTTATTTTACTATCAGAAACATAGCTCATGCAACATATTAACTGTTACTTTATCCCAATCTCTAAATAAATGTATGATTTTTATCAACACATTTGACAACTTATCAACTAGCCCCAGTTTGTGCCACTCATGTAATCATTGTTTAATTTTTAATTTTTATTTTGATTACATTCGATGATGTGATGTGCTAACAATATTAACCACGTAGCTAATGTTAGTTGAACTTACCTCAACGTGTTTCTTGAGGTTGGATGGGGAGTTTATAACACCAATATGTCTGTAGTTTAAGTTAAGTTTAAGCATAAGAGACACTTCATCCGGTAAGAAGAATCTTTCACTGCTAGATAAGAAAACATTTCTTTCAAATATGGCCACGGATGTTCGTCACCGTCATAAGCAGGAGTAGCAGGTGTTGTAGGAGTAGCAGGTGCAGCCACTTCCATCATACCAGTCTTATCCATATCATATCCTTAGGCGCTAGCTAGGGCTAATTTCAGACCTGCCTGTGGTTCTGGTGAGTGGACTTCTGTCGAAGTGACTCGTTCGTGTCGGACATGTCTGTGCTTGCCGTGAGTCGAAACGAAACTTAACCGTGGTGGGTTGAGAGCACTTATTGAACTCGACAATCAACGTTACCGATCTAGCTAGGCCCTGTGCCCACGTCCCAACGTCATGACATTTCTAATTTCTTCAGATTTTATTTAGAAGCGAGTAATGAAGATGCTAAGGGGAAATGTATTGGAGTAAAAGTATACATTTTATTTAAGAAAAGTAGTGGAGTAAAAGTGAAAGTTGCAACAAATTTAAATACTCAAGTAAAGTACAAATCCCGAAAAAAAACGACTTCGGTACAGTAACGAAGTATTTCTACTTCGTTACTATACACCACTGTATTTACAGACCGTTATTCCCTGAGGTACAAGACGATAGCTGTGTTATTATAATTGTGTTTCTTTCTTAATCTTTATTTCACATTTATTTTTTTGTGTGCAACAAGAGCTCTCCCTCAGGGACAATAAAGCTGAAATTCAAATAGTACAGTATAATATAGTTGCATTCTAGTGCTTCTCACACACATTGTAGAGAAATGCTAATTGCTTTAGATCCCTATTTAGTTTCAGATCCAGTATATATGGTTTCAAACCATATTTTAAAAAACCATATCACTAACTTTGACGAGTTTTTAAACGAATTAATTGGCATCTCAACTTTGGCTTTGTGGATCATCAGATGTAAAGAATAAATTATACCGTAACAGCGATTTACTTTATATATACTATACTTCAAATCAAAACAAAGAAAAACTAGAAAGAGAACTGGGCATACTACAACAAAGCAGCAATGGTGTTATTTTTCCTCCACGCTCCAGTATTTTTTTTCTTCTTTCTGTACTTATCCGCCGGACTCTCCTTAAATAAATTGTTGTATCAAAGGAGAGAGGCCATGCTTTCATCTCTCCCCCTCAAAGAGTCCATGGGGGCGAGCTGGCAATGATATGTGGACGTCTGGTGAGACTCTGCAAGGGAGGGTTACGTGTAATTGCTTCGGCGAAGAGGGTAATGGGCTATTGAGAGGCAGAAAACAGGCTTGATACAGAAAAAGTCCACTTTGGAGACAGGAGATAAGTACATATACATTCATGAGCCACCGTTTTTTATACCACCAGTCTTGCTGTTTGTCAGTATCATCTTTGATGCACACACACACATACACACACACACACACACACACACACACACACACACACACACACACACACACACACACACACACACACACACACACACACACACACACACACACGACCATACAAGCGCACACAGAGTTAAAACTCGAAAAAAACTGTCTAATAGAGTGAGTTTTTGATGAGTTTTAATTCTTGCTATGTTTTTAAGGTGATAGTAGGCTGATTTTGTAATGCTCTCTAGTTGGCTTTTAAAGCTTAGGTCCGAATCCAGATTTTGGATTTGGTTTTTAGTCTTCAATGAGATTTGTAGCCTGGAGACCATCCTGATCACGTGACCTCACATTCAGTTTCGCTACACAGATCAGACGCTCACGTCGATTTCCAGAAATAACAATGTAATCAGGGCCAATCAGGGACTGTGTCGAAGTAAATGGGCCAATCAGGGACTGCATCATAGATGATGACGTAACATTGAAACCGTCGCTGGAAAAACAGTAATGGCGTCTCCCGAAGCAATGAGCGGTAACGTTAACATTAGTACAGTAAACACAGCCATAAGTGCCGTTATTGCAGAAATAGACTCAATAACAACTATTAAACAAGAACAAGAGTATGCACTCGTAGAGTTTCTTGCGGAAAATATGTATTCGCTATTCTTCTTTATCCCGTGAATCCGCTTAACAGCGCACCGTGAAGGTGTCACATGATTTGTTACGCTGATTGGCTGAAGGAGTTTGTCTGTCAGGGCAAGTACTCCCGCCCACTGTACGGCTAGAAGTCCAGACTGATCAGTGTAGCAGAAAAGAATCGGAAGATCAGGATGTGGCACATTCAGGCATGATTTGCTCAATGCATTGATGAATAAAGGTTAATTTGAGTATCATCTGCATAGTTGTGGTATGCTTTATTGTTGTTTATCAAAATGTTGAAAAGCGGGAGCATTTAAAGGTTGAAGAGAGGCAGCCCAATAACTTGTCCTTGGGGAACCCAACATGTCATTTTTGTTCACTTGTCTGAGATGAGCTCACACAAAATACTTGAATAATGCTTTCTAACTACCTTAACTAATCATGAATTGTACCATTATTGTATCCATAAAGCATCATTACCACATTGGAAATAGTTTGTAAATCCTTAACTTTAACACATTAAAGTACCTTATAAACCATTATCTCATTATCTAATTCATCATTAATAACTTATTATGAATTGCTTACTAATGAGTATTCATGTAGGAATAATCCTTTATAAATGATGACTTCAATGATATATGTACTACTATTATTTATTTATGAAAGTTGAAAGTTTAAGTTATTCTTAAGTGCTACCAAAAAGTCTAGTTATTAATACTAAGCTCCTTTTCCCTCCCTCCTCCATCTGCTTATAAAAAAAAATCGATAAAAAAAAAATCGAAAGTGATCTACCATTTATAGTAATTTTCTCTGCCTACAAGAAGACTCATTGAGTGACAGATCATTTTTGATTATCCTTTTTAGATCCACCATGTTGGTGGTGGCGTTACGGTAGCGCTGTGTCCCCCACAGCATTGGAACATCAGTCAGATCCGTAATTGACACGGTGGTGTACGAGCCATCAGAGGGCCACCACCACCCATGACAGCAGCATGTGTCGCTGGCTTGCATCACTTCTCCTCACTGTACTTCCACGCTACAGAAAATGGTTGTGTCACAATCCTGCCCTCCCCCTGCTGCTGTACCATGCAGTTCCCTCTCACCTGCTATACTGTCACAGAGACAGCGCTGTCAGTAGCATATCATTATGTCACAATCATTTAATTATTATTTCTTCATTTGTAGTTATTGCAGGGAATCATTCACGCTTGTTACCAGTGTACAATAGCCTGGCAATTTTTAGAAGAAAATGACATTTAGAAAAAAATTATATAATAATGTTTATGGTTTTATTGTATTTTTTTTTATGCATCATCTGTTTACACTACTGGTGGAACGCAAGGGTATTGCATGTGGTATGTGGGATTTATTCTTGAAATAGAAACATTTACAATAATAAAAAACAATGAGGATCATTGAAAATACATTTATTACAAATGTTTTTCAGTTAATATAGTATTCTGGCTTGTTACTATAAAAATATAGTGTCGCTTTGTGCATTCCATCATATTGTAACGGTTCTAGGTTGCGTGGTTGGACGTGCATTGTGCTAATGTTGTGATTGGGTGCTCAGTAGGAGGGTGCGGGCCTTGGGAGGAGAGATACGGTTAGGGAGATAGAGAAGTTTATGTTACATTGTTTTAGCATTTCATAACGTGTGTATGCCATTAATAAAAGGGAGTTAATCAAAACAACCTGTGTGGTGCTTGGACGAATAGCAGCAGGGTTGCTACAATATGTTTTCCATTGTAATGTTTTCAGTGTGCATTCTGACTGTGCATTTGACTTTTCAAACACTAACCCTAACCCCGTCCCAACTTCAACTCTCAAGTATTGCATATAAAAGCAAGCAAAAGAGTTTCTAAATTTCAATCATAGCAACTCTACTTCGAGGCGGGCTCCATCCAAACGCATTACACTAGACATGGCCGGTCAGGGGACAAATGCTAACGACAGCAACGCATACTGTACCATTTTAAAAGTCCCCAGCATACGGAGAAACACACACACACACACACACACACACCAAATAAAGCAAATATGAACAAACCCTTAGAGTCTTAAAGCTTCTGACTGTCGCGTGGTTCTTTAATGGCACTCTCGCGACTTCAAACTTGCGAAGCACGATCGTGCATCAGTGCATGGCGACGTCAGCGCATTACGAAGTCGCTGCATTACGATGGAAGGTGGAAGCGGCGGCGGTGTGGCGTTCACGGAGAAAGCTCTTTAAAGTCAAAAGGCATCTAGTAACACTGACTCATCTCAATGCTTGCTCCCACGCCATGTAAACCCCCCCTCCCTCCACTCTTTGAGGCATGTTTTATAATCCTGCTACCCCCCACCCCATCCTCTCCTCCCACTCCATCCTACCCCCCCCCCCCCCCCCCCCACCACCAACTTCCTGATCTGCACTTGTGAAATTCTTAAGCCGACTTAAGCCGACTCGTGGATCAGCAACGTTGTCCTCTGTGTGCTCGTGTGTCCCCAGTGGGGACACACAACCACGCGACATCACACATATCCAACTTAGCCAACCAAAGTTCTCAGATAATGATGTCCCTGTGCGCTCAGCCATCCAAGCACGCATTCATACGTGTTTGCTGCACACACTGTCAAATAGATGTAGATAGATATATATTTTTAATGAAATAACAGGCTGTACAAAACAGGCTATACACACACATAGCTCATAATGTCACATCAGCAGCCATTTACGAGCTAAGCTGTTCATAAAATAATGAATTACCTCTGACGTTCGTCAGACAGACGTGTATGGTCAATTAAGAGAAAACACCCATGTGTGCTTCCTTGATGTAGAATCGCTTCATTTACATATTAGTGTGCACAAAATCCTTGTAGTTAGAAAAAACTAACTGTTTAACTAACTCCTAAAAACACCCCCCTTATGCACTTATTGTATTTTTGTATGCCCTGGCACTTAATGTATGCACTTATTATATGTTTGTACGTCCTGGCACTTAAAGATAGTACTTAACATTGTGTAGCATCTTATCCTAGCTATCTTTGTTGTATACGGGAATGGGTTAAACTAGCAATTGTAAGTGCTTTGCACTAGTTCTATGAACATCCTTACTGTACCGACAGCGATAAATTGTTGTTTCTCTTTCTTCTGACAAATGTACTTATTGTAAGTCTCTTTGGATAAAAGCGTCTGCTAAATGCCCTAAATGGAAATGTAAAAATAAAAATATGAAAATAAACTATACTAAAATGAAAACATAGAACCAATGAAGGAAGCTCTGGAGGACTCTGTTGTGTCGGGAATGCACCATGACTAACTCAGGCTTCCAATTAGGTTCTGGTCCTTCTTGTTTGTTTGTCAAGTTGACTCTCAGCTATGAGATGGCCTTTCAAATCATAAGAGCAACCCTAGACTCCCTTGCACCCACCCACTGCATTCACTAACAGCCAACACATGGTATGTGGCCCTGCATTGCTTTCTGACCATGACTAAAAAGCCCACTTTGTGACAGGAATATAAATCTGGATGTGTGGCCATGAATGTCAAATAAAAGGGTTAATAAGTATATGTTATGCTTTCAACGGTATTATGATGCATTTTGATAATAATGCTCATAATATCATTAACTGATTTGAATGACAATGCCTAATCCTCAAAGGCACATCCGTTTACTTTAGTGTGTTGACCAAAGGCATTATTTCACCAAGAGCTAATCTGGTCGTTTATCAAACATTATTTTATATGAACATTTGCAAAGAGGTGACTTTGGCTTCCTGGTGTACACTTGATTACTCAGTTTCATCACCTGACAGTTTGGATGGATGTTGACACATCAGTTGTTATATTCTTTTAAAGGGACCGAACAAACATCAATATTACGTTTTGATGTTAGTACATTTGAGATGCATAGAAAACCTTTAATGATGAATTGGATAATGATTATTATTGAAATTCATGGGAATCACTTGATATTCCCTTCCACAGACAGACAGACACAAGCACACATGCACACACACATTTACGCAAGGCACGGCCACACATGCAGCTCCTTATCACATCCATAATTAAAGTTTCCTGCTGTCGGGAGGAAGCTGTAAGCTGAAATCTTTTACCGTTTCTATGTGGATGAATATGGGAGCGTGTGTCATTGCATTAGCTCACTCTAATTGGGACATTTTATCAACAAGCTCAAAAGATAATCAGTTCATGCTCATAGAATGATGAGATGAATCTTTCCATGAGCCCCAAATCTATTTGGGCTGATCAGAAACTAGCGCTGCGATAAATAACATTTGTATCCAAGCTTGGCCGATGGCCACTGCTTTCCCTTTCCCATTGTGAGAAAATAAAGTGCCAAACAGAGGCAGAGTCTTTGAGCTCTCGCTGTTAAGTCTGCAAACCACATAGAAAGAAAAAAGGAAAAGGTAGAGAGAAATAATTGGGAGAAAACATGTGTGACGCTGGTGCAAACGGGTGTTGGACTTAAAAGCAAGACTCGTGACAACAGGCAGGTAGAATCAGAGAGAGTTGTCTTTACTTGAGGCAATGGTTCAGTACACGGGTAGGCAGTTGTAATCAGGGCAAAGGCACAAAAATGTGAGGCAAAAGAAGAGTCGAGGGGTCGAAATGCGGTCAAGAGGATATTCAATAAATCACTGGGAACTTAAAGCTTGGACGCTTGACACAGAGGTACAAAGATGAACTGGCACAGAGGGAGGGAAACACACAGACTAAATACACTAGCAGGGAAGAGGTAATGAGGGACAGGTGAAAACAATCAACGCAACAGGGAATGATCACAGGCGGGAAACAGGGGCAGGGAGTGACGTATCTGGAACGAGAGGAAAAGCGAGTAATACAAAGTAACACAAAAAACAATGACAGAATGAAGGAAACAAGTAACACATAACTTAAGGAGCAGGGCGAGACGTGACAAGATGTGCAAATTAATGTGTTGTGTGTTTGTATGAAGAAGGAGGTGAACGTCTAAATTTGAGTCCAGCAATCAACGTCTTCGAAAATGAAACATGATAAAACACTTTGTGCACCAAAAAGTATGAGTGGTGTCTTTTGAAAGCAAAGCAATGCTTTACAATAACAAAACCAAAATAAAAAAGTTTTGTGATGAAATTGTCATTGTTTCGTTGAGTGTGGCAATTTCACGAACAAATCAAGGTAGACAATGACGATGACAATACCCTGCAATTGCTCTATGTTGAATAATACAAAAGTAAAATCAAAACATGTTGGGTGGCAAGAGAAAGCTTTCCTGCTGAGCGGTTCTATAAACGACAATCGTGATCAAATACTCGTGATCAGGTTAAATATTCATAGCTGGAGTGTTAAGGGGCAGATTCATCTGTGCTAAACATGCCCTTCGTCTCCAATCCAACACAGGAGTAGTCAAGTTGATACCAATTTGTTCATATTGCTGAATGTGATTGCTCTTTTGTGTGAATCTGTCACACACATACACACACACACACACACACACACACACACACACCTTTTACTGCAATATCACTGGGACGAATCTAGAGAAATAGTCCATATAGCCGTCCCTTGGATTACTATTAGGTCAACCATAGATATAAGTAACAGGTGTGGGGTTTTACGAACCATGTTATTGAATTCATGTTTTTCATTCTTGTAGCTAACTGTTGGCGAGAAGGACACATGAGACACAATAGAAGTATAAAAGCACCATGCTTGGATTTTGGTAAGATGCATCAGAAACATGTGGAGCATCATGTGTTTCCCACTACTATCGCATGGGCGTGATGTATGACATGCACGGCAGCCTACATGAAGATGAATGGCATCGTGACGTGAAAGCAAGGGAACACATGGTTGGATCTGTCCCATATTCAGTTATTTTCGGCAGAGCCATACGATTTGCAGATGCGGTGTGTTTTAAGAATGACATGTCCTCCGGAGCTCATTCCAAAAATGAAGGATTTGAATGTATAAAAACATCACAACTCATTGTGCGGATGTGTTGTTCCCTGACCACCCCAGCTGTCGGGCCAGGTGTCTAGGTAATGTGTGAGGAGGATCAGTGGGATTCTTGACAGTGACTACTGATAATGGTTTGATCCAAAACAGGACTGACAGAGGTTCAACTCTGATGACAGGACAAACTGATTGTCCTCAGTAACCCAGGTTTGTCTGAGTGTGTAAGTGAGACGTACGTGTGTGTGTGTGTGTGTGTGTGTATGTATGTGTATCGGTGACTGAGTAATTGCGTGCATTTGTGTTTTTTTATGTGTCCATGTGTTTGCAATCGTGTGTGTGTGTGTGTACTAGCGTGCATGTTTGTGTGTGTTTGCATTCATGTGTGTTTGAGTATGTGAGCCTGCGCGTATGTGTTTGTGTGTGTGTTCGGGTACCTAAGCAACTAGCTCTCTTAGATTGTTGATAGTAAATTAACAAACCTCAACACAAGATAACAATCAATGCTATGACACTAATAATATGACAAGTCTAATTAGTTGTGTGTCGCTTATCTGAGGAAGACAACACTCATCCAAATTAGCTTTAATTGAACCACTCCGACACGTCACTCATCCATAGATTGCCTTTCTGCCAGATCCATGTTATTTTTACCCATTACCAATGGTTTTACCCGCCAATTATCACAGAGAGGAGGTGTGATTCTGTTGTCCTTTTGTACAGGCCCTTCCTGCACCCGAAAATAAACCATGACTCAAAACTAAATGCAGTGATGAGACAGCAAGAACATGTGTGTGTCGTGAATAGTGCAATGGAGAATAAGCCGCTGGGGCTGTGGGGCTTCTTTACTGACTGTCTGGGGGGGTTCTGGGGATTTGTGGCTTTTCTGCATCAATTTATGGTGGAAATGTCTTGACTAATGTAAAGGAAAGCACAAAATGAAGGCACCAGATGACAATTAAAAATATAATGGATTATAATGCAATGAGCCTCTCTGAAATCCTGTATTGCTTTCAAATATTTATTCCTCTCTCGATTAACTTTTCCCATTTAATATTATCCATGCTGAGTCAACACATATAGGCATGATTTACTCTTCTGTTGGCTTTAGTTTCTGTTGTTTGGGGAATTTTGTGTTATTTTTCCGGAGTAAAAATAGACCCAGTGCTGAAGAAAAAAGACCCTCCGCTGTCGGAGACATTGTTGCATCTATGAGTAACATTATAGTGCTTTTCAAAATAAATGTCCCCTGCTTCTTTCATGTTTTTATGGAGGGGGGGGGGGGGGGGGGGGGGGTACAAAGGCACGTCTTTTAAATATTGAGGAGAACGTATTCCACCACACTGGGCTCATTCAGTGTTGTGGATGTGGAATAAAGAGAGTTGCCTTCCAGGTGTGCTCTCTAAAGCACGTAGGGGGTCATGCAGAGACCATAATTAAGAATTGTATTTGTATTTTATTTTGCAACATAAGGAAATGCAAATATAGCCAATGTCGATAAAGATGAGTTTTGACATATGCTGTGACCTTTATATTTACAAAATGTAAATTTTCTCTTTTCTTCTTTAAAAAGGTCAGGGAGACTTGAATAAAGAGAGAAAGCAGTACGTTTTATTATTAAAACAACTGATATGTTGCGTGTTAGAAAAGTATACTTCCAAGAATGAAAACAAAAAACCCCAAAACATTTATAGTACAACGTGTAAATCGTTTACATAATCTAAGGACAAGCTGGATTGCAAAATACACAATAACAGGGTCTGGTGGAAAGCAGAATCTGCTCCTTGTGTGTTTGTGAAGTACTTGTTTGGCTGAAGCACTCTGAGGAGGCTATTAGGATTGCATCCGTTTTCAGTACCAGAGAAACAAACAAACTGAAATCGCCGAATTGGGGAAAACAAATAACTCAAAATTTTGTTTCATTCAATTTGATGAAGCATCACTTTCAAAACCTCAACGTTCTGATTCTGACGCATTTGAAAACCTAGTAGTTGCTGTGAGTACCGTGTCGACTCAGCTCATGTATCCACAAGGGCAGTTCAAAATCAAATTTCGTCTGACTACCATCTATTCCATTCAAATAGTCATAGTCAATTTCTTCATGAACAATCGATATGACAACTGCATTTCATTTGCATAAAAAATAAATGTATTCTACTTGACAAGCTTCTGGCAACTGTCACATAACGTTTTGTACAATTGCTTTATGAATAACGTATTGATTATATGAGTGTACTCAGTAATTTAAGCAGACACTTTCATCCAAAGTGAATTCAGATACCGGCCATTAAGGAGCAGGTCTAGTGGTTATGTATTTGCTCAAGGACACCATCAGGTTGAGCCAGCCCCATGTCCATTATGGGCTTGGGCACTAGCTCCAGACCCATGCTGGGCGTTGGAGAAGGCCTGTGTAGCCGCTAGCTGGGCACTGGAGATGGCCCGTGTAGCCGCTAGCTGGGCATTGGAGACGGCCCGTGTAGGCGCTAGCTGGGCATTGGAGACGGCCCGTGTAGGCGCTAGCTGGGCATTGGAGACGGCCCGTGTAGGCGCTAGCTGGGCATTGGAGAAGGCCTGTGTAGCCGCTAGCTGGGCATTGGAGACGGCCTGTGTAGCCGCTAGCTGGGCGTTGGAGACGGCCCGTGTAGGGGCTAGGCTTGGCATTAGAGACGGCAAGTGTAGGGGATAGGCTGGGCTTTGGAGACGGCCTGTGTAGGGGATTGGCTGGGCGGAACCGGTGCTGTGGCTACTGATTTCCAGGTAGAGCGAATCAACTCCCTAGTTGGGAGTCGAACACCCTAACCGCCAAGACTACCCTGCCAATTATAGAGACAATAAGAGACGAATACGACTTGTGGGCCCACGATACACTGATGCAACTATATATCTTACAATATTACATAGGCTATATAGTTACTTTACGACCTACACCATTTATATACTGCAATGTGCACATCACAGCAGAGGGAACACGTGGGCTTAAGCCCTGGAGAGTCGTCGTAGCAATATGATTAATGTATGTTTTCCTAACGTTATCCTACACAGCAGTGGAAGTGGATCCCAGCAGAGTGACTGCTGTGATGATGAACGCATGGAATCTAATCACACAGAATGCAGAGCAAAACACTCCCTACACACAAAGTGATGCTGTTCTTTTTTGTGTTTTTGAAAGCAAAGTGCGTCAGCAGCTGCCCTATGAGGATTCAGCGAGTCGTGCGTAGTGTGTGTGCCAGATCCCCGCCGGCTGAGGTGGCATCAAGAACTCGCGGATAGGGATCCTCAAGTGTGGGGAGAGAGGGAGCTTTAGCTGCTCCCCTCTGCTGCTGCTCAGTCAGCGATGATGATGATGAGGAAGTGGAGGAATTTCAAGGGAAGCATTCCAGAATGGGTGCACTGCCCGCGTGCCCTTTGGTGATGCAAGGCCTCAGAATGTTTTGGCCTTCAAAGTTTTTTGCAATACTTTTCTTCCATCGTTCTTTGAAAACTCTTTGTCTCCTCTTTGGATGGATTTGAAAACACTGACCTCGCGGAACGATTTATTTTCATTGTAAGGTTTTTCAGAACGTACTCGTTTTCTCTTCCCATGACCACGCATTCATAAAACCTACAATCACCGCCTGGTTAGTGTGTCAGACTCAAGTTGTACTCAACACATAGAAAAGCTAAATCAATGGGGAAACTTTGACATAGCACACACAGTTCTCAGTGGATTGGAAGACAAAAAAATGATTAGTTTCTGACCAGTTCTGGAAACCTTCTCCCTCCCCCCACCTACCCTTTAATCAAGGCGGTGGGCCTCCCTAGCAATTTTAATTTATTTAAATTTTTTCAATAGCAATACTGACCTAGCATGCAGAGTATCATATCCACAAGAGATTGCCACAAACAGTGCAATGGAAAGCTGTTGCTGTATGTTATCTATTTCAGTGTTTGCCAATCTTTGACTTTAGCACTTAATTGTTATCAAGACCTTAATGCAGACCACCTCATACCATATGCAAATGGCAAAAAATTGATATATACACACACGGCTGCGCAAAGAGTGCCAGTGCCCCTTTAATACACATTATTAGTGACAGAGGCCATGGCCGATGGGAAACAGTGGTAAGACAAAGTCAGCAAAGCTGCTTAGTGTCCCAGTCTGTATGATTGACACAAATTAACACAAAACATCAATGAAAAGAATTTAAACTATTTTACAACCATTAATACACTATGTCCAATATTTATATATACATTATCAATCATATTTATAATGTTTTCTATTATTGTAAATGTATCTATTTTAATAATAAAATCCCACGTACCACCTGCAGCAAAAACCAAGCGCCACCAACGGCGTTCCACCAATGGTACGCGTACCACAGGTTGGAAAACACTGGTCTATATGACGTTGCCATAGCATACCACTATACCACACCTCACCTCTGCTTGTGAACTCCTTTCACTATGTAGTGTATTCCAACATGACGGCTGGGAATCTATCATTTACGAAGTGCTACACCTGTCATTTCTCGGGACAGCTGAGTGTCCCGAGAAATGTATTACGACCCATAGAGTAGCATGCTGAGTGTTTTATGATGTGCAGCATGGCGAATGACTGTATAAGGGGCAAATGTCTGACATGCACCTAAGGGCACGGGCGTTCCCCCATCACCAGGCCCCATCGTCCTCTCCATTCTTTCCCAACATCTGGACACATGGTAGGTAGTCTAGGCCAGTAGGATGATGGGACAAGGGGGGGGGGTCTGGTATACATGCATACATGCTACCTATAATTCCAGACTAAGATGTGGCTTTACTGGTGTACTGGCAGAGTTATGGCGTCTGTTCCCTGAGCATCAGTTCAGCTCAGGAAAGATAGGTGTTTTTATATGTTTTTTGGTCTACCTAAATGACGGCGTTTGCTGCAGTCTATCCGTGTTGACGCTATACAGATGGCCCCAGCCGAGCCTCAATCTCAGCCCGTTGTGATTTTCTTGGAAGTCTGAAAAATATACGCCTTAATTTCACTTCCCGTAGGCGATGGCGCCAGGGTGTGGTTGGAGAAAAGACAAAATGTGGTAACAGAGTGTTGAGACAGAGACACAGCAGGAGACAAACATCTCATCCTGTGGAGTGTGTGTGTGAGAGAGAGCGTGTGTGTGTCTGTGTGCATGTGTGTGTTTATTTGTGTGTGTGTGTGTTCATTTGTGTGTGTATGTGGGTGTGCGTTCACGTGTTTGTATGTGTGTGTGAGCGCGTGTGTGAGTTTGTGTTAATGCGTGCGTGTGCGTGTGTGTGAGCGCGCTCGTGTGATTGTGTTTATGTATGCGCATGTGATTGTGTTTATGTATGTGTGTGTGTGAGAGCATGAGCATGTGTGTCTGTGTGAGCGCGAGTGCGTTCGTGCGTTAGTGAGAGAGAGAGAGTGTGTGTGTGTGTGTGTGTGTGTGTGTGTGTGTGAGAGAGTATTTGGACGTGCGTATGTGAGAGAGTAGAGCAGCTGGGATGCCCAGATGCCTCAGAGCTGGAAAGTGTGCTGCTGGCTTGTTGGATTGAACTCCAGCCTGGGTGTAGCCGCCTGTGGCACCATACGCTAAAATGTTGCTCATGAATCTCCTTGCTCTCCCTGGCCCTCGCTTGTTTTATGTACCTCTCAAGTAAGTATGGTTGAAATGATGAGCAGAACAGAAGTATGAAACGTGGCTGGGCCGAGTGTAGACTGAATTTTAAATGTCTTCATAAACATTCACGTGCTGTGTATTTTTGAAGCAAAGCCACAAGTGTGCAGAGTGAATAATTGTGTGGGAGAGACACTTGCTATAATGTTCCTGTAAGGCTTCGGCAAGGACCTACCAGGCTATGTGACAGGCCATCAGACAGTACAATGAGCCGTGGCACTCCTCAACAGTCAATGTTCAACATTTTTCCTCCAAATGAGATAACCACGGATAAAACACAACAGCAGCAGCTTCCGAACTGGTTAAAAATAAGAATGCTTAAAACGACATCTTCACAAGCTACAACATTACATGTATTCATAAATAGCATTAATATATGTTATTACCATACCAAGAATACAAGGGTGAGCTGATAATGGTCTTACGGTAAGATGGCTGTAAGAACCTCCATGGCGTTTAACAATATAGTCAAGGTGACTAATGGGCAGTTTGTGTAACGACACGAGTCAGAGAGAGCCGAGACACAATCATTTACGAGGTATTGTTGACCAATTACAGGCAGCGGTATATTGGGGGTAGGGGTGCAAACGTTTACTTGAGTAAAAAAGAAATATATATATATATGTGTTTAAGCATATATATATATATATATATATATATATATATATATATATATATATATATATATATAATTAATAATAAAATCAAGCCTTCTCCATTGCATATTGTTGTTGAGACTAAAATAGGTTTTGGAGGGACATGTGTGAAAGTTTTATAGTAATGTTGTTTAAAGTATATCAGGGCCTTTACCATTAAAGAAAGGCTAGAAATTTGAGAATGAAACCTTGGATCAATTATGAGTTCTGAATTGCAAACTTTAATCATATGCTACATATTGCACATGCACATGGCATTTTGTACAAGCCTTATTATAGGATTTAAACTAAACCTTCTTTTATTGGAAAAAGATGAGAGGTAATGGCGAACTTGACCAACCCCCAGCAGTCTCAGAAACACACTCTCACAACACAGGGGTAGCGGTTCTCGGCCATCGGGGAGAAAACATAACTCTCTTTCTCAGCATTTGCTTTGAAGTTGAGTGTGATTCTTTTGTGCTTTTAAAATGGCTCCATGTTTAATGTCTGGATTCTAAATTCCCTCTTCTAAAGTGGGGGATTTTTGCCACAGGTTAGAAAGAAAAAATGATACATGTAACTTTTTCTTCTCTTCAAGTGGTGTCAATGGAAAGTAGGCCACGCTTGCCTCTCCCCGCCATTCACCGGTAGTGTTCCTGTCTGAAAATACAGCTCCAGCATGGAGGGATGTGAACTGGAACTTTAGGGAAATGTGATTCAAGACGCACAGATGAGAGGAGAGGCAAGGCCTGCGAAAAAGGGATAATAAATATATATTTCCATTACATAACTTTTCTGTGAAGAAGAAAAAGAGAGCAAGAGTGTGAGAGAGGAGAGTCAGAGTGGAGAGGACTGTGGAAAGCGCGATCCTAGCTTGACAAGATATCTCGTATCGCATGGATGCCACGTTCTTTTTCCCATTTCTTTTCATAAGTGTATACATAAGACTGGAGTATTTAATCTCTGAACATTATTTAACTTTTTATGAAGTGCTTGGAGCTGCAACCAAAACCCTTCAGAGACACTAAAGCATATTTTGTTGAAACAGAAGGGAAAGTGTGTGTGTGTGTGTGTGTGTGTGTGTGTGTGTGTGTGTGTGTGTGTGTGTGTGTGTGTGTGTGTGTGTGTGTGTGTGTGTGAATACGCAACGTGCATGTGTGTGGGAGAAATGGTTCCAATGGGAAAAGTAGCCAAGAAATATATCATATCGCGAGATATGAGCAAGAAAGTAGAAAGTTGTAATCGATTGAAAACCCCCCCAAAAAAACATTGCCATTGTTATTTCAAATTAAGCCTACTGAAGACAAGTGATTTAAGTAAACCACGTTCAATGACCCTTAAATCTCCCAGAGTGCACCCAGAATGCTCATTTCGCACATGTGTTTCACAAATGCAATAAAAGGGCAATGCCAATAATTAAGATATATATAGTTGTTGTTTTGTTGGGCCCGATGACGGCAAGCTGCAGCAAAGTCTTGGAGGGTTTAATGTAGTTATCATTCCCCCAGTCTATCCAGCCTTCGTGGGAGATCTTAGATGAAGCAGAACCAACTCAAGGCACAGGGATGGAATAGCCAGGCTGAAAAGTCCGAGGAGGAGGCCAGTGGACTGTGGTCTGTTTATCAATGCATTGTCTATGAAATCGATGTGTGTGTCTGCGTGCGTGTTTGCGTGTGTGTAGTATGTGCATGGCTGTGTGTGTGTGTCTGTCTGTGTGTGTGTGTACATGGGAGGGTGTTTTAATTCAGTTTGTGAAACAGATACATAGGAAGTCACTGACAGTGGCTTTGCGGCAGCGATGGCCGATAGCTATGGAGACGCTCATTTGCATATGAAACAGCAGAACTGCAATATAGGCTTTTGGGAAGCCATTTGACAGCCGCCTGGAGTATAGATAGAAAAGAAAACAGAAGAGGGAGGGAAATAAAGAGAATAAGTGAGCTAGAAAGGAGGGAGAGGAGAAGGGAAGAATTAGAGCGATATTCTGTGCGAAGGAAAAATGCTTTCCCCCATGAATCCCTCGTAACCATTGTAACCGTAGCCTGGCTAATCACCCACAATGCACTCTTTTGTTTGCCTGACGGGGCTGATAACCTTTTTTTTTGCTTTATTTTCTCTAATCTTACTCTGTTGGGATTTGCTCTATTTGTCTTCATTCACATCACTAAATACTAGCTAACTTATTAAACTGCTAACTAATTGAACTGCCCATTTTGTTCATTAGAATTCTCGAATACAAGTAAAACTGGATAATTTATTTTGATAATTCATATGAGATCTTTCATGAAATAACGTACAGCTACATGTGGGGATGTATGTACGCCATTCTAGTCCCCTTTAGGGCAGGTAGGTCTATGTGGTAAACATGGGGCACACTCAGCACCACATAAAGCACACTCAGATGTAAGAGAATATTTAGATAAACAAAACACTCTCAAATAATTGGGGAGATGCTCAATACCTGAAGGTCAAAAACAAATAATGGCGAGTTTACTATTACTGAGAAATAATGAATTGGGTGCAGTATTTCCTTGTTGAATTAATTCAAGTCCATATGAAGCACACTTTTACATTATTGATTCTTCACTATATATTATCTTTGGACATTATTCAGTATATCAGAAATAGAACCAATGCTTTTACAGCGGAGAAATTGCCGATCATTCGACAAAATCGACTAAATGTCTGGTCTCTTCGTTCATACGCATGCCTTCAAGTCAACCTTGTTGTTTTCTATATACTCTCACCTTGTATTTAACTAGTGCTCTGGATTAACTTTGAAATGATACTAAAGGAAAAGTGTGCCTTTAAAAGGCTTATTGTGTGGCATGGAGCACCACCATCTCAAACACAAAGGTGCTTTTCAGTTGTGTGCGATAAGCAGAATGACGTGTCTATCTCAATATGGACTAACCAACGTGTATGGAGAGTCAACTCATTTGTAAAAGGAAAGTGAATTAGTTTGTTTTGTGTTTATTCGCGAAGGACTCTTTCGGGTCTGACTTACCTTTGGGCAAGTACGTTTTGGTAAATCAGACCATGGAGCGAGAT
Source organism: Lota lota (assembly GCA_026745465.1). Classification (NCBI taxonomy): domain Eukaryota; kingdom Metazoa; phylum Chordata; class Actinopteri; order Gadiformes; family Lotidae; genus Lota; species Lota lota. The sequence continues at coordinate 2,981,807 of JACYXH010000496.1, read as the reverse complement.
TCTGTACTACTATATTGTTAATTGTATCCGTAATCATACTGTTTTGATGCAGCAACATAGAAAAGCAAAACATTTACAAAAGCAGCTGGCACATCGCTCATATGCTCTGACACACACACACACACACACACACACACACACACACACACACACACACACACACACACACACACACACACACAAATAGGGACACAGATACGATAGTCTTTGAATGCAGACTCTTTTAGTGAACTTGTCATCTATTGAAAGTGTGGGGGGGGGGGGAGAAGAGAGAGAGAGAGAGAGAGAGAGAGAGAGAGAGAGAGAGAGAGCGAGAGAGAGGTCCAGCATAGCGCCTCAGTACTCTTCAATAGACTCAGCTCACTACTGTTTGTGTGTGTGAGTGGTTCAGTCCAAGATGCTGGATGTACACTCAAGCACGGAGACACTCAACTCAGAAAGTGGCAGTATAGACGCCGCAGAAGACACGCTTTTAAAATATATAGAAAAAAAGTTATATTGCTTCTCCTTTGAAAGATCAATTAATATTCTGATTCTGACTGCAGCGCACCCCACCAAAAAAAGTGAATCTAGTATTACAGAAGAGTTGTTCCATGGTCGAAGTTGCGTTGGCCAGCAAACGGGATGGGTTTCGGGGGGGTTTTGTCTGGCGTTTTTTTCCAAAGGGTTTTCTATCATTTTAAGTCCCCCAGAAACAATGCTGGTTGCGTAGTATGTTGTCTGGATTCTGTCTCTGTGGTCCCTAAATTCTGTAAAAAGTTAGGCCATGCCTAACTTATAAAAATCACAAAAGATGCACAGAATGCATTTTTGAATGCAAACGAGCACAACAGACAGACAAACACACACACACACACACACACACACACACACACACACACACAAGCACGGCTAAATCGATACTGCAGCAGACTTACCGACAAACCAAATTCTTGGAAGGTTATTTTCCCCCACAAATACGTCTAACCTTGCGTGGGAGAGGCCTGTGCCTTCCTAATAAGATAAATAGTTGAGACAGAGAATTAGGATGCGTGGCCAGACCAGAGACCCCAGGTAGACCATTTTAATAAGCCTCCATCTCTCCGATGTCCAGCCAGGGCTTCCACATCCTGCCGGCTGCCTTTGTTTTATTTTATTTATTTTTTACCCTTGTTTCCATCTCCTCCTCCTTTTGGTTTTATTATTATGCAAGTGCTTTCCCGCTGGAACGGGAAAGAAAGGAAAAGTTTGGCAAAGTGGAACTCACCACGTAAAATACAAAAAAAAAGGCACGCCTGGGTTGTGTGGGCGAGCGGCTGCCTCAGACTATTGATGAGAACACGTCTAATCTGCCACACGTACAAGGATCGGGTCCCTGGCGAGCGCCTGTTTTCACCGTGTGTGTGTGTGTGTATGTGTGTGTGTGTGTGTGTGTGTGTGTGTAGTCGGCACGCACGTGACAGATAAAATACAAAATAAAGTAAAAAAGAATATATATAAAACACTCCTCCACACACGTCATCAAGAGAGTGGCAGAGAGAACGAGGGACGTACAAGCTTGACGTTGGCGTGATTTCATTGTCCTTAGGAGATTTGGGCGCATGGCGGCACGCACACACACACACACACACACACACACACACACACACACATAGATGTATCAATTTAGTCACTCAACTTCCCACACACAATACAACACCTCAGGATGGGTACACGCCAACAACAAAGACACACAGTGACAAATGAATATCAACATATTCAACCGAAGAAGAAGAAATATAGATTTAATGGAAATGCATGCATAAAGATTAAATAAAAGAGTTGACCTATCTGACTGCCTTGGTCCAAATGTCAGACACATCATTTTAAGCAGATAATCCTCTGAAAGAATATAATTAGATGTGCACACCTCGTGGCACTTTTTTTGAGGGATTACCTCAACTCTCCTTTTCTTTCTCTCTCTCTCTTTTTGTTACACCATTTCAGACATAAAATGGATGAGGAAGTCACTGTGGCTACTGTGATTTCTATTCTGTTTCGGTGCTCCAATAATGAAATGCGGGCTACTTTACGTGTTCAGTTTTCTTTTGCAGGTTGCTGAGCTGAATAAGAATGCCTCTGGAAAAAAAACACATCCATGCAGCATGAACTGGGCATTCATGATGAGGGGCCATGGTTCAAAAATGCTTTTACGCACAGCTGCGCATGAGTGCATGCATGCATGCAAACATGCACACACACACACACACACACACATTTCCACCTCAGCTAAATTCAACAGCTGTGTGACGTTAAGATGCTCTGTAAACCTGTGTGTGATGGAAGTTGTTTGCTCAAGATTGCTCGGGAGGACTAGGCTTCTCATTTGTAGCTGGACAGTGCTTTCTTGGATCTGAATGTGTTAAGTTCCCCCCTGCATGTGTGTGCTAGGTTTGTTAATCTCTTTTGCTGTGGAGGTGTGAACATGTTCCATATTAAGAGGTTAACAGAGCTCAGCCATGCGAGGTATTTCCGGTACGTCAATTTGTTTATAAAGAAGTTGGGCCGAGTGAATTAGCATTTGCATGTGGGAAGGCAAACAAACTTGATTGAAAGTCAAAGATATTTGCTGCATATGTCACTGAACAAGATGCAATCCGCGTATGCCATTATATTCCGGTCAGCAAACAGTAATAGATAATTTTTTCCCGTTATTTAAAAAAGAAATCGTAGTACGCATACATGTTTATACATATCAGTAGTCGTCATGGCATTATAAGTTTGTCATTCTAAGCCTGATTTACAGGAAATCTAGATTTCAAATATCAGAATCCTTCATTTCAAATAATATTCAAAGATTATGCACAACAAAAACAAATAAACCTTACCCAGTGATGCGAGGCAAGGTGTCTGTGGACAGCAGTGCGAGCGGGGGTTTGTCGCGCTCTATGATCCACACGGTGTAGCGCCCGCTCTGCCGAGGGTGGAGGAACACGGCCATGTCCAGGCCACAGGGATCTGGGCCCCCCCACAGCCAGGGACTCAGCACCCAGGGGCCCCCGAACACGGAGCCGTTCACCCAGAGGAACTGACCTGGGGTGAGAGAGAGAGAGAGAGAGAGAGAGAGAGAGAGAGAGAGAGAGAGAGAGAGAGAGAGAGAGAGAGAGAGAGAGAGAGAGAGAGAGAGAGAGAGAGAGAGAGAGAGAGAGAGAAAACAACTTATTGAAGTGGGCATTGACCTAACAGTGTTCTCTAGTTCACGTAAAAAAGGATGTATGGTTAAAGTTGTATAATACAATCATACAAATATATATTAAATTAAATATATATTATATTAAACATTTTGTTCTTTGACAAAAGAGACAGGACATATTAATGCTGTGTTACTGATTGACCAAGAATAGAAAGGGGGCTCACTGCCACAGTTATGATATGAATATATTCTACAACGTTTAATTATCTGAACTATGCCAAAAACGTCCCAATGAAATGTGTTTATTATTTACACACGCATTGAACCATGGTCATTTCCTCCACAGCTAGTCTGCTTTGTCTGGGTGCCAGGCTTGACATATCAACTAATAAGATCATCGCATGATGTCCTTGCCCTTGTGTAAACCCTCCTACAACACCTGTTCACACAGTGTTTTCACTTTAGCACGATCCAATCAAATGTTCAGGCATGCAATTACATTCTACACCTACATGTTCTCCTGCAAATTGCCTGTTATCCTAGGACACGTCTCCTAAAACACAAGCACGCTTTCTGATTGTCATTATTACAATTGTCATGTATAATGTTTGTGTCATGTTTAGTTCATTATATTAAAAAGATGGAATCAAAGTACACCTTTGCTGAGTTTTGCCTTTGTGTGTGTGTGTGTGTGTGCCTGCCTGCGTGCATGCATGCATGCATGCATGTGTGTGTGTGTGTGTGTGTGTGTGTGTGTGTGTGTGTGTGTGTGTGTGTGTGTGTGTGTGTGTGTGTGTGTGTGTGTGTGTGTGTGTGTGTGTGTGTGTGTGTGTGTGTGTGTGTGTGTGTGTGTACGTGTGTGTGTGTCGCAGCATGGTCTAGGTTCCGAACATAAAAAACAATGTTCTTGGTAAAGAAGGACAAAGCCACAGAAACACCCAAGATTAAAATCGTATTGAATAAAGCTTGTTGATTATTTCAAGGAAACACCAAAAGGGGACTGAAGCTGACATGGTTCACCTTGTTTACCCCCAAGCCGCAGAGCATGAGAGGTACGCTCCGGGCTACACTTAAATCGAATAAAGCTGTCGAGGTGGGCCTGAAAATGGTTTTGTTTCCATGACCCCCGGCTGTTTTATTCACTTTAGATTGTATGTTATTCTATTTTCTGTCCGTTTCATGGATATTAATTGCTCCCCGCGTCTGATGGCTCAGACCGCTTCGCAGACATCCGTATCCTAGAGTCTATTTACTCACGGGCACACACACACACACGCATCCCTTTGTACACCCTGCACTCAAGCACACGAACACCCCCTCCCCACTGCACCCGTTTCCCATTTAACCAACACATATGGAACAGCGGCAGACGACCGGCGCATGGTACAACGTGTCCATCGCACCGCACGGTGAAATTGTCATTGTGTTTATGGATTATATGAGGCACAATTCTGTTCCTTTCAAATAGCATGCAGTGAAGCAGACTCCCGTGATGCTTTGGAACGAGGAAGCCGCGGCCTGTGCCAGTGTTTCATTGACTCCTGCAGTGTAGTAGCCAATTTGCATGTATTAGCTAGAATTAGTTTTTTTCCCCCTTCTTTTCAAACCATCCCGTGGGAAGACATTAGCTACCAGAGTCACGGCCGACTCCTGCTTTGCTACAGCATTTGAACGGCTCAAACGCGACAGATTACGACCAGATGGCATTCAATTTGAAATAAATAATATATGAATAAAATCCAAAAATGGAAAGGGAGGGTTGCAAGTTGGGGTAGACTTGGCTGTTAATTGCACAGCAATAGAACCATGGGCCAGCACTCCATGTCCAAAAGTATACCTTTATTTTCATACTTGTTCTTATCCTTTCCCAAGGAATTCCTGAATCCCCAAGGGCAGGAAAAGATTGGCCAAATGTGCTTTTCGTTATGCCAAATTTTCACTCATCTTCATGCCCCCTACACATCACAAAAGTTGGCAAGGAAGAGGAGAGCTTCCACAGGGTTTCCATGGCAGTGTTGCTGCCTGTGATTCCTGTGTACGTAGTCGTGTCCAGATCAAGTCTAAAAACTCTTTAGGGGCCCCGAGGGATGGTGATGAGCGGTTCTGCGTTCCTGTCAGGCTGAGATGAGGAAAAAGAATAAACACGTTTGGGAACAATTATCAGTGGGGAACCGATTTCAAGCGAGCCCGAGTGTCTAGAAGAGAATTCAATTTGTAAAGTGTCTGCCTCAATATATTTTAGCTTGTGGATATTTGTGCCTGGAAGAGGCAAATATTTGCTATTTTGGATAAAAAGTAAATAGCTGCCGGCTTGTGATACAAGGAAATCAATAAGCTCTACGTCTTACGAAAAAAACACACAGTCCACAATTGGTTTAACACACAATGTTGTCACATACAGGAATGCAGCAATAACATTTGTGGTTGTCTTCAGTGAAATATATGATAAAAAAAACTCAATGGCCCAAAGTTACGGATTTCCCTTTTCTGAAGCCAATCATGGTCAAATGTACACAATGACCTTGTTAATTACCTTAATTTATATTAATATAAATACATGATTTATATTTATATAAATCAGGTCTGACCTAGACCTACTAATTTCTTTGAAGGGGTTGGGCTCAGAATCATATAAGTCGCATATTGTTATCGTTTGAATCATGTTTGTTGACTCTTTTAACAACAGCCACTATCTCAACAGTAGCGCTGCTGGCAGAAGAACACTTCCTTAACAGCGGATGTGCAGCTTATTGAACACATGAGCACTGCTGTCGACTCTAGTTGGCCCTTGACGCTGCAGTTAATGGACTGGAGTTAGATGCTATTTTGCACTAATCAGTAGTGTTCAGACTTAACATATTAAAACCATGTGGCACTTAAAGCCCCTCTGAGGTAAGAGATAAACTCCAAAGAACAGAGTGGAAGTTCAGGCCGCGTTTCGTTTTAAATCGGGGCGAGCCATCACACACTTTTCGCAAGCCATGGAATCAATCAGTTCTTGTTAACAAAGCATACCAAAATGGGTCAAATGTTGAGCAAAGTTAGCATTTTCGCAGATAATGAAATCCAAGCTGGAGGCACAAGAGCCAGCAAACTGTATCAGAGTGCATTCTTCCCAAATCCTCTTACTGCGCACAATGCATTATTTACCCTGGACATGAGGAAGGATGGGGTGTGGGGGGGAAGGGTGCCTTACTTTGTATTCCTCACAACATCACAATTAGCACAATGACTTACTTTTCCTGACATTTTAACATTACTTTAGAATGGAGAGTATGGAGAGTACTTTAGTATGACAGACCATTCCCATTTTTGGATTTCTTGAATTTGTACTAAATAATACTTTACATACAGTCCTTTGTGAGTCCCATCACAAAGCCGACACCGTATTCTTGATACTTTTGCGGCTTGTGTAGCCACGGTCATGGTCACCGCGTGTGTAATGTTCCATACGGTATACAGTTACCTCATTACCTACACACAAATAGATATGGTAAGTGCAGAGGTGGACAATTCCCGGTTCACAAAATAAAAACAGCATTGGTCTTTCAACTGTCTCCCCGTCCCACGCTTTTGTTTGCGCGCTGGGCCAGCTGATCGGACTCATTAGGTTGTGCCCAAGAGGTGCGCTCATTAGCATATCCAGATGGTACGGGGGAATATTTGTACTTCCTGTACTAAACTCAAAGTCTCACCTCTGAGTGGAGGTCCCTCGTAGCTAATGCTGTGTTGCAGGGTAACACCTGGAGTCCCATACCGCTCAATCCCATACCTTAAGTGCTATTGTTCCTTATATTGAGTGTCCTTTAGATACTAGAGGAATATATAGCCTACAAAACACAAGTCCACAACATTAAGAGCTAGTGCACCTTCCATCAAGTGTCCTAAAGATACTAGAGGAATATATAGCTTTCGAAATATAAATCCTCTACATTAAGACCTAGTTTACCTTATATCAAGTGTCCTACAAATACTAGAGGAATATATAGCTCACAAAACATAAGTCTACTACATTAACTAGTGCACCTTACATCAAGTGTCCTGCAGATACTTGAGCACTATATAGCTTACAAGACATAAGTCCACTACATTGAGAAATTGTGTATCGAATATTGAATATCCTTTAGATACTAATCATATAATGGAAATTGTAAAACAAATTTGTTTAGAAGTCCTTCCACTTGTCATTGAGCATCTGAATAAAGCCGACATGAAAAGTCAAAACCGTTTGATTGGATTTCTGTTTTACATAACTAAACAAAGAATAGGGGCTCTCATCACTGTTTGTTTACATTTAAAATCTGGGAAAGCAGTGAAACAAGGGGGAAAAACATACAAAATTGCAAACTGCAAGCATACAATTGCTAAGCAAGCAATTATGATGTTTTTGTTTTTTGCTTTGCCTTGAAAACTGCCTTTGGGGAGAAGTGGTAGGCGTTCATCCAACAGCCTCAGTATGTTTCTGGTACTTGATTAAACTGAACTTAAATCGGGCTCAATCATGTCTCACCTTTTGTTCCCCACAATCCACCACCCAGTCCGGTGTGTCCCTTTATTATTCTGAGGCATTCAAGTGTATCATCTCCACCTGTTTGTTTTTGCTTTGCCTGCCACGGCCGGCCATTTGTTTTTGTTTTGGTGTTGTTTTAGTTTCCGATTAGTAACCGCAGGGACCTTTAATGCTGCTCAGCCCATATCAGGCACAGACAAAAGGGTTAGTGTTCACAACAGCTGATGCAGCTACAGGACAGCACAGAGAAGGGTGTTGGGGGGGGGGGGGGGGGGGGGTTGTAACACAGCAGGGGCGCTTGGGAGAGAGAGAGAGAGAAAGTGGTCAACGAGGTGCGGTGATACGGAGAGGCCCAATTTGCAGACCTATATCGTGCACACATAATAAACCCCCAAAATGAAATCGACTACATTTCCTGGAAACGTCAGACTAGCCTTATGAATGATATGAATCGTGAATTGTCCCTCAAGGATTTGTTAAGCCTCAAAGATGAACAAATTAAAAAGGTCAAACGGTGGCCGATATTATTTTGTTTGTGTGGTTTTACATTTTTTTTATTTCTAAGCAGCCAAGCATACCTGGTAACACAACGGGAGTCTCAAATAACTGTATGGAAAAGAATGCTTGCAGTATGCTTTGAGCTACTTTTAAGTGACAAAGAAAAATGTCACTGTATTTAAAATGAATGACAATTTTAATGAAGGAAAGCATCCATGACCTTTGCAGAACACATAACGCAAGTGAATGTATGTGCACAGATGAACTTCAACTTACACACCAGCATACAACCTCAGTGGGGAAAAATATGAGATTTGTTTATGTATTATTCTAGAAACTCTAGTACCCAAGCATGCATGCATACTCACAATGAATGAAAATAAGCTAGACATGTGCTACCATCATCCCTGATTGTAGAGCAACTTAGTGTGTCATGTATTTGTATTCAGAGGCCAGACAGGCCAGATGAGATGACCATGAGTTGATAATGTTTGTCCTTGTCCTTCGTTCCTATCTGCATTGAGTGAGGCTTTCTTGTTTTGCCGCTGCATAGCTTGCATAGCTGTTAGGATTGCCTCTAACATACAGTTTAGAAGCTTGTCTTAAATGCACATTGACTTGTAACCGAGAAAGCTAATGGCATGAGAGGAGGTAACGATTCCCCACTGATTGTGGGTTTGGCTGTTGTTGTTGCAAATAGATTTATTTTGTTTGTTTAATTGTTTAATGAGCAAATTATCCTGCTCATGACGTATCTCTATATTTATCTTATTTGTGTATGTGTGTGTGTGTGTGTGTGTGTGTGTGTGTGTGTGTGTGTGTGTGTGTGTGTGTGTGTGTGTGTGTGTGTGTGTGTGTTATAATATGGGTAGTTTTCAGGCAGAGTTCAATCTCAGGTATCGGTCCAGCATAGGAGAGGTTCCTATGCTGCTCCTTAGTGCTGCAGCTAGTGATGGGTCAGAGAACAAATTATCCTATGTAGTACTTGTACATGTGCAATGACAAAATATAATAATCTTCCCCTTCTTCTTAACTATTTATTTTCGCCATAAAAACATTTGGTAAAACTTTATAATAAAGTTCAGTCATAAGTCATTTATTATATTTTTGTTAATGATGAACTAGTCATTAACACAACATGATTAATAAGTGCTATGTTGAAGGCACCCCTATTTTTGCCTATCTATCCATCATACATCTGGGTGGACACCAAATGTATATTAATGTTTTGTTGATGATCTGTTCATAATTAACTAAAGGCTTAAACATTATTGTTTTGATTATGGTTAGTTCCTCATTAGCTTAATTGTTATAAATTACTTATGACTGAACGTTATTGTATTGTTTTGTGTTACAAAACATTAAAGCCACTGTTCAGAAATATCCCTGAAAACAGGGATGAATACATGGAAATGGAAAATACAGTTAACAAAAAGAGTACAAAAATTTGCACTGAGATTCCCAGCATAGAAAAGGGCTTTTGTTGTTTTTCAAATCGAATTACAACAGTGAAATGAACAGTGAATGGATGTGTTGATGTTCAGCTCCTACTGCTCACGTGGAAGGCTGAAGAAAGAGGAATTAAGAACATGATAAAATCGCAATCTTAATTCCTATTAATCAAAATATTCGGTGTAAAAGATGGCCAGGCTTTTTTTAAATATATATATATGTGTGTGTGTGTGTGTGTGTGTGTGTGTGTGTGTGTGTGTGTGTGTGTGTGTGTGTGTGTGTGTGTGTGTGTGTGTGTGTGTGTGTGTGTGTGTGTGTGTGTGTGTGTGTGTGTGTGAATATTGCAATGATCCAATTTACTGCAGTCGGAATCAAGCATTGCAGAGGTGTAGATATTATCCTCTTCTCCCACTGTGAAATGAGATGGCTGTAAAAAGGTTGTAATTTGTCCCAAGCCTGCTTCACAAACCCTAATAAGCGGTATCATAAAGGCAGGGTATGAATTGAGCACAAAATGTAAGTTAATACGATTTCCTCTGCTCAGCTATGATAATGTTGATGAAAAATCTGTAAAATCCAATCAAACATCAAGCGTATACACATTTTCTTTCGAGGTGTTCAGACGCCAATGAAGAGCCAACTTAATAAATAAATGGATGATGCGTCTTTCACACCTGCCACCCGGTTGCCACTTTGTATCGCAGTTGCAGCTACCCTATCCATAATAACGAAGATACAAAGACATAAAAAAGTATATGTTTCCCTGAACACTCAAACCAAAACTAAGAAGCTATTAAAATCAATGCAGTGATCAAAGTCAGAGGTTAGATGCTTTAATCAATAGCTGAATGTACACTCCAGACAACATACCTTAATCAAAGGAGCAATATATAACAGAGACATTGAGTATTTTAAATGGGTACTGCAGTCCAAATTCACAATATTGTAGTTGCCTCCACCCGCCCCCTCCTCCACAAATTCGAAGCTCCCACGGGTTGCCAGATTCTGGACATTAAACGGAAACAACCGCAAGACGAACCGAGCACAACATTCGGCGAAATTATTCTATATCGACAATGACAGGCTACAACGAGTCCTACACTGTAAGATCATGCTCATGTATATGTTTGCAATTAATTTATTGTTTGCGAATTATAAACCAATTCATGTGGCATCCGTCTTGAAATCCTTCTGGGCTCTAAGCACTCTCCGTCTTTCAAATGCTTCTCCAAGATTTACCGTTTTAGCACGGCTCTGGTCATGGAGCTTTTTCGAAAGAGAACGACTGGGTTGTGTAGAATCTAATACAATCTCAGTTTGTCCAGTTTGTTTGTTTTCTTCCTTGGCTGCAGTGTGTCAATTTGTTTAATATCTGGCAACCCGGGTTACTCTGAGAATAGTGAATCATAAACAAAAAACTAACGTTCCAACCCAGAACAGAAATTTCAAAGGGGAACATACTGGCTGCAGCATTGTTGTAGGAGAAGCAAGTATTTTGACTTAGCATGTTACAAGTTGTACCTTTAAGGTTGGAAAGTGAGGGTGGGGTATACTGAATACTCAATGTTGTCCTGTCCTCCATTTATTATGAACTTGACAGCATGGATTTCACTACAGCTGAGGAAAGAACCTTTTCACAAAGATGTCATCGTAGGACACAGGTGTCCCTCATAACACTAATAATGGGTCTTCTCCTTTTATGTACCAGGGCACGTATAGTAGACTTATCTTCACAAGTTTAGTCTACTTCCCGTGCCCGTTACATTAAATATAATTAGTATTGTAACGGTTCTAGGTTAAGTAGTTGGACGTGCATTGTGTTCAGTGCTAATGTTGTGATTGGGTGCTCCGTAGGAGGGGGCGGGCCTTGGGAGGTGAGAGAGTGGGAGACTTGTTAGGTAGATAGAGAGTTCATGTTCGGCATTGTTACAGCATTCAATAACGTGTTTTGCCAGGAATTAAAAGGAGTTAATCAAAACAACCAGTGTGGTGCTTGGACGAATAGAAGCAGGGTTGCTACAGTATTATTAGCGACACCTGCGTTTGTCCTACGATGACACTTCTGTGAAAAGTCGTCATTATCTCTTCTCAAAGTCTTCGCCGACATGGGATTAGACTGTACATTTGTCATTAGATAAGACTTGTATCACTTTGCATTCAAGTGTTACATGGGAATCTTGATTGAGGTTATAAAATGAATACGTTCTTATACAGGTTACACCCATGGCAGGCCCCAGGCTGGTTAGATGTATGAAATATCACGCATGTATTGCCTGTAGGTTTGGAATTCAATTTTCCATCAGTTAGAGGTATTAGTTCAAATATATACTGAATTATTCTCCACACAAAGTGGTGGTGGCGGTATTGGTTTATTGGTAGAATTTTTAATTGTTAATGTCGTTGACATGATTTTTTCATACACAAATAAGAAAATCTAAGTGAATAAAAATAAACTGCACAGAAGACTACATATTATTTACTATATGAACCAAAATAAAAATAAAATTGAGAGAGAGAGAGACAGACAGACAGACAGACAGACAGACAGACAGACAGACATGGTGCTAGTGTTCAGCCACACTGGGAAGTCAACAGTGGATCCTTAGCACAGGTTTAAACAAGGTTAGCGCCACATTTAGCCTGAGGGAGGGAGCAGCATCGCCCGGCTAACTGACACATTTAGGGGTTTATTTATAGCTCTGCTAACAGATATTATGCACTATGTGCCTCCTAAAGAGAAGCAGTAAAAGATTCTCAGTCGATTCCAATTGAACACCGCTACGATGACACAGTCAGTCCTTTTTCGGCAAACAGTAATCATTACTTCTATATATGACAAAATGTAATATGCTATATATGAGAGAATCCTGCCTTGCATATTATCCACAACCCAGCAAAACTGGTGAAACACTCACATTTTATTTCCCTCTTTCAGACAACTGTGGCCTTGAAATATGTGCATACACATTTTCAAATAACAGTGCTATTATTGGGTTTGCAAGTGTGTAAAGCTGTTCTTCATAGATTATTATATGACTGCGTGTAAAAACATGGATACAAATAAAATACTTATTGTCTGTATGACATTATATGACTATACATCACAAAGCTAGCATACAACAACATACAGTTAATATAATCCTATAAAAATCATTGAGAAATGACCTATATCATTATTGCAGTACTTTGTGATTTCCTAAATGAACAGCCAGAGGGATAGAGTAGTTCCTGGTCCTTTTAGTCTTCCCCCTTGACACTCTGAAGCCCCAGCCAAGGGGGAGCAGGGGGTGGCCCGGACAGTCCAGCATGGCATGGACCTTCCTGAGCACATGCCTATTAAAGATGTCCTTCATATTGGTCCTGTGCCCACACCAATGATCTTCCTGGCCACTTTCACCAGGATACCTATCGATTTATATTAAAGAGTCATGTTTATCAAAAGTATTGACATTAAATCCTCTAATTTTGCTTAACACATATAACCGCTGCTGCACCTTCTTGTAAATGGTGTGAGTGTTGGCCTAACAACTCACTTGGTTGTCAGTAACAGTCCCATGGTACTTACAATTTTCCACCATCTCAATAGGAGGCGACCTTCTAAAATCAATGGCCATATCCTTAGTCTTGAGTACATTCAATTCTAAAAAACAACTTGTCACACCAGGACAGAACATATTCAACAATGGGTCCATGGATTGTATTCTTATCCTGTTGGCACGCTTATGGTCACAGAATCATCAGCAAAGTGCAAGAAAAGAAAGTCAGGAAAGTAAACTTAAGAGATAACATTAGCCAACAAATGGTAAATTGGGTTTTAACTCAATAGCCTCCACTTACAGGGAAAGTAAATTGAGAAGTGCATAGCAATTTCAACTGTGTCTGCATTACTTTGTTTACATCCTTATGCACAACGATGCCTTGCCTATCAACCAGAATGTTATTGCTCACGCATGTTTATGTATGTCCTGCACATTTTATTTTGTGCTGGAGAAAGTCCAAGTGTTACAGGGGCATGTCACTTAGGCATTGGCCTGAAAAGCACACCTTTTCAAAAGGCAGGTTGGAGCAAACTTTTAACTTTGACCACGGCACCATATGGAAAGGTGTATCTCCACCTCACTAAGTAACAAACCATGGTAGGGCAGTTCAGCATAGCTAGGGGGAGGTTTTCACTATTAATGGTTCTGCTAATTAATATTCCATTCCATTGCATTTAATCATGTTACTTAACACATACATGTAGTCATGGATGAAGTGTCAAAAGTTAATATGACGGATTGCAAATGTTTGATACACATTCATAGTTATAGCCAAGGCAACATGCAATCATTCCAGATTTATTAAATAGACAACTCCCAGAAAAGTAAATGACAATGGCATACAATAATCTGCTATACTGAATACCTACACACATAGACCCACACAAACTCAAATTCCCAAATGTGTTCTTGCTGTTGCTAATATTTTTTTTTTTTGAAAGTTGGGAGTATTCAGGGGCAGTAAGAGCCTGAGAAAGCTACACACTCTGGGTCTAGCTGAGCAGGGCCAGGGCCAGGAACAGGGCCTAGCTGAGCAGGGCCAGGGACAGGGCGAGGACCAGGCTCCAGGGCCTAGCCGAGCCTGGGCCTAGCAGAGCCAGGGCTAGGGACAGGGCCAGGCTCCAGGGCCAGACACAAGGGCCAGGGCCATGCTCCATGCTCCATGCTCAAGGGCCAGGGGCAGGGGCAGGGCCAGGCTCAAGGCCAGTTTCCAGTGCAATCACATTGTCATTTGGAGAGAGGCTAACCAGAGTGTGTGCGTGCGTGAGTGTGTGTGTGTGTATGTTTCAATGCGCTCGACACCCATGGCCAGCTCCTTGCTTTTGCAGACGATCATGATCTTTTGGTGCATCATTACGTATCGTGTGTGCACATATGGAGGGAAATGGGTTGTGACAATTTCCATGTGAAGTTATTTGATGTGTTTCAAGAAATGTAATTGATCCAAAAACAGAAAGAAAGAATGTCTTTGTAATCAGATCCGCTCTCATTCTTTTGTTTCACGACAGGACAATTGGGAAAAGTCCTCTGATATGGCTGTCATTTCTTCATTCAGAGACAACCCCTTTGCACCAGAACCGAGTACGACTCAATCCAAATGCAGCCCCAGAAGAACAGTCCTTACTATGAGCTAACTGACAATGGGTTGGCAGAAATAAGTCTCCTATGTCTGAACCAAAAATCTAACCATATTTGACATACCATCTACATGTTTTTTTTTCAAATGACCTGAATACAGGTATGAAAACCTAGAATCCGACATAACCATTGTTACAATAAATTTAATTCTGGGATCTGTCACCAGAAGAGGTCAATGGGAGCTAATGCTGAAACCAAGTGAAAGCGCTATGAACTATGGGTGATACCCTTTGGCCAACTCTCTATGTTGAGAAACTATTGGTGTGACTACCAGCCCTATAGACATTCTATGGTGCAATACTGTACAACAATGCAGCCACGCAAAGGCTCATTGAACATCCCAATTCTGTGTTTTTTCAGAAGAGTAAAATCCATGCTGCTATCCTTCTCGCCACACAATTTTCCTCTTCGAGTGTTACCTTTGGCGATGCTTGTCTTTTCATATTCTACACACAAGTGCGGGAAATAAACCCAAAAAGAAGAACAATGTGATGAAGAGTGCTGTCTGATAATGTCATGTCTCGTGCAAAGCCTTTTTTATTTGTTGTTTTGTGTTTGTGAGACGCTGGGAGATGAAACAGATGGGATCGTGTATGGGCAAGGGTGCTGGTTCTGGTTTCAATCCCTAAAGACTACCTGTCGGATTCCTCCAGTTGCTACCAGCTCCTGAGTTCAGAAGAAGTAGCTTAGGATAAAAGTCTAAATAAGTACATAGTTTTCATTGTAAGCCTTGTATTGTGGGCTGTCTTCTCGGCTTTATAACTAGCTGTATACATGTAATTTACAAGAAAAAAAAACGATGTTGGCGGTACAATTTACTGTAATGTTGACAACGTAGTACGTTCTACATCACAGAGGTGCCATTGTAGAACTAACACAGGTGTCACTTAAATCTCAAATTATCGGTATGCGTCTTTTATGTACCAGGGCACGGGTAATAGAAACTCATGAAGATTAGTCTGCTACCCATACCCGGGTATATAAAAACAGCAGAAGCATAGTTAGTGTTATGAGCCACACGTTTGTCCTATGATGACACTTATGTGAAAAGGGTGTATTTGTATTGTATTTTTATTGTAGGTGTGGCCAATGGCAGCACAGTTTTCATTTGTATTTGCTATATGGGGCAATTTCACACTTTTGAGTAAAAACTATTTTAGAAAAATAAGGCAGACAATTAAATGCAGCTGGTATGTATGAAACATGCGTTCATTCCATGTTGTGCAAATCTATGTTAATAGCTTAGTAAATTTCACATGGCTCTCACGGAGTGTCACATTGAGTGGAAGTTGGACATATTATTCATATTCTATGTTAACACTTGGTATTCTTAGCATTAATGCAGTTAACATAGGCCTGCAAGGACTGCAGAGACTATAGATGGCAGCAACCTGTCAATCAGTGCAGACGCGCCCATCATTTATTAAACTATATATATTCTTTATTTTATACAGCATCAAGAGCAATGGTGTAAGGCACTCCTACATTGACTCCAGATTAGAGTGGATGGTAATGTCTTCTTTCTTCTTCTTTGTTTTCCTCATATGCCCTTTGTTCCTCCATAATCTGCCTTGTCTGCCATTTTGCAGACGGAACGGCTGACTCTATTGCACTTTTGAATGTTGCAGTGGCCATGGCACTATCTTGTAGAATCTGAAGTATCTGTCACTTTTGGATCCATTATTTACTCAATTCTGGATAAGGTATTCAGCCTCGGGCACATACCTAATTCATTGGATGGTAACAGAAATACTGCTGTCTTGCAAAAAAAAGGCAAACAAATAAAAAACCCACCGCTGTGTAAATCCATAGTGGTGGTGCATCGCAACACTGTAAAAATAGTGGTCTATATGTGTGTGTGTGTGTGTGTGTGTGTGTGTGTGTGTGTGTGATTTTGCATATTTTACCCCCCCTCCACATACACACACATTGAGTTCGGTACGTTCCGCCAGCCAGAGATCATATCCAGCTAGCCAAGCTAACCAGCTAATGGGCGAGTATGATGGATCGCTAGTCCCTTGGGGCTGTCAACATCTCTTTCCCTCAGCCAACACCTTCTGCCTGGCGGCATGCAGAGTGAGAGCGAGAGCGAGAGCGAGAGTGTGAGACAGCTCTTGAGGCTACTCCCAACAAGGGGCCTGTGGGCACCACCGCAAGCACAGCTGTACACATGGGCAGAGGAGCCTCATGAGAGAGAGAGAGAGAGAGAGAGAGAGAGAGAGAGAGAGAGAGAGAGAGAGAGAGAGAGAGAGAGAGAGAGAGAGAGAGAGAGAGAGAGAGAGAGACACCCACACAGTGTTGACCTTGAGTATATTGATTTGTTGGTAGTACCGGACATTGTAAACTCCATCTCTTTAACGGAGGGCTATTAATAAAACATGTTTTGCCCGGTCTTGGCAAGGGATTTGGCGCTGGGGATGTTATTTAATTTATTGGTACACCTTGCTATTTCTCAAGGCTTTAAAAATTTTTTTTTTAATGGGAAGCCCTGTCAACAGCTGTGGGGCTTGCATTAACACATATTTAAAACATACCCAGCATCAGTCATTCAAATTAGAACATACCATGTTCAACCTTAACCTCACTTGTGTCTTCCCCATGTCAAATATAACCATGAGAGACAAAGGGGGAGAGAGAGAGAGGTGGGGAAAGAAAGGTGGAGACAGAGGGGGGGAGAGAGAGAGAGAGAGAGAGAGAGAGAGAGAGAGAGAGAGAGAGAGAGAGAGACAGAGACAGAGACAGAGACAGAGACAGAGACAGACTACAGACTGCTGTCATTTAGCACTAGCCACCACTGCTGATTGAAACCCAAGGCAGCGGTGCTCAGTCATGCTCAACAAGTCCCTCTGTTTATTATCAGATGGCAGCCATCACTTCACGCTGTGGCCGACAAATTCTCCCTTGCTCACGTGCCCCTTGCACGGCCAGGAAGAAAAGGCCGGAGCAGGAAGAACATGGTTAGCGACACTACGTCCTCTCTCTCTATCTCATTCACAAATGCACACACACACACACACACACAATAACGCAAGCACACACCGTGTGTGTGTGTGTGTGCGTGCATGTGTGTGTGCGTGTCCGTATGTGTGCGTGCGTGCATGTGAGTGTGTGTGATTCTGGGAATCTTCTCGAGTCATATAGTGACAGGATTAATAAGGAATTAAATCAAATCCCAATGTTCACATGGGCAATTTTTTTGCAGTTAAATATATATATATAGTATATACATATATATAAAGCATTACTTCATGAACAAGACCACACCAATGGGACATGAAAACAAACCCACACATACACAAGGCAATCCACACACACAAACACAAAGTTATTTTGTGAGATGAGTAGAGACATAATAATAATGAGTACACATAATCGTATGTACAGACACGCACGCACATAAACAACCGCATGCATAAACAGAGTGCGAGTGCATAAGCTTATTTAATTACCTACCCTGTGCTTATTTTAATTACCTCTGCATCAAACTGATTGCTGAGGCAAAAAACTCACTATGGATTCCCTTAACTAATGACTGTCCCATATGTGGGCTGTTGGCTGCCATTAAGTGGATATATATATATATATTTATGAGGTGAGAGTGGCTGATTTCTGTATGTCGATGGGGATTTTGCCAGACCTAGAGTTCACAAAAGTCCATTGGCTTTCCTCGTGAGCCCCCAGGTACCCAACAACGATATTACACATCAGCAAGGGAGGACAATTACAGTCTCCAGTAGGCGCGGTGGTGTATCGATTCCCAAGTTTCCCTGCCAAAAAAAGCGGCGCTGAACTGTGCTGCTGGGTGTGATTGAGTGGCTCCTGCACATATTGCAACACCCTTTGCACCCGGGCGTAGTGCAGAGCTATTGACTTGGAGTGGTCAGTGGTACAGACATGCTCATATGTACAACCGGCTGTTTGCACAATATGTCCATATCGTCCACACTCTGCGCGGTGCGGTTGCTACAGTTGCAAGTGAATCCTTGTCAGTGGTGCCACTCGCTTGATAGAGCCAGAGGATTGTCATTGTCCAAGTGGCCATGCCTATGGCTCAGAAAACTTCCATATTTATGTGCCCAGTGACAGTGTTCTCATCTCATCTCATCGTCTATGCCCTTGAACAATCACTTTGAATAGACATATTTTAAAAAAGAATGGCAGAACACAGGAGCCTGACTACTTAACCCTAGACAGATAAATATTAAACCAAGAGAAAGCAGAAGTGCGGGCCCGAGACAGAGTGGATTCTAGTGACATGCATCATAACCAGCATCCTGCCAGACTATGTTTTTTGTAACCCATTGTAACACACTTTACGATGTGCACTCTTTTTTTTATGTACTAGCGGTGAGCCAAGCCCAGATCTAGAGGTCTGTGGTTCACCCCCTGTCTGTTTTTCTTTTGTAAATGTGCTCAGAGAACAAATCCCTCCCTGATCCACTTGCACTTGGGCCAATTTTGCTTGAGAGAAAGAGATGGAGAGAAAGATATGGTAAGAGAGAAATAGAGAGAAATGGAGAGCGAGATGGAGAGAGAGAGAGAGAGAGAGAGAGATGGAGGGAGACAGATAGATGGAGGGAGAGAGAGAGAGATGGAAGGAGAGAGCGATGGAGATTTAGATGGAGAGAGTATGTAGTTTCCATGGAGACCACACCTACGTGGACGGTTATGGAAAGTCTTGTGTGTGTGTGCGTGTGCACAAAGGGGGGGGGGTGTATAGGAGTGTCTTTGTACCAAAGAGAATGAAAGGAAAGGTAGTGGTCCAGCCACCCCATGTGCCTCCATCTCGGGGCCAAAGGTCGGATCAGGACAAGGAGGGATCAAGCCCTTTGCTGTCTTCATATCAAACATCCACTACGGGGGCTCGCTCATTGGGATTCCTGCCCCAACTCCTGTCCTCCTGCCTCGCACCTTGTGCTTCAAAACAAAACCAAGAGTGTCTAGTCTAGATCTAGTCCAGGTAAGACCCAGCCTAACATGCTGTGCTGCATATAGGCAGGCGGTCAGACATGCTGACATTTAGATAGACATGCAGACATAAAAACAAGCTGGCAGGCAGACCGACAGAGAGTACTGACTGTACAGACTTGAGTTGGGGGTAAGGCTGGGGTATGCAGCGTTTGTCCTTTCATTTGAGGATTTAATTGAGGATGTATTTTAGGCAATGCACATGAAGAGAAATACTGAGGACATGTTCTCAATGTGCTCAGTGATAGTCATGGCCCCGGTTGCAAATAGAGAATGATGTTCATTGATTTGAATTACCCGTGTTAGGCAGGGCTGATGGAAGTTAGCTGTGCCTTGTAATTGCCTCTCAATGGCACAAAAGGCAGAAGGCTTTATATGTTGGACATCTATCAAGATGTGCTTTTAAAAAAAGTAGCACTAAGTGTTGAAAGATACATCATGCTTCTTAGCAAAAAACTTTTCTCAGATGGTTGAAAATTGAAGTGCTCATTGTGTCCAAAGTTTGCTCCTCTGGTTTGAGTCAAATCACAAAATATCCATTTAGAGAGTGTTTTCTCCTGGAATTAAATAATATTGTGTATATGCTTGGGTGAATGCAAATTATTCACTGTAGAGCAATTTCAGAAGACGCTATACTGGCTTGAAAAAAGTAGAATATAATGATGGTCATTTCACCATTCAGCATACTTACCATTTGATGATCTATTTGCATAAAGGCTATTCATCGTGTCCTCCTTTACAAAAAGTCTAGACCGATAGTCACCTTGTCAAACTCCATTAATGTTAATATATGTGATTTGCCAATGAATGATCAACATGCAAAAACATCTGGTTGAATAATAACCCTAGCAGTCCTGAAGTTAATCTTTGGGCTCTATATCTTAAGTCTATATGTTCAGTCCAGTTTCAGGGTCCAAGTGATTTCACCTGGCCAATAGCCACCAGCAGCCGCTCGCTTTTCTATCAAATGTTTCCTGGAGCTCCTGCATTGCCATTTTGGAAATGACGTTCCAGATTGCAGACTGCAATTACTACGTTCTGGCTCATGGCATGCCACTGATTCTGGGCCTGGCCCCCAGAAGGGAAGGGGGGCAGAGTGGCTACTGTGAGAAGGCTTGAGTGGCTTCTGTGAGAAGTCCCGTCTGCCCTCCCCTCGGGCCTCCGAGCCTGTGATTTCTAACCAGTTGCACAGTAGCTCAACTGGCATTTAGCACCGCTGTTGATGGACACTAATAAGGCCTTGGCTGCTACACTTCTGCCCCAGAGCGAACCCATGTCAGTGTGGCCGTGATGGGTTAGCTGCTCGAGGGTGTCCATCTGCATGCCTGATTGACCAACACAGATCAGTAACACACTGGTTTCCTTTCTCTGAGAGCTAGCATTACAAAGGCTGCATGGACAATGACACTTCTTGTGACATTTTGAGCAGTATTTATTCAGAGAATATATACGGTTTAATCTGTTTGGCACACTAGTGTGGTAATGTGAGCATAGGAGTGTGTATTGGACATAGCTATAGGCTACTATGTATTAAACAACAAACACACACGTAAACCGACGGCCACGTCAACCATGCAAAAGAACAGCCAGCTCCTCGGGAGTGGTTCTGGTAATGTGTCTTGCTCAGGGACACCTCGACACAGGAGTTTGAGGACTGAACCAGCAACCTTCCGGATACCAGATGACCTGCTTTAACCCTTGAGCAACTGCCTTCAACTGTTTAGCATATGTAAACACATTTCATGTCAAATAATTGTCCAATATATGATACCATTTACTTTTTACAAGAGTACATCGCGTCGACTCACCATGGCATACATCTATTTGTTTTAAGCTTCTCCCTTTCAGGATATAACTAGCAAATACAAGTCTCATATATATAGTTACTTGGCAACAGTAACCACTTGGAGAACATGAGTTGACTTGGTCTAACCCTGTGCCATTGTGATGAATGTGAATGTTGAAAGGATTTGTTTATGAGGAAAAAGTCTAAATAGCAGCTTTAAAGTACCACATTTCGGGACATAACGGGAAGTCCAGGGTAATGTCCGGAGGGTTGATGTCCAGAGTGACTTTACAACCATTGGTGCACAGAGACTTGCTCCAATGAAGGCCCGCTGAACGTACAGACCTATTAGTTCATGGGACACTAACCAGCGTATGTGTCTGGAATATGTAATGAAAGCGTCTCAGCAAAGAAATCAATCATGGATTTATGATTGCTATAGGGGGAGGCATAAATTGGTGATATATTATCATCAGAATGGCTTTTTTGGATGTATATTCATTATTGCGTGAGCCCACTGTAACTGATTAAAACCATGAATCCACAGCTTACGGAATTCTGCACCTGTCCTTTTTACAAAAGTACTGATTTTGAACGTTTTCTTCTTGCATTTACATCCCAACTACTGGATATATCAGGGAAACTAAGATGGCAAGCATTATCTCAACAAATGTTTCCTTTCTCTCCGTCTCTCTCCTCACTGAATCCATCTATCCCTTGTATCCATTTTCATTGCTTTTTCGCCCAGTCACAAATTATAAAAAAAATCTTTCCATGTGATCTTTTTTTTGCCTCAATCAACATCTGCTACAGTTTTTCAGCAGCTCTGACTGTTCCCCATTTACACTCTAATTTGCCTCAACTGCTATTTCTCTCCATTTCACCGTGCCTCAGACATTTTGAATCCAATCTTCCAACTCTCTCTCCCTCTCTCACACTCCCTCTCTTTCTCCTGCCTAGTGTGTGACCCATTTCATTTTCTTTTAGCTAGCACTTAACGTTGCCTGTCCTTGTCCCCTTCCCTTCAACTGATTTCTATGCCACACCTGCCATTACCCGAACATAGCAAACATCGAAAGCTGCCCTTACTGTGCCTCTGTCTTTAAAACGAGAAAAAAAAGGAAGGATAGAGGCTCATTGATCTCAAAAAGGTTTCTTTATTCTGGGGAAAGAGCCAGTTGACGCCAAGGCACCTCATATTATTTCAAAGCCTTAAGTGAGACAGACGTAGGCAGTAAAGCCTAGAACAACGCAGCTTGATGCATCACGTGGTGGAAATATGTGTACAATAGCGGGGGAAGTGTTTGTGTGTGTGTGTGTGGAGGGGGGTGGGGAGGGGACTTCTCAGTGTGTCTTTCATCTTCATACCCTCTCAAAATACAACTTTTAAAATAAATGTTAGAAGCTGGATTAGCTCCTGTCGCAGCAGTCCTCCCTTATGGTGAGTTCCCCAAGTGCTGTTTTGGGTGTGCTTCACCATGAGCCATCACGATACTAACACTCGCAAAAAGGGCAGGATATTTTTCTCCGTGGGGGCCTGGCTAACCAACCAGCAGCATATGCCAGCTTTTGCCCTGCGAGCGTGACAGAGCATCTTCAGGTTCACAGTTTCTGCATCAATACATTGCCACCCTTGGAGCACCATACCCCCTGGGGTGGAGCAACAATTGCTGGTATTTCCTCATCTGCACCCAGGGGCCTTTGTGTAAACTAGGATACTCCTGGGGGACGTATTTACATTTTACAACGTCCTTACTACAGTCCTCCGGGCTTCCAACTCTCCCATCCATCCCTTCATCTCCATTCCACCTATCTGGAGCATTGCTCACTCTCTTGGTTCATTTAATTAGTGTCAATACTCAAATCCCTCACATCCATGACCCCACACGCTCTCCACCCCCACCACCATCAAAGCTCAGAAAGAGCGTTTGAGCGAATGAAGATGAAGCAAGGAGGGGAAAAAACTGAATAGGTTTGACATGGCGTCTTTGAAGTGCAAAGTAGGACGGCGCAGGTAGTAACCCCTGTGTAAGTCATTTGTCAGGTTTGCAGCATGTTTCGGGATTTAGCGATGGGGGATAGGGTTGTATTCTATACATCTTAAAGCGATTGGGGTGGGGGAGGTTCACTGTTTTTCTTCATGGCAGCAGAAACAGTGCACACAGCCATGGGTGTCTATGGCACATGAGTCTCCACCGGCTGTGTATGCTCAAAGAAGACAATGGACAAGATCTAGACAAGGGCTACATAATGGTAGCCCGGGGACGGCCTCACACTCACTATTGCTCCCTACCCACCTGTACCTTATTGCGCCATGTGACAGCTGACCGAGCTGCTGATTGGCTCAACATGGATCCCTTTTATATTTTCCTATCTAGGTTGAAAACCAATGTAAACCCAATGGAGAACGTAAAAAAAATATTTATAAATATCCATCTATTGTATCAGGAAATCATTTTAAAAACCGTTAAAGCATCTTCTATAACCATGCACATACTATTTGGTAATGACGGGAAGGGTGTGTGTGTTTGTGTGTGGGGAGGAATGTTAAATAATAGCAATGAATCTAAATGACACCTGTGTGGACTAGTCCTTTTAAATCAATTGTGTTGTGTCTATATTTGATAAAAGGGCCAGCTGCCAAGGGAGGGTGTTCATAATAATGATAATAAATGGCACCAGTTGTCCAAACACAGTCACATTATAGTCATAGACATTTCCCACAATGCCCGCAGCTGGGTTGTTGTTTCTTTATTACTATAGCGCATATTTCAAAAAAGCACCTGTTCATCTGTTCCTTCTCCCTAAGCTGTCACGGATTCCCTTCTCAATCCCTATATATATATATATATATATATATATATATATACATATGTATATATAGAGGATCAGCTTTCCTCTGCCTCTAATTGCATCAAGGAATTGTGTGATTCCTTAAATCTCACACTATTTATTAATGCTCCTCCTAGGTCCAACCCAAAAGATCTGAGCAAATCCGCATTACTAGATCTCATTCTCACAAACAATCTACAGAAGTATACTTCAACCACAGTATTCTGTAATGTCAGTGATCATTGTGCTATTGCCTGTGTTAGAGTCTCCCCAAGTTCAAACCTTATGTTTTAAACATTTTAATGAGCATCCATTTATTTATGAGCTGCACAGAAGTCACATTGGCAAAGTCCATTTTTATAGCTGATGTTGAATGTGCATGGGAATATTTTCAAAACTTTGACATGTTTCATGATTTGCATAAGCGTGCCCCTATAAATAAATGCATAATCTGTGGGAGGGACAACCCTTGGTTCAAGGGGGAACTAAAATCTGATCGGGGAAAGGAACGCCTCCTGGCATAAGGCTAGATCCACGAACTCCCCTGCTGACTGGACAGCCCATAGAGCTCTAAGAAATAAATGCACAATCCAGACTGGGAAATCAAAGTCAGCGATTTACTTACTAAATCTAAAAGAGCCCACTTAATTCTGGAAACAGATAAATCCATTGTCATGTTTCAATTCCACTTCGGCCTCCCTGAATGCATTTTAGTAGACTCAATGGAAATTAAGAGCAAAGCTCATATTTTTGGTCGCTTTTTATATTCCAGCATTTTATATCAGCTGGGTCTGTTTTTAATACAATTGCTGCAGGGTCTCAAAGCTCTTATTCCAAATTTGTGACATCTTACTCCAGTTTTGTGACAACACTATCCTGTACAGACTCACCTAGGGACACTTTTGTTTTAAGACGCATCTCTCATGTGGGGATCTGTAAAGCTTTGAACCCTATTCATCTAAAGAAAGTTGTCTGGACCCAACAACCTGGGTCTTTCTCTTTTAAGGATTGCAGCTGATTGTATTGCTAAGCCTATTGCTCATATTTCTAATCAGAGCCCCTATACTAATTCCATTCCCCAAAATCTGGAAAGCAGCCTATGTTCTCCATTTATTGAAGGGTGTGGACCCTTCGATCTTAAATAATTACCGCCCTATATCCAACCTCCCTACCCTTGCCAATATTTGAGAATCTCAAGTAAACTCTCAATCAAAACAATCCTTGGCTGACAACACTATTTTAAGTGAACAACTGTCTGGCATTAGACCAAGGCATTGTACCATAACAGCAGCTATGTAACAAACAATATTATTAATGCCTTGGACAGAAAGCAGCACCGTGCTGCCCTGTTTGTTGATCTGTCCAAGGCATTCGTTCTGTCGACAATGAGCTGCTGTTGCGCAGACTCAGTGATTTTGGAATGGGTGACAAGGCTATAGAGTGGTTCAGGAATTACCTTGCAGATAGAACCCAGGGTGTATATACAGAAGGTCACAAGTCAAGCTTCATTGAGAACTCTAATGGAGTCCCGCACCTGCATTATTTCCTATCAGGCGGGACATGCTTAGAGCTAAAGTGCATCTTCATGCAGATGAAACACTAGTCTACTTAGTTGCCTCTTTTGATGTCAGGCTGTTGATGAGCTCCAGACTGCCTTTCAACAGCTGCAGGCCCCAATGTATGATCTAAAGTTGGTTCTTAATGCAAAGAAACCCAAATGTATGATCTTTTCCAGAAGGTAATGTTAGCATGCATACCTTAGCAGGGGACTCAATTGAAAGAGTGTCATCCTATAAGTACTGGTATTTGGGTGGATGACAAGCTCTCTTTTAGAGTGCATATTGAGAACCTAGTGAAGAAACTGAAAGTAAGGCTTGAAATAGGGCCTGCCTCAATTTAGCAGTTACGAAAACACTTGTACAGGCTATGTTCTTAAGTGTTCAAGACTATGGGGCATTATTTACATGCATGCTGCCTCCTATACACTTTGCAGCATTGACTCTGTGTACTTTTTATTTTATTTATCAAACTCATTGTCTCATAGACTTCACTGTATACTTTATGATCTGGTTTCTTGGTCTTCATTCAGCATAAGGAGACGGCAACATTGGTACATTTTACATTTACAAAGCATTACTGGGAAAACTCCCTTCATATATTTGTAATTTCCTATCACTGACCAATAGCTGTTACGATTTTTGCTCAACTAGATGGCTGCTCTATCTGGTACCCAGGATTTGCTTGGAACTTGGTAGAGCAGCTTTCTCCTATTTTCTGCCCTGGTCATGGAATAACCTCCAAAACACCCTACAGCTTAATGATTTTGTCTCCCTGGGGGATTTCAAGGCTTGGTTCAAAAACGGTGTAACTGAAGATTGCAATTGCTTTTCCTAAACTAGATTGTGTAGTATGTGTTTGTGCCTTGTTTTTATCGTGCTCTTTTTTCCTTAATTGTTCCTTGTCTGTTTTGACATGCTCTGTTCTATAATTTTGTAACCTTATACTTGTACATGACGCGCTATCTGGGCCAGGTCTCCGTCCAAAAATAGATTTTCTTCCTGGTTAATTAAAAGTGAAAGAAGAATTATATATATATATAATATAATTATATATCATTTGTATTTATATGAATAATAACAATATTATTCATGTTATTTGTATTATTAATAAGAAGGCTCAGAAGAATATGCCAAACCACCCACATAATATATAAATATATATAGATATTTGGTTATGTGGGTGGTTTGGTATATGTATCTATAAATAAATAAATATTTATTTATTTATTTATTTATTAATTATGTGGGTGGTTTGGCATCTTCTTCTAAGCAAAGGCTTCTTATGAAGTAACACTCTGCACTCAAAGGTTCCTTATATTGACAAACTAGCTCTTGCCACCCTTGGCCACTCCCTAGACACGCCCCTGATCGAATGATTGACACAACTTGACTGATGTTATGACAGAGGTGTTAGACAGAGAGAGGGGAGACGTTAGAGACAGGTTTATGAATTGTGAGAGATATGGGAGGGGAGAGAGAGAGAGAGAGAGAGAGAGAGAGAGAGAGAGAGAGAGAGAGAGAGAGAGAGAGAGAGAGAGAGAGAGAGAGATTGGGAGGGTTAGGAGGTAGGTATGGTGGCCAGGAGAGTGTGAGAGGAGAGAAGGACAGTGAATAGTGAGTAAGGGAAAGAGGGAGGAATAGCGAGTGGTAGGTGGAGGTATAATCTGGGAACAGCTTCAACAGTATAAAGGGAGGGAGTAAAGGAAGTGTGAAAATCTACTGCTGGGCTTGGCATTTAAAATCCATCATTGTGTGGACAGTGGAGTTGAAACAGTCGTAGCTTGCTGGCATTGATCATATTTAAGCTAAAACAAACTAAGATCATCTGGGAGGATTAACGGTCAACAAGCATATGAAAATGTGTGTATGTTGTGTAGATCCATCTGACCATTATGTTTGCCTGCACATGTGTGTAAGGGTGTGCATATTTCTGTGGTGAAATGTGTGAATATGACGTGGTATACAGTGTCTGGGTGTGCAAATTATGCATGACTTTTGCTGGCATCCCAACGAATGCGTTCTTCTTTGAGTGCTTGTGTGTGCGGATATCATGCCAGTGACTAATTTAACAAGAGAGATGGGCAGGAAAAACAGACAAATTACAAGATGAGAAAGAGAGATCGAGAGCAGGATTCTAGTTTGGTTTCTAGCCATACATATACTTTATTCATTTATTTTTATTTTTATGGAATTATAGTTTGAGAAACAGCCCAACTGGCAGAAATCCGATGTGTTAACCAGTGCACATCAATTCAATAAACTTTAGTTTCCTCTATATATTTCACGGAGCCCTCTCCTGTATGCCCTTTTCACCCATGGCTGTCTACGTACTGCATCATAGCGTGGTATGCCAGCTGCACCACGAAGGACCCGATAGCTCTGTCTGCAGAGAGTCATCAAGACGGCCCAAAGCATCATTGGGACACTGCTGCTGGCAGTTGAGGACATCTACAAGGCCCGATGTCAGGGCAGGGCCTCCAACATCATTCAGACCCAGCTCACCCTGCACACCACCCTTTCAAACTACTCTTTTCTGGCAGGCGACACAGGACAATACATACACGCACCACAGGACAAACAAAGCTTCGTCTCCATAGCTGTCAAATTATTTTGTGTCATCGTAAATGAATTGTGTTGTTGTCTTGAACAAATAAAGTTTGTTTATTTTTTTTACACGGATATTGCATGCGGTCCTGGTCCTAAATGAAAAATGTAATGTCAGAAAGAAATGAGCTAACATTAATGAAACAGTTCTCTCTCTCACACTATATTGAACTGGAAATGAACTTCCTTATAAAACAAGACAAGAGAAACCCGATGCAATCAAGATGAATGTAGCTGTATTATCTGACACACAGTGTCCATGATTAGTGACTCATGATCTCTCGGAAAGGTTGGTAAGGACATAGCAGTCTCCTGCTATCTTCAATCATCAGTCAATTGAAGAAAATTGCAACACACACACACAAAAGAGGCCCATTTACTCCACAATAACGACAATCTGGTGGCGAAGTTGATTTCTTTGGTTAAATTATGTTTGTTATCGTGGCGGTTATGTTGCTCAATATCTGTTCTGTGCTCTCTTGCCATGGTGACGCCGAGGCAGCAGAATATTTTGTCAAAGAACTTAACAACCTTGCCATCTAACCTAGGGAATCTGACATACAGACAACTTTAACTTTTTATTACCAACCTCAAAGTACTATTATCACTAATTGTAGGATTAATTAGCCTCAGAGAAGGTCATTAATTGTATTGCTTATCTGGTCTACCGAAACGCAATTTCCTTTCTCTTACTTCCTTTCTGTTGTGATCGCCAGTTATCTGTCCCCTGAGCATGAAGAATAAGAACACCACAATACAAATACAAACAAAGACAAGGAGAATAAATACGGATTTGTCTTACGAAGAATTCCATCATTGTGATATTACAAAAGGGATAGCAAGTACAACATCTGTAATTAGCTGCAACATTGTTATCAGGATATGCCTTTTTTGAGCCCACACGTGTCAGGAATGTGTTCTTCAACAGGAGGGAATGTTGATGTGCTACTCATTTTGTTAGCAAAAATCACTATTGTTCAAATATCCAATGCTTTTTGTGAGAGACCACTGACAACCACTCACATGGTTCAACTGTTTCAGATCTGACCAATAACAAATGTTTATTCCTTATCAGGAACTGGGCTACGCGTTGCAACGAATCATTTAATTATATATGGTTGAAAGTAACGCCGACGTTGCTCGCATTTGGGAGGGATACATTTACAGATCTGGGTAAGTCTGCACGCGTGGGATAATGTTTGTATAGGAAGCAGAAAATACTTCTACTTCTGACAGACCTTGACAGGATTCACGAGGCAGAAGGGCTTTGATGGCGCCCCATAAGTCATCACAGCACACAACTCCCTCCCTGACCCCATAAATGCTACCAGAGAGAGTAAGTGCAAAAGGAAAGGGTTTAAACACAACTAGTGTATAAACCAACAATATGTTTAATTTAAGCAGAGTTGGGACATTATGATAAAGTAGTAATCCATGTAGTGCTGTGGTGAAAAAAAAATGAAAAAGTGAAGGTCAAAGCAATAAAAGGTGGCATTTTACATTGCCATTTACACACACCTGCCTCTCTTGTTCTCCTTCCTCCCCCCCACACCTTCTCTCATTCCCCAACATCTATTGGCAAAGGCAATCTTCATTCACACCAGCAGCATCATTACCTTTCACTAGCACTCACCAGGGGATGGAGGTGGTAGAGGAGGGGGGTTCTGAGTAATAGTTAGTGCTAATTAAATCAGAGGGCACGGTCTTTATCAAGCCACATGAGATTAATGTCATTAGGTGAGGTGGGCGCAAGCAATGAGAGTTCATAAAATCAGGGGCCGCCACCAGGTGAGGCCACCTCGCTGTTGAGCTGCAGCGAAGGCATCGACCTCAACGGATACGCTGCTGCATTCTCATGCGGTGTGATAGAGTCTGCATCCTATGCTAGCTAGCTGCCGTCCCGCCAGCACGTCCTCGCTTCACATCAGGAGTATGAGGTGGCTGCTGTCGGCACAGTTAGGGCCCCTCAGAAAAGGTATCAAGTATGTGTGTGTGTGCGTGTGTGTGTGTGTGTGTGTGTGCGTGTGCGTGTGCATGTCTGGGAGAGGAAAAATGAGCAGCTGCTTAATTATTCTCATCAAGGGCGGTTCAAACACAGCACACATGGACTAAAACACATGATACTGGAGTGTGATTTTGGTTACAAGTGGGGTAAGTGTGGGTTGTGAGTGTGCGGGTAATTACATACAGGCCTGTTTACCAGCACACACACACACACACACACACACACACACACACACACACACACACACACACACACACACACACACACACACACACACACACACACAAACAGACGTCTGTTCAAAACTGATAAAAAGATTATCTGCAGCAAACATGACCCAGCCCCTCACTCGCCTGTGAGGGCCAGATGTTCCTCGGGCCTCCCTGGCCAACACCATTAACTACCGAGTCAAGTAAATCAACAGATTCATGTTGCTGATGATGGCAGCGTCGATAGGTCAAATTGACTGTTTACAAGTTCTAGCGACAAACAGAACCATGCCTTTCAACACTGATTACAGCAGACGGCGGTTGGAACACGTTCTGAGAGCAGACGGTTTCGGGGCTCAGGACCATATTTCTGTCACGCTGGGCCCACTTTTCAGGGCGGAAAATGCCAAACCTTAAGGGGCATTGAAGGGTAGGAACTAGCAATAAAATACTTAAAAAAAATACTTAATAATAACACAATAATATGAAATTTTATTTGAAGCACATTTTATGGTACACAAAGACCCTTCACATATATTTATGAGAGAATATATACCAAATAAGTAAAACATTGAGTTATAAAAATGCATAAAATCAATTGGTATGGTGGATTGGATTAAGAAAGACAATAAATAGAAGACAAAGGCCTACGCAGAGACAAATGGTAATAAATGGACATGGCGTGCTGGTCAGGTGTTGTATGCAGCTCCATACAACAGCAAAGATAAGCTGCTATTTATAATAATAGAGGTGATAGTGCGCTATATGTATTTTCAGAGACTGGTGGTTGCAAGTCGGAAGCTGAGGCCATTGAATATGATGGGCAGATGATTGATCCTGGTGCTATGTTCCCAGAAGCCTCTTTTTTCCTCCTGCTATTCAACCAAACATTCTGTTCCATTCAGGTTTTTATCTGCTAAAAGCACGGGGCAGGGTGCATTGTAGAGGTGCCCATGGTGGTGTGTGTTGTGCTATGTGCACAATGAAACGACAGCCTACTGATGTCTAGAGAGGATTCAGCCCAGGGGTATCATGCAGTGTAACATAGGGGGCGGGGGGGGGGGGCAATACATGCCCCTTGTGGCACACCACATGGGACACTAAGAATGAAAACATCTCTCCCAAGGAGAGTAACATAAGTCTGCCAGACGAGTAAAAGTGAACCTAGTTTTGGTCTGCGTTGGACAATGTCAAGACATGCTGGCGCAGTAGTTGAACTTTAGCGAGAACAGTGTTCAACACAATGATCACAAGTACTGCAATCAAGTGCTCTGTGATTGAACCATCGGTTACCATCGTCATGTTATTTGTGAGAGTTGTCATGGTGCTACAAGCGGAACAACCCACATAACATGTTACCAAGTACAACTGCAAAACATTCTGCAAAGCGTAGTGCTACAAATGCACTTTTGAGGAAATGCTATGATTCAATATAAATAAGACAGGACGCAACATGATGAACAAATCAAGATTTATTGTGCTATTGGGGTGGGGGGAGGGGTGGGGGTAGCATAATCATACATGACTACTTAAATTAGCCTTAAAAGGTTAATTTGGCTTGTTTTTCCTTCCGCTGTCCACAACATTATTTTCAGCATTCTCAATGGAGGAGAGTGCTGGTAATTTCTAATCATAAAATAGATGTTGTACAAAACTAAATTGTATCCTAATGCCAGGAACAAGCATTGATTTCTTTTCATTTGGCTGACCTCCAAAGCTAAGAGATATAGCGAGACATTTTGTAGAATGATGAGTATCTACGTTTAAATATAAGCACATTACAGTAATTTAGTTTGATTACTTTTTAAATCAATACTTAATCGCTTGGCAGGTGTCAGTGACAGAGGTCTATCGGATGTTAATCCATTTGGATGGGCAAACCCAGTTTAAAATTTGACATCAAGTTCAAACAAAGATTGAAAGATGGGACTGCTCTAAATTCACCACCAGGAGATTGGACACTAAAGAAAAGGAGAGTAAGAAGGTTACAAATCAAATGGTATTTGATATTGTGTGTAATAAGCCAAATTATCTCTGAAAAAAGGATATGGTAATTCAGGACAATTTCACAACATATTTTGAGAAGGTCACAATGTCTTCTATCAAAAGACAACAACTAAAGAATGCTGTTCTGTTACATGTTTTTTTTATTCAATTGAATCAACCAGGTTTTCTATCCATCAATCAATGTTAACTCTTATCCAATAACAGCTGACCATGAATCAACTGTTTCATTGGCAGTAATGAAATCATTGCAGCCTGCTGAAAATGAGTAGAAAGTGTTAATAAGTAAAAAAGGAATTGTTGATCATTTACAATTTGGGTTGTTACAAATCCATGTCTGTCCATTGATTCGGTCATACATATATCTACAATTTCCATTTTAATTTGAAAGTATTCACTTGGAGTATTTATTGACCTATTTTATTTTCAAATTAAATACAATTTAGTGAATGATTAATAAATACGTGAAACCCACTTGCATGGCTCTCTATAAAACCAATTTGATACCCTTTTTTTCTTTTCACCGTTTGAAGTAGACCTCTTGGTAATGATAATCCCTTAAAGAGAATAGTTATACCGTTTAATCCCAAGAAAAAGATGCAGAGTGAGCAGTGGTCCTGCGTTTCGCAATCCTATTTGTTTATCTTAATCTTATCATTTTTCATTATAGTTTAGTCATATTTTAACAACAAGAATCTTCTCTTCTAACAATCAATCATCTCAACTGTGTCCGGATGCAGCCGGACACATATATAGATAGACGCTGCATAGGCCTTTGGAACGTACGTCAACATCGCCGCCATATTGGAGAGAAAAAGACTGCCCTGTAAACAAATACAAGTTAACTAGATAGATTTAGTCACACTGTTAACTAGATTTAAATTATTAATTTTTCTATACGCGTGTTTATGATAAAAAACTTTTTTTAAGTAGACGATTATGAATGGAAAAACGACTAATTGAAATCGGTTCAGAAATGTAACTGTTATAGTGCTTTTTATGCAGAAAATCTGCAGCTTCCCCGTTTCCTATGAAAATTTGTTATCCCATAGGTAGTTAATAATATATAATATATTTCTAAGTTCTTTAATCCTTTTTATCTTGTGTTGGGTTCAATGTGTAAAACATTTTAAACCTGTAATTTGGGAATAAAACGGTCCACCTTTTTGTATCTCGGCCCTTGTGTCTCTCCTTGCCTGCTTGGCCCTCCCTGACATTTACACTGTTCCAAACAACGCCGGCATAATGGTGCCCCAGTTGGGATTTTACAGCAGCATGCCGGCATCCTGGAAGCAAAAGAGACGTGACAGGTATGGCATGTCACAAAACTAGTGTTTTGTATTAAATAGGTGTCGGGCGGCGAAACAATAAAAATGGCGGTTGATCTGAGTTCTGTGCTTTTGCTAGGCGTGCACATTCTACAAATGCATTTGCTGTGCATCATATACAACACACAACAAACTGCTTTTTAAATCCCCAGGTAGTGGGTCGGACACCTAACATGTAATTTACATTTAGGGCATTTAGCAGACACTTTTATCCAAAGCGACTTACAACCATTCATACACACATTCACACACCGACGGCGGTGTCAACCATGCAAGGCGACAGCCAGCTCGTCAGGAGCAGTTAGGGTTAGGTGTCTTGCTCAGGGACACGCCAAACATTCTAGTTAGGAGGAGCCGGGGATCTAACTAGCAACCTTCCAGTTACAAGTCAACCTGCTCTACCTCCTGAGCTACTGCCGCCCATGTCATCAAAACGTCACACCCGTCTCGTCCTGCCGGTTCACCCTTTTACACAGACATTGATTTGATTTGTTACTACCTCTGCTGCCGGCTTGAAGGCAGAACAACAAAGGCCCCGGCATTCCGTGTTTTTTTACAGAAGGCGAGGCAGGATAATGGTGTTGGCTGAGGTAAATGGCCTTCTGTCGCTAAACGTCTGGAGCTTGTGTGTGCCCTGATTTGTTTCGTCTCCGTCTCTGATCTGATCGATTTGAATCAAACGTAATCTGCTATAATCCAATCTCATCTACTTGAATCTAATGTAATTTAATATAATCTATGTTAATATATACTACTTGAATCTAATATAATTGAATCTAATAAATGTTACTATCATCTACTTTAATTTACTATAATTAATCCTACCTGCTAATGTCATCCAATCTAATCTAATCTCCACAGGGTTCTCTTGCGCTGAATCCAAAGCCTTCGTGGCTCGTCTACCTCTTCTGGAATATTCTTCCACATTCCAGACCCTCAAATGCCTCCTGACTTCCAAAGCTATCTGTTTCATCCATTTTGTTGTTTGACTGTATTTATCAGTCAGTCAGTTGTCAGTCAGTCAGTCAGTTTGTTCGTGAGCTTGTTTGCTGGCTTGTTTCTTTGTTTTAGTTTTCTTTGTTACTTAGACCCTACCTGAGCCATCACTTTTTCGTTCTTGCCTGGAAACATCATGAATAATAATAGGAAAATAAATACACCTAACCACAGAACATTTAGACTGAAATGAATCTGAGCTTAAGGTGTGGAGTCAGCGCTTCTCGTCCGGATGGTTCGTCCTGAAGGGAAGAATGCGCAGACACGGAAGGACATGGGTGCCACGCAATTCCCGAAGGTGGTGGAGGGTGGGCGGTTTGTTAGAATCTTAAATCAAGGGTATTTCACATTCTAAAAAAATGGAAAGGCCCTCAGCATTGAACACAAACAAGGATACACACACACACACACACACACACACACACACACACACACACACACACACTCACACAAACACTTCAAATCATCAATGTGTAACAATCGCTGTTTTTGGCGGTAGCAGAGCTGTCCACAGCACAGTGAACTAAGTCTTCTGATCCATATAGATTAGCGATGTGCGTGGTAACAGATCCCTTCTAATGCGGCGCTCATGTGGACGGGACTCGCCACTAAACCAAAACCAATGCAATATCGGGGCACTTCAAAAGGTGACTTAGATCCAACATGAAGGGCGGATCATAAATGATGCAATGTATTCATGTGAAAACGATGTATTATTTACAAAAACATGATGTATCGCTTTTAATCCTCTATTACTTTCACTTGTGAATTCTAATATAAATGTTCAAAGCCTAAAACATAGATATACCGTTAAAACTCTTAGATGAACAGTAATGCTCACGTGATGCTGTATGTACTAGCTGATCGTAACCTGAGAGGTGTTTGTTACTCACCGACATAATCCTTCTTCCCCATATACTATATATACCCATATATTTCTCTGCCAATTCACATCCTTTGTATGTGTCCCCTGCACAATTGTTTGTCCTTCAAGTGGGTTTATTTTTTGCATTTTCGCCAATTTTAATCTTCATGCTAAAATACATACAGATAACTAATGAATGAAAAATCCAAAGATTCGGATAATGTAGCCAAAAAGATGTCATTAAAGCTGATCCACTGATTTAAGGTCACTTCTGTGGTGATTAAAGGCTAATTTTTAGCAACAACCGTTCCTATTCACTGACTCACAAACTCACTCCAAACAAACAGGATGTTGGTTTACTTCTTCAAACGGGGTAATAAAGAGTAAGGAGTACACAGGATGAAAAACATGAACATGAAACTCTCTCTCCCTTTCACTTGAAGGTTGCTTTACCTCCGAGGAGGATAATGGGGATGAAAGCGTGCAATGGACAGTACAAAAGGAGACGAGGGAATGCACGAGCCCAGGGCTGAATTCATGCAAAGAGATGGGTGGGTGGTGGTGGACAGAATCCCATTGTCTCTCGTTCAGTAAAGCAACCATTTATAACTGCTGAGGAGGGCTAATGTTATCTGGAAACTTGTACAGCAAAGGCTGGAGGGAAGCAAAATGGAGATCGTAAATAGGAAGTCATGAACTGCAGCTCAAAAACGAGTAGCATTAGCATTGACTGGTTTGAAAAAGGGAGTGGAATTTTTCTTTAATGGACACCACTATGAATGAACTGTGAGAAATGTTTTCAATTTCGTACATTTTGGAAATATTATTTTATCAATTCACTTTTGGAGTTGCAGAGTAACTGCTAAATCACAAACACGGATGAAAAATACGAACCAGGGCCTTCATAGCCAAGCATCACCTCTAAGAAACAAAAAATATTTTATCTCAAATGGTGAACTACAGACTGTAATACCTGTGTGAGCTGAATTGGGGCACGCATCAACAAACTATATTAATAATCCAGGTTTCTTTCCTAAGCGTAACAGACGAAACTCACGCTGCCCCAGGAAATGGTTGTCATGTCCAGCGCTATACTGGGCTATGGCGTCATAATATCACTCCACATTAATAATACAAATAAATTACAGTAATGCATGGAGGATCTTACAAACAAGAATTTTGAGGAGACCATGCAGAACAAGATGACACTCAAATGAATCAATTTTGTTTTTCCTTTAGACGTTGATGACAGTAAATAAGAAACCATCCAAGGGTGACAAATGGAATGTGTTGAATTGCGCGCACACACACACACACACACACACACACACACACACACACACACACACACACACACACACACACACACACACACACACACACACACACACACACACACACACACACACACACACACACACATTAGTACATGCACACAGACAGCAGTCATTTTTTAATGAATGAATGAAACCATCAACTATAAAAATCAACATTTGAGAGAAAGGTTTAAATAGTTAACTATTGAGATTAAGTAGTTTTTTGTCGACATGATATTGGTATATGCATGAACAGCAACGTAAAGTTTATGGTTCCACATACATATGATATAGTATGAGTGACTGAAACAGAATAGTGAAATGTATGATATTAAGAACAGCTCATTCAACAGACTGAACATACGTTTTCTGTAGAAAAACTATAGATTAGAAATACCTCACCTCAAGTTAACCTCTTTCTGGAGGTTAACTTGATGTGAGGGAATACCACTTCCATATATTAAACCACGATAGCTTTTATTCACCATGAATTGTATTTATTTCTGAACATCCACATGTTGGGGAAGTTGGCAATTTTCACACATTAAAATAATTTGTAGAGACATGGTCAAGTAAACTTTACGATCAGCCCATGAGATTTGAAGGTAAGATAGACCTGAGAAGTGTGATTGCCCTCTGGAGATTGGAGATAAAGTTCCTCACATTTAAATAATCTGTTAATTAATCAAGTGGAAAAATAAACATGCCACTGATGGCATCATAAAGAAGCATTTATTTGTGAGTGGTAGGCAGAGATAGCTTAAACCTGCAGTATGGGACTTTTCTACTGCAGCTATTTACTGCTTTGATTTACTTAAAAATATATAACGCTGAACCAAAAATAATTAACTTTTGCCTCCCACCCACTTTGCAGTTTCACTGTCCCAATTCTCCCTTGAGAATACAGCCGTTATCCAAACACCATGGTGCCCATCTCATCATCCCGTCTCTGTATTGTCCTGCTTTAAATATGCATCTGAGGACATACCCTCCTAAGCAAGTCTGAGTTTGCCACTCCAAACCACCGCCTCATTAACTCATATTGCCTGGGACATCAGTAATTGGGTTTCATTTTCAATTTTGAGGTAATAATTTGTTGGATGTGGTGAAAGCAATTCTTGTGGCACTTAATTCATTGATTTATCTGTGGGTCAATTCCAAAGTATTTCATCTTCCCACCCATCTGGTGTGGCCATTACATTTGATAAGGCCACACCATCCGAACAAAACATACAATAAAAATGATGGCGCATTGCCATAATTGCGCTTGCCATATCACGGTGCTTTTAGTAATGCCCAGTGTAAAATTACCTTCTGGATCCTGTAATCAGTAGTATTAGAACACTGACTTTTGGGATTAAACAGCTACATACCCAGAACCATTCAATTTAAAAACCATACAAAATCCAATTTTACCCAAATTCACAGTCATAATCGTTATATCTATCTCCAACTCCAACTCCAATTGAGTTTCCTACACCAACAGGCTAGTCAGAATTTCAGCAGTTTCAACAGCTTTCCAGCAGCTCATTAGAACTAAACAAACTTTATTCTATATTCAAATCTATTCTTTTAGATATGCGATCAAATGTAAGCTGAGGAGTAATTCCAAAGAGATTCCTGAGTAACTTGATGACTCACTCGTCTCCAAATGAGCATTTATTATTAAGTGCATTTTTAACCCATTAAAAAGCAAAGCTTCACAAGTTTAGCATTTTATAATCAATGAAAGGCAGGGCACCACACTGCTTTGCTGTCGTTTTTGTTGTTGATGTGCATCCAGAGCACAGGGCGAGCAAAGAAGATTTGAGAAAGGTCCAGTGCATCCAAAGGGCAAGAACCCTAGGCAAGCAACAAAAAAAAAAACACAACTCCACAAGGCACTTTGATGTGAGAGGCTTCAAAGACCAGCGTGGGAATGGCCGCAAAAGGAAGGCGATATCTGATATGAGAATGATAAAACAACAACCTCTAGGCACTACCTCTCACCTCTACATGTCCCCAGCAGAG
Source organism: Lota lota (assembly GCA_026745465.1). Lineage (NCBI taxonomy): Eukaryota > Metazoa > Chordata > Actinopteri > Gadiformes > Lotidae > Lota > Lota lota. The sequence continues at coordinate 2,942,537 of JACYXH010000496.1, read as the reverse complement.
CCATGAGCGCGTCTCATCAAAACCCCTAGAGGGAAGCCAGGGGGTCACACACCCACACACAAAACGCAGCTATGTGTGTGAACCTTTCGAGTGAGAAAACTCTTAAGAAGAGGGAATTGACTGTGTGCTTGTGCACGAGTGTGTGGGCGTGTGCTTGTGTGTGCTCTCTTTTATCTTGTGTGCATGTATGGGTGTGCACTCATTTGCATGTGCGCTTGCATTCATTGGTGTGTGTGTGTGTGTGTGTGTGTGTGTGTGTGTGTGTGTGTGTGTGTGTGTGTGTGTGTGTGTGTGTGTGTGTGTGTGTGTGTGTGTGTGTGTGTGTGTGTGTGTGTGTGTGTGCGCATGCATGCATGCTTGTGTGCATGTATGCGTGAGCATGTGAATAATCGCGCAGGCGAGATGATCCCGCACCAAAAAAAGCAGAAGAGCCTTCGGGGAGACTCCGTCAAAAGAGACTAATTAATCAAACATGACTGGGTCACTGATGGAACACGGGCACCACCGCGGAAAATTACACCAAACCTGTGTTCCTTCCATCCTCCTTCCAAGCGCGCGCGCACACACACACACACACACACACACACACACACACACACACACACACACACACACACACACACACACACACACACACACACACACACACACACACACACACACACACACACACACACACACACACACACACACACACACACACCCGTCACCATCGTCACACAGCCACCATGCTTGACCTCTAAGTATAAAAAAGAGCCAGAGTTGTGATTTGCAGTGATTTGTGCTTCATTGTATGAATGCATGAAATCGGACAATCCGGTGGATCACTGCAAAAACTGCAACCAGGTCTGGGGAATGTCATGGATGAATATATCTCGACTGGCTCACTTTAGCTCACTTATTACGCACTTGTGTGTATACAGTACACAAGTAACACGTTCTTCAAGGCGTTGGTGTTTTTTGGAGCAGGATCGATGGGACTGTTTGATGAAGGACACACATATGGCCTGGGGTGGCAGTATGGCTATTGGATGGAGTGCGGACGGCATTTGCAATCATGCAACTGATTGAACCGACCTCTGGGTCGATACCAAACTCAAGATGGAGTGAAAAGTGCCAGATTGCTTAAATAATGCCCCCTAATATGTAAGTGTATTTCAGTGGTCCACCCTTGGGAAACACATTCTGTGAGAAAGAGAGATTGGATTCTTATTTCAAAATATTATCCAAATGTATTAAATAAATGTACTTTTTTTATCTGTACTACTGTACTTTTAAATAAAAAAGGACTGTTTTATTCTGATTCCCCCACCTGACATTATTCATCAAATGATGGTGTTGATACAATGCTGGTGAGAGAAGATGATATTCTCTTAGATGACACGACATGCATTACACCTTGAGCGGTTGCAGGTGTCTGCAGTGCAAAACTGGCGCAAGCAGATCGCCATTTTGGGTGACACGTGAAGAACAACACAATGTTATGTTTGTGCACCAGCACAAACATAACAGGACTGTAAGATACGACTGTATCCTAATAACAATCTAATTGAATGTAATGATAATGACTTGTCTCTCTAAAACAAACGCAGTAATGTCGTATTGTTACTTGCATCTTTCTGCTGTACGTGTGCATTGACAGCGGTCCATTAGGAGAGAGAGAAGGACAAGAGACAAACATGTTTCTGACAGAAAGACAGACAAACATGTTTCTGACAGAAAGACAGACAAACAGACAGACATTCAGACCCACAGAAAGAGGATGGATGAATCGCGGCATCTCCACATACTACACCAACGGACATTGTTATTACCCCCAGGGAAGGAAGGGAGGGGGACATCTTCGGAGGACAAAGCGTGTTGAACATGCTGCGGCGTAGAGCCGAGATGCTATCTAGGAACCGCAGAGAGTATCGCATCACACTAGTGCCTGTGTTAGCCCCCCCGGTCCCCCATGATTCCTCACAGTCACATATGTTAACAGGTTCCATGTTGTCACATCGAGGCCTCATTTTTTGTTCAGCTACTTCTTGGTTGTACCTCACAAGCGGGGGGGGGGGGGGGGGGGGGGGGGGGGGGAATTGCTGTGGTAATTGCATTGATGTTGAAAGTTGGGTACAATTAGGATGCGATTGTGGTTCCTAGGGGGGCTGGGGTGGAGTAATAAATCATAGAGACAACGCGTGACTCTGTACTATCGTACAACATTCAGAGCTCGCTTTCACTCCGTCGACCTTGGGGTCTTACAGTTTGGGGGTGGGTGGAGTCGCTCTTCAATTGGTAGGGCGGTGATAGAAAACCCCACCTGCTGCATTATCAACAACCCCCTGCTTGATGTCAAAGAAGGACATCCCCCCCTCGCCCCCCCAAGGTCGAAGTGCACATTAAAACCTATACTATCTACTATATTATGTCTGTCTTGGCCTGTCTTGATTGATCCATGCGCTCTTATTAGCTCGGTTCTTTCTGAGTGGGTTAATGATTTATTTATTATTTGGGGAGGGAGGGGGGGGGGGGGGGGGGGGGTTCGTGGTGAAAATGAGCCCTGGAGGCTATGTTGCAGTACAGCGCAGCACACACACACACTGTCTCACACATTCACACTGTGCATGACACCTGGCCTTCTCACATGTCTCAACAGGGGTCTTTTGACACACTGTGTTAGACATGCGCTGAACATAGACCGGCGAGCCAGCGATGCAGCGATGGATCACAATGAGATTGAGTTGAAGGGCAAAACTATTTTCTTTTGAAAAATACATTCTTAACAAAAAAGTGCTGGAACAGTTTCATGTAAGTTATTTCACTGGCTGCTTATTACACATTGTTTTCCAAATTAATTACTCAGTAGTGTCTGCAAATCTTGGGAGTTTTAATTTCAACATGAATTATGGACTGCATGTTACATTGCTGTTAGGATTTGCATATGATGTGAGAGCACACACTTAATAGAACATGCCGCGTGTTAACTAGACCATTTCTGTATGGTGTGAAATATTTTTATCCATTAGAGCTTGATTTACACTACGATAAATTTAGCGATAATTTCACAATATATATTTTTGATATATATGGGCAACTCTGCAATTAAACTATATATACATCAGGAATATTTAATTCAGCTTGTGCGTTTGGAAAAGAAAACTATAATTGTTTCTAATTAATCCTGTTGATCTACTGTATTTTATTTTCAATGGAAATATGACCAGCACTGTTTCTGACATCAAAATTAGGCATCCTAACTTTATCTTATCTTGTACAGTAGGGTTTTGAGAAGCTGCTTTTCCACACGCACATCCATCATCAAAGACAAAGAGATGGACCACTACAGCCTTAATATAGTACATTGCTACAACACCACATGCTTGCCAAAGGAAGGCAAAGGAGGACTAATTGACTTGATGTCTCTTGGTAATATTCCATGTGCTTTTATGGCAGACTAGGAAAAACAATGTTTCAAGATGAAAAGAAAAAAAGGATAATTGAATGGTTGAAGTACAGCCCTATTTCTCTGTGGTAAATGGACCATTGATCGGCACAAAAGTAATTTCACTGGGAATAAGTAATAAGCAACCATTACAAATCAAGTTTACCCTGACTCATTGTAAAACGTTTGAGAAAGTCTGTATGAAACCTTCAACTAATCGCCCATCATCACTCAGTATTCTCTCACAATCCACCACTTTGATCTGGGGTCAAGCTGGTACTCCCACTCGCATATTAAGGCTGTTGCTCAAGGTAGCTCCTATGTGAAAGGAGTGGAAGTTTATTTATTTATAATAATTTATAATAAAAAAAGTCATAATAAATTCAGGGGCGGGCCAGCTCCAGCTTCTTTACTTTATTGTTTAGCCTTTTCCTTCGGAAGAGATAGTGAGGGAGCCAATTCAACTACAGAACAGATTTGTTAGGCTGGCTGATGAATACAAACTCAGCGCCTAAGGTCCAAGTTGGACACTTCTGGAAGACACAAAATAAGTCTTTGGCTTGGCAGATAGCTAGAGACACACTACAGGGGAAACTATCTGCTTGCCAGTCATGATTGTCTTTCATGTCTTTCATGTATATAAATACAATGGGACATGTGTTGAAGACCTTGAAACAAACAAGTTCACTAGTTTCAGTACATGAACAGCAGACCGGTTCAACTAGTGGTTGAATCCCAATAATAATAAGAAGAAGAATCTGCAATAGGTCAATAATCAATAGTAATCATTTGGTGTTGTGTACATGCTTCAACCACAAACACACACACACAAACACAGCTTTTATTATCCGCAGACATCCTCAATAGATTTTGAACAAGCTTTCATTGTTTACTATGTACTACAGTCGAACGCGCTTGGGTTCCGCTGCGTAATGCTTGATCACACAGAGATGGGCCAAGTGTTATTCATGATGTTGAGTGGCTTAAAATAACTGTGCTGCTTATGTAACCTCTTACAATAGGGTTGGGGCGGAGGGCACACTGAGAATCCTCATATTTGAGGGCTTTGTGTGTCTACCTGAGACTTTGATCAAGTTACTCCACCACACCGATAGCATACATTTGTACTTCCTCTTGAAGCTTACGCCGAAAGTCCTGCATGCATGACAAGATAAATGAGGGTATGAAGATGATGATGATGATGATGCACATATTCCAGTTAGCTCAATAGACCCTTGTGACTAAACTTGTGATGATAAGTGAACTACCCGTGCCCTGGTACATAAAAGGAGCAGACCCACAATTAGTGTTATGATTGACACATGCGTTTGTCTTGTGATGACGCCTCTGTGAAAAGGCGAACAGTGATTGTGCAGGAGAATATATGAAATATTGGCACCAGTACAAATGGAAAATCATCCCACACCATGTCACCGAGTTTACAGCTGACGATTGTCCTACCCCTTTCGCTACCGTCCTGTTGTGATGCGCCGAAAGGTAGGGACATAGAATGTTTGCAATCTGATTTAAAAAAAGATTATAGCAGCAGAAGTAAAATTACAAGTGAAAACTGTCATTCATTTTGTCCCCAGAACATTGTGTGAGGAATTGTAGGCAGAGCCATGGCAACATCATTTACAAGGTCTGTGGTTTTGTCAGTGCAGGGGGATTTTGAGATTACTCATGTGTAACCTCATGTGTAACCTGTTGTAAGGCTGTACTTTATTGTCAAGAATGTCCAAGAGCAAACTTTTGTTCGTCATCTTTGCTGTTTACTTTTCAAAAGCAAGCAACAACTACGCCTAGAACTACGGTAATTTGTGTCATAAACAAGGAGTATGGCAATGTTTATCCATCTGAATTTACAGGTGAGAATTAAGTATAACATACCACTGCAGGCATTGTGTACACTGAAGCGAAGCAAGGAACATTGCAATTATTGACTTTGCTTTGTGAAATACACGAAAAATAGGATTGGGCAGAGTCAGACAGACATCTAGAATTCGATTGGGAACTCTTAATTGGGTACATTTATATCCCATCCATTTTTTTATTGCCATATTGATTTACCTATTATAATATAAAGTAAGATATTTCTTCATTGCAAAGAACATTAATGGGCTAAATCTATTAATCCTAATTTGCAATAAAAATATTCAGTTATAATGATTTCGAACTCCAAATTGGGGGGGGGGGGGGGGGGGGGGGGGCAAAGCTTGTTCTTAAGAAGGCACTGGCCCCCTCTGGTCCCCCTCAGAACTAGCAATACAAATAAGAATAAATCTAAAACTGAGAAGGAGCGAAAAATTCCATTGATTTATTACCATCGCTGTAGAGAGGCCCTTCACTAACACTAGAGAGAAAATATAAGCTGAGATAAGCTCTTTCTTCTATAGATCTCTATAATGCACCGTCAGTTTCCTGAGTTGGCAGGTGAAATAATCAGTCTCGGTTCCAGTCTTACTCTCCATTAAAAACAAAGACACCAACTCTGGCGGAAAAAAACAATTAAATAAAAAGGGATTACAATGCATATCTCTGTGTCTGTCAGTCAGCCCCAAACTCCACCTGATGCCTCCCTAGCCCCACATGCACACAGCGAGAGATCAATGTGCTCTGCTTCTGCACCGGTAGGGGGGATGGAATGCATGCACTTGAGACCAACCACTTTCGTCAACAAGGGCATTTATAGAAGTTGAACATCATTTTATTAATTTACTTTTATTTCTCCTTCCACCATTGTGCTTCAAGGACGCATTACTGAAGCTCAATCTGTCAATTATAAGGGACAGTGGTGACTCATTTCCAAACAACATGATAAGAGTCACTAATGACATATTTGGCTCTGGGAAAAGTGCTAGCGCAGTATAGCGCACAATAGCACAGTATAGCGCAGTATCGCGCGCCGTATGGCTAAGTGGATATACTTATCTCACATAGCTTCACCTTTACGGCTCTCCAAAATGCGCTGCCATGGTCTGAGAGTAACAAGTGTCAAGCTTCAGTTCCAGTTTTGCTGGACGGCTTGCCTTTGAGAATGGAGGAAAAGTGTTACCAGATGTTAACTGTAACGAGTTTCCCAATTGTTCTAAATGCTACACATGGAGTCTTATGCTAATTGTCTTGCCAAAGGTACCACCGCCTGCAGCACTCCTCATTAGTCTCTTTAGCCAGTGTTGCTAATGTGGCTAAAGTCCTCCACTTTTCAGTCACAGAGGACGACAAAGGTGCCTCGATGGCTAGCCAAGGACATAATGAAGAATTAGCACTGATATATATATATATAAAACCAGTTCAATCAGTATGTTTTTACATTACCTTACACTGCAAATTCTTTTTGGATAATTAGATAATTTATTTTCTTTAAGATTAACTGAAAACCTCTGCATGGGTTGTGCTAACAGTAATTTACTGTATTTTTACATTCGGTAAATCAAAACTAAAACTAAAATTTGTCTTCCTCTAACTTATATAAAAATTGCTATTGCTATAGCAACATTCAAATGAGCGTATTAAAATCTAGTTTAACTGCAACTTTGAAGCATTAATTAAGCAAAAGTAAATATTCTTTATAAATGATGAATTCCATAGTGTATTCATCATTTATAAAGAATTGTTCCTAAATAAATACTAATTAGTAAGCAATTCCTAAGCAGTTATAAATTATGGATACGATTTCAGATAATGTTTTATAAGATCATTTATAAAGTGTAAGTTTAAAATGTGTTTTATAAATAATAGTAATGCAGAAATTCATGATTAGTTCAGTTAGTTAGAAAGCAATAGTTAAGTATTTTGTGTGCGCTCATCCAAAGGGAGGACTATCTATGCCTTACTACTTGTTGATTCTTATTATTTGGGACTGCTGCAATGGTGCTTGAGGCATTTCCAGCCTTTAAATGTGACTTATAAATAAGTAAGGCATAGATAGTCTTCACTTTGGATGAGCGCACACAGAAGTCTTCACTATTGCTTTCTCACTACCTGAACTGGCAACTACAACTACATTGTAAATTGTTAACATACACTTTATACTTACTATACTTTATACTTACACTTATAAACCATTATCTCATTAATCATTTATAACTGATGATGAGTTACTTACTAATGAGTATTATTGTAGGAACAATGCTTTATAAATGATCATTTCACTATGAAAACACTATTTACAACTACTTCATTAATGCTTCAAAGTTGCAGTTATTCTAAAGTGCTACCATTATTATTCAAATATATATTCAACCCCAATTACACTTGATAAATTGATAAAGACGCTTCATGAAATAATTTTCGGGATCTTTTGAGCAGTCTCACTGTGCAGCTGATCATCGTTCCACATAAAACGGTTTTTTTTTCATTGTTTTTTTCTCTCTCCCAATTTTACAGTTCAGCAACTTGCATGGAGGATATCTTTTTGGCCCAAACAATAAAAACAGATCCCAGGCTTTAAACATTTCGCCCTTCATTTCCATCCCTTTATAGTGCGAGCATGAGCTAAATGCTTTGAGACAGCTGCTCACCTAGCTCAATTATTCAAAACACGGCAACTGTATTGTGACTAACGGAGGGGCTCCCACATGATTATGCACATACATTTCCTTTGTATTACTTTGTACGTTCATGACACATAACTTCAATCGGCTGCTTTTTCTGAGGGTGCCGCGCATATGTTTATGGCTTTGATTACAACGGTTGTACGTGGTCAGAGGGTAAGGTTTGCGGAGGATTGATGCCGGCTAAAAGCACATCATTGATATTGCCTGTATTAATCCAATGGCTTTATAACGGACATCAGAGCATACATTATTAACAGAGCCCCATAGTTAGCGGCTTATACTGTGTAGCTATCCAGCAATCTATCATCTATCACCTAATATAATTGTCTCCTTCCTACCATTTTGAAAGCTTGCCATTCTCTCGATTGCCATCAGAAAAAGCCCATTATAGATTGAAAAAGTCAGGCCCTAATCCAATAAAAAAAATGTTTGAAAGATAACTCTTTTTTTCCAAATCAATCCAGGCCCCATGGGAGTTATGGCCTTACATGTATGGCTAATCATTTTAAGTTAAACAGCATTTGCAATGAAGTCAAGCATACAATGTGGTAAAAATGGTTAACCAAAGGCCAGGGAGAAGGAAAATCACATTGATAAAAGGTCTGATATCTTGTGATAAACATGTGCGCACACACACACACAGAGTCAACCCTGTGACGATTTACTATACATCCACCAATCCCTCTGACTATATTTCACATTTTTCCATCCGATCAAGAGCACAACCCCGTCCGGCCCATGATAAAAAATAAAAATAAAAACGGTAAAAGGAAAGAATCATTTGAGGAAATAAATAGATTCTTGTGTCTCTCTCCGTTTCACCGTCACCTCGGGAGATAAGACGATGGAGGCTGTTTATCCACCACTTTCACAGCATGAAAATGAATGAAGCTGGAGGATATGGAAGATTCAATACAAGATGCATGCTGCAGACTACCGAAGCGGCAAACTACGTTCACTTTGCTTCTTACCTGGCAGAACTTTGTTTTAAAACACACACACTCAATAACACTTTGAGCAAAACCTGCGATTCACTCAGACTGGCACTTAAAGGGGAGCCGTCAGAAAAATCTGTTGAAAAGTTGGAACATAGATGTCATTGCTCTGAGATTTGTGTTCTCATTGGTCCGACTGGAAAAACGACGACCACGCATTTGACGTAATTTTCCTCAAATCGTGAAGCATGTATGAAGCAATACACATGAATAGCATTCTTAATAATGTTAATTCCTAGCTAGTAATGCATCCTTTTCTAAACGTCTGAACGAATAGACAAATGTGATTAAAGGTGATTATGGGGAAAATTACCCCTTTTATGAGCCACACAACCACTGAAATGAGGCAGCCACCACCCAACTAAAACGCTGTCTCAGCAGGACCAGCACAGGAATCAGCAGTAGTGTGTGTGAGGGGTGGGGTAGCAGCAACAGGTTTGCTTGTAAGAATCAAGGGGTCAAAGGGTGATACCTTCTGTCTTACCTTCCTCCCACCCCTGGGGGCTTCCCTCCTTGTCCTCTGTCCTCCAGTTGTCTCCGTCCGGGCGAGGGTCTTCGGCCGCCACGATGCTCCATGTCACTTCCGGGTTGAGCGCGGGACGCTTGTCGCATGATTTGCTTTTGCTGTTGCATCTGCGATCTGGTGACAGAACCAAGGGTGGATACTGTTTAGTTTGTCATTGAGGTGAGGCTGATATGGGGGGGGGGGGGGCTGGACTGGAGTTGGCTGTATTGGTGGGTTATCAATCAAAAGGATGACTTGGGGAAATTAAGTCATCCCTTAATGTTCACATTATTCCCATTTATTATTAACAATCACTATAACTACATGGGTTTACTACTAAATGGGGTTGAATATTTTACTGAAAAAACGTTGTTGATCTGTTGATCTAGGCCTTCTATATTTTCTGTTTTTCAATTAAAATCTAGGTACTAAATTAATGAAATACTAAACATTTCAACCAATTTTGGAGTTTGATATGATTTGGTTGCAATATTCTCCACCCCACATCCATTGGTGGATTTTAGTCATTGATCAAAGATTAGTTTAAAAAGGGAAAATATTTCCTTTCTGAGATCGACATTTTCTAAATTTTTACACGGTCAGCATAGTCTTTGACACTCCCTTTACTCAAGCTATTTTTTAAGATTTATTCCAGCTGCATGTACTGCAACTTCAGAGAAATACACAGTAAGCGTAAATGGTTGCCATGGCAACAATGTTAACAGTTAGCTCCTCTTATATACAAGGTATACCATTTTATGATATATAAGACGTCACATTGCCAATATATTGCGCCTTAGCACTTCGGATCCCATCATCGTCTTAAGGGCACATTGTAATGACTGGGACGTTTACCATGCATTTGCCCTCTCCCTCCAAGGCCTCATGCAAAATGCAACAGGCACAAACACGCGTGGAGTTTAAAGAGGCAGGAGTTGGGGTATTACTGCACTAATGCCAAGTGCTCCTCTACATTGCTCCTCTCACTGTGGAATTACAGGTTACGCGCTCCACCCACTCATCCTCCATCGCCACTCCACCCTTCCAACCACTACCCCCGCCATCTCCATCCCCATAGACGGCACACAACCTCAGGCGGATCATCCCTTTAAGCATGTACACTTCGCTTTTTGATTTTTGTCATTAAACAGACGCTTTTGATTCAAAGTGACTCACACTGTGTCCCTATATGGCTTATTTAAGAGCAGCTAGGGATGCTAGGCATCTTGCTCCAGGATGCGTACAGACTAGGCTTCAGACAACAGGGACCCGAAATCCAGAACCTTTCGGCTGGGAGTCGATCTCGCTCGAATACCACCACTGCACGTTCCTTCCCAGCTGGATACATGTGGCTTGATAAATGTGGCTGTGGTGGCATTGTAGCTACCACGTTGCTTCTAGGAGGGAAGGATGTCCCTTCATTAGCCCCCCGGCGGCACTGTAACACAGCGCTGCTATGGGAGGGTGGAAGAGTGGAAGGGTGGGGGGACACAATTAGATGGAGGGGAAACAGTGCAGCATTTAGAGTCAATCATTGCCATCTGATTATTATCCATTTAGACAGTAGAGCGGCGGGAATGGGGAGCCCCTGCTGGATCGTAAGGGCCCACCCGTTGGGGCCGAAATCTAAAGCGTTTTGATTACTGGGATCACAAGATTTGGAAAGGGGACACGCACTCCCACGTCGTAACTTTTTTTCGATAGTGCATCACGTGTTGCTTGATCCAATGGTGGATTTTGTTTTGAATGGCATTTTAATGGGGCGTTTTACCGATTAGCTGCGGCCCTCTCTCAGTGTCTTCACATGTACCGCAGCTGAGCCATGTGTAATGAAGTGGTATTATAGTAACGCAGAACTCCATTAGGCTGACTTGAAATTACATGGTTGATCAATTGAGAACCCACTGACTTTAGAGGACATTGTGGCACTTTTTTGTTTTCTTTACTCCCATTCAATTAGTCACAGTAAAAGATAATGGTTTTCCTGTTTAAAACGCTTTTAGCAAAACTGGCAGCACACATTGATGCCAATAGCCAATAATCAGTGAGGACCTTGAGGGCCAATGAGATGTGGAAATAGTGAGGAGGTCACAGTGAAAAACCATTGAGTCCCATTCAATAAATGCCTGTGTTGCTGTGATATAAGAGTGATAAAATGCATGTCCGATAAAAGGTTAATCGACCTTTCAAAGTTTGGGCCATAATGGTTAAATTCAGTACAGTTCTGCTGACCAACGGTAACACTCAAAAACACACTTAATTTAAGTTTACGTTAAAGGCCAGAGGGATTTATCATGACTTTATCGTCTGTCAGTTGACAACTTTTGATCTTGTGGCATACACCTGCAAAAGTCAAGGCACACTTTTAGAGATTCAAATTTTCCAATACGTGTGTGTGCATGTGCGTGTGTGCATGTGCGTGTGTGCATGTGCGTGTGTGCATCCGAGTTAATTCATAGCAAAAAAACATCTTGCACATCGATTACATAAACCAATTTGCATACCGTACACACTGCACACTGACACCAACCTAGAGCCATGGGGCGGAAGCTAAGTCTCATCTCGTTTCGCCATGCTCAGACATCACACCAATGTGCACGGCACGCGCAGGCATTTGGCACCACCTTAGGAGATAAGCTCAGGAACACTGGGCTGCCAAATAAAGTGGAGCAGTAGCATTCAACGGGCGGCTAAAGAGCGAAAGACAGCTACCGATTAACCCACCGTCTGCCAGTGGAACGTGAGATGAGGGACGGGATCGAGAGAGAGAGAGAGAGAGAGAGAGAGAGAGAGAGAGAGAGAGAGAGAGAGAGAGAGAGAGAGAGAGAGAGAGAGAGAGAGAGTGTAAAGGAGCAATATGATAGAGAGAGATGTATTCATTTGACATGCCCTCCCTCACCATCCTCTTTTTCCTTTTTGATCGTGTTCTCTCCGGATGTGATGAGAGACTGAGAGTACCGTTGACCTTTCCATCACTCCTTTATCAGCCTCTAAAGTGTTACTTTCCATTCAATGGTATTGACTTCAAGAATCGCTGTAGATATTGAATGTTTGACATTTTCCCTTCAGCTCTCATTTCTGTCAATATGTTTGTGAGAGAAAAAATATCAGGGGTTGATTACTGTACTCTATGACACAGGATTTATTTAAATGCTTTATTGTGATTGTGGATTTAGTTGATAAATATCTATTTTTAGTATAAGTATAGTAGTAGTAGCAGTAGTAGTAGTAGCAGTAGAAATAGCAGTAATGTATCATACAACATCAAAAATAACTTAAGGTTTTATATAATTATCAATACAGTCACTTATTATTTTTGGTTTTGTTATTCTCTTTTCCACTATATCATAAATATGTCCTCTCGATTTATTATATAACCCTATGTGTGATTTTCGCTATAGCTGTGCCATAATGTATATTATATAAAGTTCCACTGAAAATCCGGCTGTGGTGGATAAACGTAACAACAAAATAAGAGAGGTCAAGAAAGCTGAAGTTTGAAAGATAAAGACTTTTATCACTTGTAAACAAGTAACAACAAAACCTGAGATGGTTTGCAAAGACCTCCCATTCTGGATCAGGCTTCATGTTATATTTCCAAAATGTGTGGATTCCTCCTACATGCACTGACCAATCACAAAACCCTATGCATTGGGTGTAGATATTAGGCTCCTCCCCTGTGTCCTCCACCCCAGTTCCCCACTAACTGAACATACACTTATCCTCCTTCTCCGAATTCTCAGTAGATAACAACTTAAATAATTGACATCTTAAACATTGCAGTTATATCAGATGTAAGGCAGTGAGATACTTACTCACCTTACTCATTGAACTGATATAAAACAGACATAATAACCCACATGTACTTATGAGATGAAATTGTCTGCAACAATCACTGGGGTAGTTAACATGTGTGACAAAAACAATCTTGAATAAAGTAACAAAGTATAATTAAATAAAACAAATGCCTATACCACATATATGAGTTAACATAAAGATGTGACATGGATGAGCACCATGCAAATAACTTATACTAAGACAATTAAGCATACATTCAACCAATTGACAACAAACCACAATATGTGATTGTGGAATACATTCATAAAGCAGCCAATGTTTAACTTTGACTGTAACATTAACAAATTAACCTTGACCTGACAAGCATGAGTGAAATGAGAGAAAGAATGAAGGGGGCTCCTTTCTTCTTTGTGGCCATCGTAAAGCCCTCCCCGTCTTTTCCTGTCAGGATGAGCAAGATATAGAGATGTTTACAGCTTTAGGGTTCTACTTGGAGTGAGCCAAGTAAACGAGGTTCATCTCAGTGGCGGCAGAAGGTGTAAATTAGCAATACATGTGGATGTCACTCAGAATGTAGTCCGTTGACTCTGTGCTTTTTCCACACTTATTTCATTCATGTAGGCAAGATAATGATTATACTTCCTTTGAACATATGGTAAATTTCTCCCATATGGCCTAATAATGTTTCAATATTATCAGGGTTGCCTTAGCATCAAAACTTTCCAATTATTTCCCAGTCTTGTTCGTGTCTTGTTGTGAATGAGCTGGCCGTGGAGGCCAGATCAAGCCTGGGGCAACAGTAAATGTGACTCATCTGTGATAAAGTCAGTATGATGGTTAAATAAGAAATGATGATTCGATTCGAATCATCGAAGTTCTCTTGATATTTGAAACATGCTTGTATCTTAGTGGCACGGTTTATTTTAAGGTTTGTGATTATAAAAAAAAAACTGCTAAGCATCAATTATTGGTTAATTTACTCATTTATCATGGCAACACATTGTGTGGTAAATGTTGACGTTTTGGGAAATGAATTAAATAAACGCATCGTACAGGAAGTTATCTCATTATGTCTCGTAGGCAAACGTTTTGTTTATTTAGTATTTTCAAAAGCCCATCTTTTCCACAGCTGGGGAAGTCCTTTAGACCTCTGGCAAAAGTGTGTTTCAGTCATTAAGGGGAGCTTTTCCTCCGAGTTGCAGTGTGTTAACAAGGGTCTGCGATTGGTTGATGAGGCTATCGTGACACTGTGTACCCCCCCCCCCCCCCCCCCCCCCCCCCCACCACCACATTCATCAAGCAGGGCAGAGATCGAGCACCGGGGTCCTGAGCTACTGTCGAAGGTCATTAAGATGAGAGTGAACAGAGCTGGCCATCAGTGGATGCCTCAACAACACATGGGCCAGAGATGATGAATCTCTTTAAATATGCGGCTAACATGTTTACACGTCTGTGCACCTGTTTATTTTGTAAAATGATAATGGGGCATAGATGCTTTTGACACGAGATGAATTGCTTCACCTCAAAAAAAGTGGAGTGGGAAAATCCCCTTGGCGGAACGTCACTTAATGGAATGGAACTGGAATGATGAATGCTGGATTTTCCAATTGCAGCAGGGCGGTGTGGGGGATGGCAGGCTGTGGCATGCCCTAATTTACGGATGCATTTATTTTTATTTATGTTCAAGGGATCAGTATTTTCTCTCAGGCAGGGCAGAGCCACAGTGTCAACCAGTGCGGTGCCTAGAGAATGCATAAATAGATGTGTTACAAGCTATTTTTGACCAAACATACAGATCCAAGTCTTGGAAGACAGACTAATAAGCAATCCCTCTTCTTACCGCTTACACACACGCCTGCCCCACCCTCCACCCCATCTGCCCAAAGGGCCCTGAAGACAAAGCTTTAAGCGTCATGTTCACGCTCAGGTCACACTCAGTTAATGTAACGACCATATCCCTGCGTGTGTGTGTGTGTGTGTGTGTGTGTGTGTGTGTGTGTGTGTGTGTGTGTGTGTGTGTGTGTGTGTGTGTGTGTGTGTGTGTGTGTGTGTGTGTGTGTGTGTAAACGTATAGAATGACTAATTGTATGTTCAAAGGAGGGAGGAAAAGTGAAAAGCAGAGTGACAGATGGGAATAGTTACTGAAGCTGTCAACTCCCCGACACTCCATTTTTCCATATTCCAATTTTTGAAAACAAACCCGAAAATTTGTTTTCATTAGAAAGACGTTTACGAGAATCCTAGCTTTGAAAAGGTAAAGTGAACCAATAACATAGGCTTTAACATTACCAATAATATAGGCAATATTGTATTGTGAGCTGGCTCATGGCAATATTATTATGAAGAAAAATATGATGTGATGGGCTGAAGAATCAAAGAAGAGACACCAGGGCAATACAACGAAGGCACACTCCTAAACACAAGGGTAGGTAGTATATAGAGTGAGTGACTGAATCAATGTCTATGTCTTCCATGCCAGTGGTTCTAATAAAACAGAGAGAAAGAGATCAAAGGATACTGTCGGATATGGTGGTGAACTTGCTTCCTTCACCTTCACTTTAGAAAGTAAAAACACCATCAGGGGTGTAAAAAGAATGTAAAAACGTACCAAGGCTCAGTCCTGTTGTAGACACGTCATTCAATAAAAAGTCAAGTTCAACCAGCCTTTTATTTTGTGAAAGCTTAAATCCACTGCATGCAAATATAAAGCCTTTGATTTATTATTATTTATTATCAAATAAATAAGATACAAAATGATGGATTTGTCTTACATCAGCGACCTTTAAAATGTACTCTACGCTAATATATTACCTGTACAACAACATTAAATTTGTATATTATCTGCACTACCAATCAAATCTAAATTAATGAATTGTTTGTAATTATCATATCAACATATTAAAAAGTTATCTTTTTGTTCCGATTTTCTCCCTACTTTTTCACCCGAATTGCAATTTATTACTCTATGTAAATCTATGATCAAGCCACTTTCAACATCAATGCTGTGCTTGAGAGCGAGAGAGAGAGATGCTGTGGTTGAGACCTAGAGCGAAAGAGAACCATGGATTTATAATGGGTACGTACGTATAGGTCACATGCCACTATATCCCGATATTATTTTTCAATTAACCTTCCGAGCCTCCAAAGAACACAGCTATACATTGATCAAGTTGTTAAACCGCAAGTCAACAATCTCTGTAGCATGTTCAAAGTAGTTGTAGAACTTCAAGGTGACTTTCTAATCATTTGACAGAGGTGTATATTGAACAAGATGTTTACATCTAACAGGATTTCTTTTTGGGAGGGGGGGAACAGACCTCAACCTACAGACAGCAGTATCCAGGTAATCCACCAAACCAATATGAAAACAGGCACCCTCCTACAGGGGTGGTGTGTGTGTGTGTGTGTGTGTGTGTGTGTGTGTGTGTGTGTGTGTGTGTGTGTGTGTGTGTGTGTGTGTGTGTGTGTGTGTGTGTGTGTGTGTGTGTGTGTGTGTGTGTGTGTGTGTGTGTGTGTGTGTGTGTGTGTGTGTGTCAAGCTGCCCGTAGTACATAAAAGCAAGCAAGTGCTACGGGAGAGGGATACATCTAACCTCTGCCACAGACACCTGAGTCGACGCGTCTGTGTACGTGTGTATTTCTTTCCTTTTCTGGATTTTGCTAGCCTGCACTATTCCACCGCCGTTGCATAAAGAGCAAGCAGGCAGTGGCACCAGCTGAGAGAGGCAGATGTTCTATTGTCGGGTACAACCACTCGTCAAGTGGCCAGAATCCATTTGTACGCCTGCGTTGCAGCTGGAAGCCACAGCTGAAACCAGAGCTATCCATCTGGATCTCACACACACACACACACACACACACACACACACACACACACACACACACACACACACACACACACACACACACACACACACACACACACACACACACACACACACACAAAATGGGGGAAAAACACAAAAGTGGGGCTGAGATGGTAAGTAAAGGCGGGAGCAGGGGACGCTTTGCTTTAATGCACAGTACGGTGAAGGAGACGTTGTTTTCTTTGGTCTACGGAGGAACATCACCTCTGTCCATACTTTTAAATACAGTCTTAAAACATACGGGCGTAGCTTTATTTTAATCCATTTCCCAATGGATTATCTTCCCAATCCACCACTCTTGGAGTCTCCGATTTCTGTGATTGTCACTTTCCTTCAATCGTTTTATTGCTTGTTCACTGTTCCTTTGTTACGCACGAAAAAAGCGCTATTTCATAAATAAAGTTTGACTGATAAATAACATGGCCCCGGGAACATCTAGGGAAACAGAGAAAGACAGGACAAGATACAAGAGAAAGAAGATACTAACGGATGGGGGGAGTGCAAAGGTGGAAGGAGAGACAGGAGCATTGGACCACAGATCCGACTCAGACTCCCTGATGCCAACAGCTACGGGCCAGGCTCACAGGAAGAAGAGATGGCAATCTTGTAGCATGAATACGATGAAGGGGTGTGTGTGTGTGTGTGTGTGTGTGTGTGTGTGTGTGTGTGTGTGTGTGTGTGTGTGTGTGTGTGTGTGTGTGTGTGTGTGTGTGTGTGTGTGTGTGTGTGTGTGTGTGTGTGTGTGTGTGTGTGTGGGGGGGGGGGGGGGGGGTGCCAACCACAGATCCAAGCTCCGCTGCTCACTGCTGCTGGCACAACCGGGCTGAGCTCTGAAGCCCCGGGTAAAGCCCAGATGTTGGGGGGTGTGGGGGTTTGACTCCCCAACAGAGAGCGGCACAGTGTTTGAAGTGGACGGCTGAATTATTTTGGCTCGACATGCTTATAAACACCTCTCCTCTTCGCCATTCTGATTCTGTTTTGTTTGGTTTGAATATTCTGATATTCTGATAATAATTTGTGAGGATGGTATTCAAATCACAATTCAGTATTTGAATGCTTCTTTTTTTTTGTACTACCTTCTGCAGGTAAAAGGTTAGGTTACATTTTGTGTTAATATCCCAGCAATATCCCAGTGATAAAATAAAAATGAATATGGAAGGGCCCGAGACAACCCTCAGTTCCAACACTTCCTGTCAATGCTTCAGTTGAGGTAACGGTAGCCATAATCGGAATAGCCATAAAATGGAATGACCGAATTACCCTTTGTTTGTTTTGTATTCAGATATAACACTATTTACATACTTCAATAGCACTTTGACGTGTGACGTCCAGCGTGAGAATAGTCAAGAACAAAAGAGACTAAGTGGTCATGATAGTAATATTATTTACAAAATCTTCTGTTATTAGCAGCTATTTCAATGTTAAACCAACATGTACCAAAAAGCACTTCCTACAAAAAATAACAGGTTGGTCATTTAATCAACATGAATAGATCAGGTTGCAATAATCTTTCCTTTTATGGCAAATGTCACCCACAATAGCTCCTGTGCAATTTCATTAAAACCTTTGTACAATGCTCAAACCACCTATTTGCTTTGTGATAATTGGAAGTAGGCCTACTCTCATACTATGGAAGCTGTTTGTCCTCAGAAACCTTTTAGGCTGCACTGAAGCTCTGCCATAACCGAGTCAGACTCGGACCGATGAGTGGACACGAAAAGCCACTGTCGTCCACTCAGCAATCCTAAGTGATATTTTAGTTTTGCTTTTTGTGTTATTAGAATTATACTGTAAAAATGAAAAGGAAAAACAATCAGTTGATAAAAACACGATTCTGCAGCAGTTGTCTCAGCTGGCTCTGATTCAAGTAGGAAAATATATGCACGATGAATTTACCTTTTGTTTCGTCCTCCAAATATTCGAAGCTTGAAATGATGAATTCAGGCCAGCCCTAGTTGTTTTGTATTCTGATGTTTGGTCCCATTGAATGAAATGTAGGCTACTGAGTGTGGGAGTGTGTGTGGATGGTGGCTGGTTTAAGCAGCCTCACCTGGCCCGAGTCAGACTGATTGGACTCTGGGGCTGGGTGGGGCTGCACACCTGTTGCACATTGAGCAATCAGTGTGCACAGGTTAAACCAGCCATCACCACACACACTCAAGAAGAGCTCTCCAGCATGTCAGCATGGAGCACCATCTGCATGCCTCATTCTAGACAACCATTACAATAAACCGGATTTTCAACATCACCACCCTGTGTCCATTGGTTTGGAGGAGCCCGAGGAAAGTCACCTAGGTGTAGGGGAAGCCACCTAGGTGGCGTGTAGTATGGGACTTTGCTACACTGAGTTTAACGTTTACTTTTTTGTTGATGTTGCTAATGTGAACTAAAGTTTAACAATTTGATTTCAACAAGTTAAACAAATACCGGGTATCCATACTGAATTATGAAGCCTATGTGAACGCACGCATGATACGCACACATACACACGCACGCACACATGCATGGAAGTAAAACGGCGGTTTAGCCAGCAGAGCATGTCTGACCGCTACCAGCTCACACATAAATAAGTCACAGTGCGTTTGCCCATCGTACGGCTGCTGCAGCCAAGTTTAGTTTGTAACCATCAGGTTTTCATTTGCCTTTTTTCCTGTCCGCCTTTTTAGGGCCTTTCAATTATTTAGTCGGAGCAATCCCGCTGGCCAGCCGCTCCCCTTATCCGGCCAGCTGTGCCACCCCGCCACCCCGCCACACCCCCCCCCCCCCCACCCGAACCATACTGACTTCTCCATTTTGCCTCCCAGCTGTTTGTTTTTTTTACCGTATTTTTCCAATAGGGTGGAGAAAATGGAGCAGGGTCCATCACTAACGAAAGCACCAGAGAAGCAAAAGGGAAAAAAAGAATTAAATAAAAGATGTGGCAAATGGATCGAATCATCTTAAATAAAAATAAAATATCTAAAGATTCTGGAGAGCCCTGCTGTCCAACTGACACCAAGTATAGCGACTTCCAACTCTGCTGGCGTGAGGGGGAGGGGGAGGAGGAGGAGGAGGGGATCCCGGGAACTCTTGACTGGGCCATGTGCTTCATAAACAGCTGGATGGCAGTATCGTGTCAACCACACACCTTGAATTATCACTTACACCATGACTTCCCCCCCAAGGGCCCCAAACCCTACCTCCCTCCCTCCCTCCCCACCCCTCCCACGGGAGCCAACGGGTGGAGCCGCAGCGCTGTCTTCTTCTAGCACCGCCGGCGGGAACGAGAGTCCTTTGGGGTTGACGTGGGTGTGCACGTGCACACGCACAGAGGCACCCACGCATGAACACACACAGATGTATACACACACACAGCCCTACTTTTACACACATGTACATGCATGCCCATGTACGCATATTCACACTCATGTGCACACAGACACGCGCACACACACACACACACACACACACCAGCTCAAGCATGTATAGAGGTTAAAGGTGATGCACATCCTTCTATTTCTCCTTGTTCGGTTCCTTCCTCCTCTTTGCTTCTCTAATGGTAGTGATGGGAGTGATGGGGGCACTCTCTTCATCATTTGAGAAGGTGACATTTCAATCAGGACCATCAAGGTACCTACACTTGGCTCAATAGCACTCCGCATTGATCCATTTCACTCCTCACGGAAGACCCCTAGAAACAAATGAGCAGTTGGCAAATAATGCATCATATATCTGGCCTGTTGATGCATTATTTCCCTACTGTCAATTGTACATAAATTCAGCCAATACAGACCTTTCCGTGGAAAATATATATACAGTATATATTAAAAAAGAACTAGCGGTAAGTAATGCGATGGCGATTCGATCTCGACTGACAATTAGAATGACTTGAACGGATATTCGTTACTACATTCGTTACTACTACGTTATTACATTTCAGAGCAGCCACATGAATGGTTTGCCTCCCTTTGCAAAAATGCAGAAGTTTGGCTCTGCTGTTCATTCGGCAATGTAGATAAAAGGCTTCAGAGATTATATTTTCATTAGCCATTGCAGACTTATAGTTCAACCGTCTACATCTCAAATCTGTAAGATGTGAAAAAAGTTTAACATTTCCGTTTGAATCTATCCATCTTGCTCTCTCTTCCTCATCATTCCAGCGTTCTCTCCTTCACTTTTGCTTTGATTCTCTTGCTTGGTAGAACCCATCTTTTCGCACTCACTCCCCCGCACAGGCATCCTGTTCTAGCTTCCTGTCTTTCCATCCTTCTTCCGCTCTTAACTTTGAGTTTGGCTTTGGCGGTATATTAAATATGCAATATTTGTCCTTCTCTCCTGGCAGTCTCACTGGAGTCCATAAATTTGCATCTTTAAATAAAGAAAATATGTGAGGATTACTTTAAAACAACCTTTCATTACTTTGGCCATTTTCCAGACTTTTATAGAAGGAATGTTGAATCAGAATGAATGTACATTCTAAAATAAAAGTTAAAGACAAATTATTATTCTCGCCATGGCCCTTCCTGTAATGCCTCTTCTTCTGTGTCGCTAAATGCATGTCCTTTCATTTCACAGTTAAGGTGTGCATTTAAGTATTTTTACGGTTTCTGAATGGCACATTTCCTCCGTATTACCCGCTCCAATGCACTGAGGAGGAAAAGAGCCAAAACATTGTACTGGCCCCCATGAAAGACCATGGGGTGGTCTCCTGCTGACGCGATGCATATATATATTTATTCATTCATTCATTTGTGACTCTGCAAACCAAACGTGCCAGGACTTGGCAGGGCGCTGACAGAGGGGACAGAGAGGCTTATACGGCCTGATGGGATGCCACAACCCCATACAGCCTCCCTGGGTCCCAGCACCCCATCCCCACTTACGACTAGGGCTCCACTTGACAACAGCTCATGGAAAGGCCTTGTCGGTTTGCTGTTTAACAATATGTGCCTCACATGGCACGTTCACAAATGAAATAACATTACATTTGGCGACGTCATGAAATCGAAATCAATGTACAAAGAATCGTTTATGAGTGAAAGTGGTGAGTTGACTTGAGCACGGTCAGAGCATCATCAGATGCACCACCAACACGCACTAGTGGACCACCTCCTTCCATTGATTGTTATTGCAGCTTTTCCCTACCGAATCCAAAAGCTGACCGAACGTTCATTTGACGCAGTGGCCATGCTGTGTCATTATGAATGGAGGGGTTCCTTGGGGTAGGGGACTCACCTGGAGCGGGCACTAAAGCCCTGGGGAAGCTCAACTTGTCCTCCGCTACCCAGGAGAAGTTCCAGTAGCCTCTGGGAACGCCCGCCTCGTTCCTGCCAGCCAACGGCTCACCTTAAAAAAGAAAGAAAAGACAAAACACAACATTAAAGTGTTTACAATACAGTGTTGGTGCCTCGCACAAGGCGCTTGAAAGCGAATAATGCGTGGTTGCATGCTTGCTGCATTTGTGCAGTGTTTCACGTGTGCATGTTTGTTTTTTTTCATCCACAAATGTACTTTAATGACAGAGTCTGTGGCTTTGAACTGATAACGCTATGTCTTCAATAACATCATTAGCCGATCAAAATATTAAACTGTCACTCGAGCAGACCTCAGCCTTGAAGGAAGACGCAACGCAGTTGTTAATATTGAAATCTTCTACCCAAAGACTCAGCGGGGGGGAGGGGGGGGGGGGGGATGGTTGAGAGCGACAGCAATGCGTCATGCCTTTTGAAATAACAGTGATCTACTCTGCAGGCCTATGAATAACAAAGGGAGGGCTTCAGACAATTCACGTGCACAGCTTAAAATAAAGGCACTTTATGAATTGGTTATTGGTTATCGATAGGCTGTGTAATTACCCGAGAACGGTTTCGGTTCTGATTTGCTTTGACTTCTTCCCTGACCTTCCAAACTAGAGGACTAATTAATGTGCGATCGAGCAGAAGTTTGATGCTGTAAAAGATTAAGCAGCCACAGTGTTTTGCGCCTCTTTCCCTGCTCACATCAATTAGTAATTTGGTCTTGTGTTGACTCTCTTTCTATCCCTCTCTCTTATATGTAGGCCCATTTCCACATATTTTGGCCATGGAGACAGGGCATCTTGCAACAACGCTGTCCTCATTCAAAATGAGCCATAACAAAATAAATCGTACACAACATTGACTAACATCTTTGTCGAGTTTATCAAAAAAGGACACAAAATTAACATTGCATTCTGCGGATTGATGGTTCTAAAAGCAGAAAAGTTAAGTGAATACATTTTCTTTAATATGAGATCTTACCGTCAACCAATGCCATAAAGTTACTGTATTAAGCTAAGCAATAGTGGTATTTTGATATAATATTTTGTTATTCCTATTACATCCAATAACTCGTAACGCCAATGAAGCCTATACAAGACGATAAAAGGTTTTGCTTTTGTTCCCGCTTCATTCGTCTCACCGTCTATTTTTATCACACCAGGGATTATACTTTCCACTGCTTCTTTATCTCTTCACAGCCCTCTGAGAAAACACACCAAAGCAGAGGGGCCGAAAGGGCTAATGCAAAGTCAATGCATATTCATTTAGGTCACCTCACAGTTCATCAGGCCGGATCCGGCACCATCATCATCATTATCATCCTCATCATCAACACCATGGTAACATCGCGGTAACCACCCATGTCGCTGTTGCCGGGGGCTTCTATTAAGGACATGAGGTCACTTCCTTTGTTGTGACCTCGTGTTCTCTTGCCTTCATGTTAGTTTCCTAAAGAGCATCCTCTCTATTAGATAAACGCCCCCTCCCCTTCGATGAATCTCTTGAAGTCGGTGGTGGTGGTGGTGGGGGGGGTTCTCTTTTACAGCTAGCCCTCCGGTGCAACAATGGATGCGTCAACACACAACACCCTGCCTGTTCCGTCTCCCTCCATTAGCGGAACATCAGAGAGCATACAATGGGAGTGCAAGACACACTTAAGGGTACACAAACACCGTTGTGTTCCATGCACCTCACTCTGACTGCACGCAACACACGTCAGGCAAGAGAGAAGGTAGACTCACAGCCGTCTTTTTACATTCGCAACTGCTTTTCGAGTCTGGTGAATTTTGACCTGTGAATGAATACGGAATAACCAGTTTATGCAGCCATCATCAGCATAAATGCTCAGCAAGCGTTCTAACCCTTTTTTTCTTTTATGTAATGGATTTAAGATTGAGCCAGGTATAAAAGGCTTTGCTGCATCGTTGAATGTGCGTGTGAAACCAAGGGAAGATATATATATAAAAGTGGGATATTATATCCTGGTGTGTGTGTGTGTGTGTGTGTGTGTGTGTGTGTGTGTGTGTGTGTGTGTGTGTGTGTGTGTGTGTGTAGGGGGGGGGGGGGGGTTATGACACCATAACCTGTCTGTGTGTATTTGTTGCACAGAACAAAGTGATTATCGTTGCATCGGTGGTGGCATGACCTGCTCATTACCTAGGTTCACGCTGATGCACATAGGAGAGTGCTTGTCAATTGCATGAAACATGAAAACATCTTTGTGAACCAAAGTGAGTATGTATTTCTTAACGCATATCTATTAGTTTAACAGGTGGCCGACACTAAAGGGAATAGTCAAACTCCATTTGGCTCAAATCCGCAATTTAGTGTCCATAACAAAACTAATAAAAAAACATGATATACATGAAAAATATGTCTCCACCAAAAGAGGAAGCACACATGCATATGTGAAACACACACACAAACACACACGCAAGAGCTTGAACGCATGGACACTGCACTTACATCTTATTTTTTCATTATTCTTTTTTTAGATCGAAGTAAATTAAAGACTTGGAGGTTTTACTTTTTTCTCTCTAAAAACCCTTCAAAGACTGAGTTAGAGGCTGGCGGGGCGAGGCCGGGCAGCCGAAGTTAACAACCAGAGAGCAAAGCGAACAGAGAGAGAGAGGCCAGGGTTGTCTCCAGCACATGATGTATGTAGCACTCGTGGGCCTTTTGTTTTTCCACGCGGTGCAACGATCCAGAAATGAAGTCAATTACCCATGAAAAGCGGGGAGCCGCATACAGGTAGTGGGAACTGTCGCTCATTGCGCTCCCTGATAGGTTGCGAAACAAACCGTGGCCCGGGTTTCCCCCTCTCTTGCTCTCTCCCTATCGCTCGGTCGGAAGTGGCTCAACACCGATTTCATGAAAGTGAATCAGCGTTGAGCCAGTGCCCCCTTTCAACTTGTGATGGTGGGGGAGGGAGAGGCCAGGCCTGGTTCAAAGGTGATATGATGCAGCTGGATCACCAGTCAATCCCAAAGCCTGGTGCGGATATAGTCCAGCACTCTACTAAAATGCCACGCTGTTCTGCCATCTGCTTCAGAGTCCAGAACCTTTATTTTCTCTTATTCTCTCCTCTCCTTCCCTTTCATCTTCCTTTCCCTCCTCTTCTGCTTTATCTCCTTCCTCTCCATCTTCCCCTTCCTCTACTTTCTATCCCTGTCCTTCCTCTTCATCTCAATCTTCCTCTTCTTTTTGTCACTCTCTTTATGCTTCCCCCGCTTCCGCTTAATCTTTATTTCTTTCCTCTTCCTCCTCCTCTCCCTCTCCTTCTTCCCCCCATCAATCCTCCTCCTCTCCTATGTTCACTCCCTCTCCTACCTCCTCTCCTCCCTCTCCCTGCTACTCCTTCTCCTTCCTTCTATTAGTTCAGGATTTATCTCGGGATACATACATTACTGCCTTAATAAATGGATTACCTGCCGCACCCCTGTGATGGGTCATTAAATGCTCGTCAAAGTCTGAAGGTAGGGTGTTAGGTGGCTGATGCCGGCCGATGCCGATTGGCTTCTCTCTCTCGCACTCTCTCTCGCTGTCTCTCACTCCCCTCTCTTTCTCTTTCACCCTCTCTCTGCCTTTCCCCCACAAAAAGACCTCATCGATTTATATAAGGAGCAGGCCTGATGTCCGTTAAGCGCTGCTACTTTCATTAAGAGCTGGAGAGAATTCCACATAAAAGTAGCATCCCTATGAAATGCGCACCCACACACACACATACTCACACACAGACACGCATGGACACACACATGCAAACACACACAAACGCGCAAACACACATGTATCCTTGCACACACACACACACACACACACACACACTGCTGAATGATCAAAGGCCTGTTATTGTTTAGATGCTACTTTTACTTTTACATCGGCCATTAAATATGATGTTCTTTGTATCTATTTCCTTTCATGAATTTGTTGTTATTGTTTTTATTGCTTCCCTCGATCAATAGTTACTTTATTGACAATGCTGTGCTCGTTTTTCTCAACTTTCTTTGTCTTATACGCAAACACAAAAACAATACAAATCATGGAATGAATGTTCTCTACTCCACGTCCAAACATTATTGTTGCCGCAATTCCTCTTCCCATATAGCCAGAACGCCGATCTTAATCCAAGTGGAGCTAGCCACACAAATGGCTAGTATTTGGACGTGCTAGCACTAGCTGCCAAATCACATCTCGGAAAGCTTTCAAATCTATCAAGAGACTGAAGACTAATTTGGCCGCTCATTGAATGTTGAGTTTCAATGTTGTGTAGTTGTAAGATATTTATAAAGTACAGTTAGGGTCATGTTATGTATTTCCTTAGAGGATCAGCATAGTTAAATACAACGGGTAAGTGATTCTGAGAGCATATTTCAGCTACACCAAGGAATATGTGCTTCTACAAGAAGACCTCTGCCAACAAAATCCTTTTTCCAAACATTCCATTTGATGAAGTATTTACCATCAATCGTTACTTGCTGACAGTACCACAAAAGGGCCCCCTGCGGTGATCAGCCCTCGCTCGACAAGTCTCTGTCTCATAAAGTGGCAAGGGGCTGGGGGCAGGCTGGGCCCCCCACCCCCCCAGGCTTTATGGTAGGCCTACATGGGTGTGGAGCCTGGGGGTAGAGCCACTAAAAGGCTCTTCTACAAGAGCGACTGTGGTTGTTTGCACTCTTCCGGCGCTGCTGCAAACGCCGTGGAGTGACGCACTCACACGCTTTGCCTGGCCCTGAAAAAAATGCTCTCACTCATGCGGCTGGTGAAGGTTGCGCTATTGTGGAAAATAGGTCAATCGTGCGTCATAAAAAAAAGAAAATCGGAAGGAAGCAATAATGAAATACGGTGCGGTGTCATTGCTGCAATGGGCGCGGAGCTCTCGAAAACAACAGAGCGTTACACGCAGACACGCGTGCACGCACGCACACAGTGAGGACGGAGCATCTTCTCATTTTTGACATTGCAAATAATGCATAGAATGCACTGAGGCTGGCGAAGGCTTACAGGGAAGACAACAGAGGATTCACGGCCTCTTCTCATATGAAATGCACAGGGGGTGTGGGGGGGGGGGGGGGGGGGGGGGGGTGGAATTTATGGTTCCCATCGCTGGAAGCCATCTAATCTAATGATGCTGATGAAATAAATCAAATGAATATGCAATGTGCCTCTTGTCCTGGGATTGCACCCGCTGTGGGGTGTGCTGCTTCTGCTGTTTGCACGGTGCGGTGCGGTGCTGTGCTGTAAGGGCCCTGGCGATGGAGCTGAGCTACAGCATTGGAGTACAGAGCTGAAGGTATCGTGTTCAGCAGCAGTGGGCTTCACATCCCCCACCCCCATCCCATCCACCCTTGGATCAATATGGATGCCTCTTCAGAAGGTGTGTCAGTAGGTGTCGCTTCCCACCAAGCCTGTGCTCTATTTCTGACAAACCCCCCCCCCCCCCCCCCCCACACACACACACACAGACACACCACCGTATGATTGTAGTGGTGGGTGGGGGTGGGGGCATGTTTGGAGGTTAGAGTGGTATCATCAAAGCGGAGGGCGATACTTGTGCCACAGCTTGATTGGGATTCTTTCTGCTCTGTTAGTAATACTTAGGAGGCAACTGATATGTGTGCGCATGCGAGTTGGATGATTCATGCGCATACAAGTCATTAATCAAACTAAGTTGATGTTTATTTGCAAAAAAGGTCTAAATTCTGATTGCAAGAGAATACAATCATGAGAAAGGTGGAGTAGTAACAGCAATTCCAAAAAGTGTATACTATTGTATACAATTGTATAATACATCAATGGTACAGAAAGACAGACAGCCAGATAGACAAGGCTTTTGTTCTGGTATAATTAATATGGAGGAGTGAATGCATTTGGGAGCCGTATGCACAATAGCTTCTTAGCATTTTGGATTTTAAATATTTTTTCTCGCTAACATTTCTTACGAATGGAGAGAGTTCAATGTAATAAAACAATGCTCGTCAATACTCCGAGACATCAGAGGATAAACAATGGTATGAAAAATGGTTTCATCCAAAAAGCATTGTGTAGGTGACTGATAGTAAAACGAAACGCTAACTTAAAGGTGTGGGTAATAAATCAGGAGTTCAACAACTTTCGAGACAAAGTTCTGAAATTCAACACAGTTGGTGAAAAATAACTGTTGACATCGTTTTTTTATGTATGTGGGCCCGATGAAGCTTTGGCTGTGAATCTGTGTGTGTGCGTGCGTGTGTGTGGAAAGCAACCTTCTAAGTGACTAAGGCTAAGCCTACAGTTGTAACAAAGAGGTGACTATAGTTCATGAATTATGCGTCCACATCCACTAAAACTAACGTTTTTCATCCAGTCATGGCTTTAGCGACAACCTGGAACATTATATTATATCTGGAGACAGTTTTACTTTTCTTTGAAGCTGATATTTAAATGACCAAGAATAGCTCGTTAAGTACAAAAGACCATTGATAACTATGCTGCAGACAACCAGAGGTGGAAATGCTTTGATTTATATTTTTTACCAATGATAGGACATCAACACTTTTGACTCAAACCGTTTGCTTGATAATTGTCCAAGCAAAAATAAGCTGAAAGGGCTTATTCAATAAGGTTGTTTCAATTGTTTACAATCCATTGTTTCGTAGACTAAAAAAAGTGTGATAGAACAAGAGGATTTTCTTGTAGTGAAAATCCTCTGAAGATTTTCTATGTATTCATAATAACAATAATCAACTTTTAAATTGGGGTAGATGTAGAAAGAAATGATTGCCAGTTAGCAATTATTGTTTTGAAAACATGGAGCGAGTTGCTCCACATAATGGTTGGGACGAGAAAGTGGAAGCCAATTCTCCAACAGGCTAATCAAATGAAAAGGTTCCGTGAACAAGTCATGAATTACAAATAATGGTCTGCTCAGTGCATAACAGCCACTTCTGCCATCATTCATGATGACAAACGCAAGAGAAAGCAACAGGAAAGATAATCATCCTAATGATGTTCTTTCAAGGAAAGTGTGGGAAGACAAAAAGAAGAAAAATAATAACAATACGCTTATTCATCTGTGCCCGAATCCCTGTGGACCGACACACGACGTACACCAAAATGTCAAAATATTCATCATTTTGAAGTAATTTCTTATTTTTTCACCAAAATATCACCCTAATTCTACAAGTTCTGATAAAAAACAATTACAATCTTTGATTGCTATACATTTGAAAGAAGCATTCATATGTGCCCTAACTACTAGTTTATGCATGCATAGCTGAGCAAAACTGAGCATGGGGAATAATATTTGCAATAAATATTAAGAATGCTAATGTACTTTTGTTTGTGGACGGGTATGTGTGTGTGTGTGTGTGTGTGTGTGCGTGCGTGCGTGCGTGCGTGTGTCTGTGAGAGAGTGTGTGTAATAACTCATACTGCAACACAGAGTACACCTCCACAAATCCCTCTCGACTTAGCATTCACTGGGGAGATTGACTCTCCTTGTGAGTAATCGTGCGCTACTGGCTGTTCTGAGACAAGTTTCGACATGGCTCTCTTGTCATTCTCTGACAGAACAACAAATGTTGTTGAAGAAAAGATATGCCACCCCAGCCCCCCTCCCCCCTCCAAAAATAAATACAGTCAAATAAAGTCAAGGTGCGAATACTTGAATGACGTGCGTGCCGAGTTACAAGTCCGTTGCTTTATCCCCCCCCCAAAGACAGCCACACCGGCATCAGTCACTTTCAAAATGATGTATGACCGGTATAGTGTTGGCATCAACCCGCCTGCCCCACCCTCCCCCTCCCACACCACCTCCTTGGGTGCCGCAGGGGGTGGACTAGCTAACACGATATCCATCAGCAACGACAAAAATACACACACGCATACGCACCCCCCGCTCTGAGACACATGAAACGGGACGTGATTTAATCCTAAGCCTCCTCATTCCTGCCTCTATTCACTGGAGTTCATGTAATGTGGCAGCTGGCTTTATGAGGGAGAAGAGGCCCTGATATAAAGCACGCCCTGTCGCTCTTTTGCCCATCTTCCGCCCCCCCCCCCACCCCAGACAGACAGTGAAAGCCAGTCCGACAGAAGTAAAGAGGCAGAGACAGAGAGCCAGACAGAAAAACACATTAATAAATGCAGAATGTTATTAGTGTGTTACATACAGATAGACTGCCAGACAGGAAGATGGATACAACTGTACAGACCTCAGGCAAATCGAAAACAATTTATGGGAGGGGGGAGTGTCACCTCATTGGCTAACACCCCCATGCGGTGCCATGAACCATTCATGAGGAGGCTCATCCACCTATAACTTTAGGAGCCTTCCAGATGCCCCCACCTCACAGTAAACATGCATCTGTCCTGTCACATGAACAACAACAACAAAAATAAGGTAGTTTGTGGTACATGCATACTGTGAGATGCCGGTCAGAGGAGCTTCCCAACCACTGGAACAACTGAAGGACGTGTGCGTGTGAGTGCGTGAGTGCGTGTGCGTCTCGATCGATTAATGCATGTCTGAGTCAGCATCGATGGACGTCGTAGGTCCTCTTTATCCTTGTATCCCTGCAACGTTATCGCTTATCGTCTGAATGCACCGTGTCCCCGCGAGCGTGGACGGCCGCACTGGGCTTTACGCACGCATGCATTAGCTTTTAGCATTAGCGTGTCTATTTGTCAGATAGGGTCCCTTCCAACCCCTTGTAGTATTGATGAGCGCCCCCTGCACCGCATCGTATCGCATTAACACACACACTGCATCTACATCTTAATAGACAGGCATCTAAGTGCCAAATAGTTTCGCCCTTGCACGAACTCCCCTCCCCCCATGGACCCAGCAACACAAAACGAGGTAAGCCCTGATGCGGGACACGCTGAATAACAAATAAACATCATCGAGACGACACACACGTCTATGGATAATGTCCGCTCTATTTGCGACCATTGAAAACCAATGATGGGTTTAACACACTTCCCCATGTGGAGAGATGAAGATCTCTTGCTAGATCATTGGAAAAGTCTGCTTGCGTTACCCTCGCACTCCCACTCCGAGCTCTGGTTCCTCCCTACAGCCACCCTGTGTTTCCCATTAGGTTTCACTGCCTCTCGGTGTCCTGTGGCAGGAGTCCTAACACTCAGGCTCCTGCGCAGCCCTAACTCATCGGAGAAGGGACTAGGCACGCAGAAATGTAATTACCTGCACCCCATCTGTCTCCACAAGAGCCACTACAGACACGCACGCATTCACTCACTCACGCGCATGCATGCGCACACACACACACACGCACGCACATGCACACACACACACACACACAAGCACACAAACACACAAATTCAGCCCTCTACATGTTTATTCTCTCACACGCTCGCTCTCTCTGCATTCTTTCCTTTTCATTACGACTCTCTCTCCACACACACCCAAACACCCACACACACTTTGTAGAAAACTGCCAATCGCAGCAACTCATCTGCTGTTGCAAATACACAGACACACAAGGTTTCCACATACATACACACACTCACACATGCCAAAAAAAGTACTAAATTCAAAGCAACGCATATGCAGTCATAGACCCACAGACCCACAAACACACACACACACACACACACACCACTGCAATGAAAAACTGATAAACAATGGAAAAACCCAATGTAACAACAAGCTTGCCACTTCCCCTGCCTCCGAGTCTAAAACAAACAGTTCCCCGGGCAGACGGGCAGGACAACCCACGGTCAACGGCGAGCGCTCCCTGGGCGCCCATCTCTATCCGCTACTACACCCTGAGGCCAACATCAGCACCCCCATCATCATCCTCCTCTTCCCCATCATCATCATCACAAATCACAGTCACCTGACTAGTGGCAGGGGATAGAGAACACGGTGTCATGGCGGTTAAACATATTTGCGCTGCCTGTGGGTTTACTACTGTAGAGTGAGTAGCATCGAGAGAATTGAGTGATGCTGGTTTGTAAAAGGGGTGGGGGTGGGGGGTGGGGGTGGGGGGCACGGCAGCATAATGGAATCAAAGAAAGGACCGGATTAAAGAATGCATGGTTGCTTTTTAAATGTTTCAGTAAGATTAGAACAGTCCTCTAAGACAACACTTATGAAAAGCATTCACGCAATATTGTGGTGGGCGATGAACAAACTAAACAGTTCAGTTCATGTCCAAGATGAAGCTTCAGAAGTCTATTTATCCATGTGTGGGAACATGTAAGTATTCTATTAAAGGAAAGGTCAAATTATACAAATTGAACAGCTACAGAAAATGGTAATAAAGGTCCTTCCTTGACAATGTAATTTGTTCCATTAAGCAAGGAGTTTAATGTTATCCAAATATTACTAGTTGCTTAAGCTTGTGCTTCTCTTTCCTCCATCATGCGCTCCACAAATCGGCCATCTTGTCATACTCCAAACAAAAGGAACATGTGGGTGTGGCTAATTAACATATGATTACCTCCACCTGCTTTCGATTTCAACAAAATACAACCTCATGAATACATTTCCTATTTTACACCAGACCAAAACATAGGGTCTGATGACCAAGTTTTGGTTGAATTTAGACAATAGTATATGTATAATCTAGTATATGTATAATTTAAATATATAGCTCCATAATTGCAGCGATACCATCAAATTGTGTTGAATATTATGCCTTGGGTTGATAAATGTATCACCCCCGCTACTTTTTTACGAGTCAATGAAGTGCCAAGCTTAGCTGTGTAGAGCTCAACTGCATTGCCGGTGCAAACAGCCTCCCCTGAGCTGCTGAGCCTAGGTGTTCACACTTGGTGTACCTTTTACTTTGCCCTGCTGTAAGCAAGTACGCAAATATTATTTCACATTATTTTATTTTGGGAGAATGAATACCCAAAGGCGAGAAGGAAATTGCATACTTAATACCTATGGTACACTCAAATTCTCAATGGAGACGTTATCACATAGTGTGAGACATGAAAGAGGGGAAACTTAAAGAGTACAGCTGGAAGCTAAATACATTTGCAACATTAGCAAAGCTAAATTAGCCCCAATTAAATTAGAGTCAGCTGTACGTCAAACCTCTGTCATCAAATGATCCTATAATCATATATAATGACAAATATTTAGTGTTGTTTTCAATTTCAATGGCATTGCATGTTCTGTTTCTTTACCTTTGTTTATCACTCCCTCCATCCCTTTCTTCCTCCCTAACTCCCTCCCACCCTTAGTCCCCTTCATCCTCTCATTGCGAAAACACTGCTCGGGCTCTTAAAGCATTGATTAAATAAAAAAAAAGGGTTTATCCTGAATCTGGCAGTCCTATTTTCTCAGAGCTAGGTATGACATGGAACCTAGATGTATGTGCGCGTGCATGAATGTATGTGTGTGTGTTTGTGTGTACACGTGACTGCGCGCATGCATGTGTGTGAGTAGTACACTTGCGTGTATCAGCGCACACTCCCGGGTGCACCTGTTCCCGGCCGATTGTGGTGGTGAGATTATCTATGTGTTGCCATGGACACAATGCAATACATCAACCAAATAGGGCCGATAGCAACACTGACAAGCAGTCAGAAATAAATCCTGCGGAAATCTAACTGCGTTTCCCAGATGCCGGGTAACTCCCAACAAAGGGCTGAGAGCAAGGGGGGGGGGGGGGGGGGGGGGGGGGGAGACAGAGAGGAGCGGAAAGGGAGGGGAGGGCAGATAAGTGCAACGTCTCCTTGCCCAAGGGCACGCAGTGCACTGATCAATTTCCAGGAGAATTGATGCTCGACCCATGAACGGAGCGCACAAATATAGTGCATCTGCAGTGGATGTCTGGATGTCACACGCGCACAGAGAGAATGAGCACAACAGCTAGCCCGGTCAGCTACAAATCACAGCTGGAAGGGAACTGATCCTGCAGGCTGATCCCTTCTCACTTTGGAGGGATCGCCAGCTATTTCTTGTGATGATTTGGTTTCGGTTCTTCTGGGAAGTGTTCTGAGTTCTGAAGATAGGATAAACGTTGCATGTGTACTTTATGCATACTTTACATTCCTCAGCAAGTTGTGTATGAATGTGTGCGATTTTCTGCATATGATCCATATGATCTTTTAAGTATAGACATACACCTACCCTGCTTATAAAGCTTATAAAACCCCTGCGCTATAACCCCAGACACCTCGTTGTGCTCAGCCATGTGTTTTACAGCACTTCATTCATCGTTCATCGTTCCAATGCATGTGGAAGGTGGCTGGCTCATCCATGTTGTCATTGGATGTAACAACCTTGTGTGTGTGTGTGTGTGTGTGTGTGTGTGTGTGTGTGTGTGTGTGTGTGTGTGTGTGTGTGTGTGTGTGTGAAAGTGAGTGTGCATGCACTGTGAAAGGAAAGCTGAAATAGAAATGTGAAAGTGCCTTCTGGCTGCTGTCAATGCGTGCGTGCGTGTGTGTGTGTGCGTGTGTGTGTGAATGAGTGTGCCACACACACACACACACACACACACACGTCAGTGTGTAATATGTGCAAGAGCCGGATCACCAACAGGCCAATATTTCACACTCATCAAACTGCTTCTGTGAGCGACAAGCATTGCTCTCCTCCATCTCTCCGTTTCCCTCCCTACCTCTATCTATCTCTGTCTCCCTCCCTCTCACTCTAACTGTCTCTCTTTCTCTCTCCAACTCAAGCCAACCACATGTCCATCTACCACGGCACGTACAAAGGGATCTCTTAGTTTTGTTATAAACTGGGCTCGGGTCAACGCTCAACGAGGTTCAAGGTTAACACATCGCGTTGAGCGTCAACAACCAACTCCACCTGCTCCTTCATCCTCACCAGCAGGTGGTGATGATTTTCGATTGGGTCACAGGCAACAAAAGCTTAAAAGGTGTTGTGTAATCCCTCGACTCCCCCCATCCACCCAGCCCCCTCCGTGTCCCGCTTCATGTGTCCGACTGATGGAGCGAACCATTTCCACACCACAATGGAATGAGGGGAAAATTGAAAAGCAGTAATGGCAAACATTGCTTAGCCCCCCCACCCCCCACCCACCCTCCTCCTCCAACTCCTCTGCCTCACTTGGACGTGGACAAATGGAAATGTTGGTCAAGAGGAGGAGAAAAAGATTTATATATATATTGCCCGCTGTGGCTGTCCACTAGTCCCACACTAGCCCCTCATAGCTGTTAATCGAATACGGACAGGTCTCACGTCACAGACCGCTTGCCTTTAGTCCTTTGTTTGCAGAGGAGGCTTGCCTAGCTCTCCTTTGACCCCCTAAAATGTAGCTCGGACCACTATACTACACTTCAAGTTTCCCATCACCATCGGCTCGACCCCATCACTCCATGAGGTTAACGATCGCCCTTGTTGTGTCTTCAATTTGTCTTTCTCTGTCGCTTTCTCTATCTCTCGGTGTTGATGTGGGCAGGGAATAACTTGGTGCCACATTCTTCATTCAACTTCGGTACAATTAAACGGAAAAAAAAGAAAATAAACAGAAGGCTTTTGGGAGTAGAATGTTGCAGCACCAATCCAGTGATTAAAGCCATATTGACAGCTGAATTAATGGATTATTTGCTGCCACAAGGACAACCTGACTCCCACCTTGCCTTAAAACAAAGTCTCTCTCTCTCTCTCTCTCTCCCCAAAGGGCATGAAGGGTGAGATCATATACTTGTACATTTGTCTTAGGAACAGAGCAAGCGAGATCTATGAATCACTTTTATGCCCCCCCCCCCCCCCCCCCCCCTACGAGCATGAATCTCTGTCGCTCTCTGCCATTAATATAATATCGTGTCACTCACTCCGCGAAATAGCCACCGCCAGCGACCAAGGAGTGCCTTCCCCCGCTGTAAGCACCTTCATGTTCCAAGAGTGGGGGTGTGGGGGAGGTTTTGGTGGTGGAGAAGGGTGGGGTAGGTTTTGGTGGAGAAGGGAGGGGGGGGGGGGGGGGGGGGGGGATGGAGGACGATGTCACAGCTCCTCAAAGCAGTAATGACAAGCACCGCTGGGACCCCGGGACTCAACATGGGGCTCTTGGAGACTGTGGGCCCCCCCCCCCCCCCCCCCCCCCCAGCCGCCCGCTGCCACTCATGGCGCAGACACCAAAACAAATTCCCAGGGACGTCTGAGGATGCCGTGTCTGTCGCTGTCTATCTGACACCTGCCGGCGGTGTCCAGGGGGCTGGGGAGATGCTTCATGAAAGGAAGAGAGGGTGATAGGATAGGATATTAATGTTCTTCACATCGCTCCTTCCGCTGGGAGTCGGGTGGAGCGTGACGGTCAGCAAAATTACCAGAAGGGGTCAGGAAGTCACTATGTGCAGTAGGAAGCGATGGACTGGTCAAATCGCTTGCTTAAACATCAATGATTATCAAGGGTATAGGATTCAGCACAGAACGACATTTCTAGGACACTACTGCAGACAACTGGTAGCATCAGGAAGCCTGGACAGGTCTTAAATAGGAAGACATATGCAAATATGCAAATAGGCACATATACACATTCACACACACACACACACACACACACACACACACACACACACACACACACACACACAGACATGGATTGATGTAAGCAAGCAGGCAGGTGCACACATACACACACACACACTAGAAGATGCAATTACAATGAGACATGTTTGGGTGGACTGATAAAACACCAAGATTATTTGCCTTTTGTTCCCAGTTCCCTAGATAAAGAGAGGGAGGGAAAAAATTAAGTAAAGCAGTAAAGTGATTGACCCTCATGGTCCTGATTGGGATAAAGGTAATGGGACAAACAGCGATTGCCAAAGACTCTCTTGAGGATACCTCTCAAAGTCTGACTCAACCTTCTTTGAGGCAGAATAAAATCAATGTGTGCTCAACAGTTTCCCTCAAGTTGTCTTCTTTATTCAAGAAATTCAAGTACAACTTGAGGAAATATAATATATAATTTCTTTTTTCATAATTCATCAATGATTTTCTATAAAGTTGAGCACATTAGTTCAGCTGTCAGTGTGTTTTTACGGATGCATTAAAATGACTATATTAAATTAGATAACATGATGTCAAATCATAACAGAAAAAAAACACGTTATGTAACATAATTTCGTACGCAATATGAAATGCATGCACCATTGGTTTAAGAGCCAGAGAAGAGTTTACATAATTTTAATTCAACCTTTTTGAATTTGAATTTGTTTTAAATGAGACATGACCATAGACTGCAAATAAATATTCTTCATATTCCCTGTTCCAGCATTTCATGATCTACGCTGATGGTGGATTATGGTATTATGGTAAACGGATGTTAATAAATTTGACCTGGAAATTACCCTAGCTTTGTCACTGTTCTATTGACAATATTTTCCTAATCAAATGTAGCCTTGCACCCTACAAAGTCTTTACACAGTATTTTGCGTAAAACGTTATTTCAATTTGGTAAAAGTCTATTTTCAGCCTTTCTGGTCAGCCACACGCAATCATCATCATTATAGTTCCGTGACCTCTGCTCTACCTGTAACATAATACCACACTGACCACTTCAACTTTTTATTTTGTATTGATGAACTCTTCAAAAGGTTAGACTATAATGTTTCAAATGTCCCATTATATATTTTTCTCCTAGTCCGACAGTTCCTTGATCCTTTAATGTTGTTTAGCTCACTTAGTGCTTAGTGGAATTTAATGCTTCCTCCCAACAATCTTTATAGAATCTGTCTAGGTGAGAAGGTATGCAAATACAGGCAGGCCACTTTGAGTGGACCAATATGAACCATTAAGCGTGCTTAATTTAATGCGATCCATCGGTAGAGACCTTGTTTTATTTATGTTTGACTATATAAACAAGAAAGAAGCAATTCCAAAGAGTGGAATTTTAGAGGATCTCTAGAGAAAGATGAGAAAGTTTAATGCAAGTGTAAAACAAGCGACTGCTACTGCAACGAAACAAACAAAGAATAAAAAAGAATGCTACACTCTACGCTTTAATAGCAATCTTTCAAAAACGGCATTGCTAAGGTGGATTTTGAGAATAGTCCGTTTTTGTTATAACTATAATCACTTCAACTGTTATGAGCCTAACAACAATGCTTAACTTGTCAAAAATGAATAGTAACATATCGTTCTTATTGATGAATGTTGATTCACTGACTCCAACCACACAAAAAGTTAATATAAAATATGATTTATTTTAAGATTGAAGAATATCTGCATATTCTTAAACGCTAGTGTCTAAACCCAAAGTTAGATTGCTCAACAAGCTTTCTATCAACTCAAGAAGTGTGGCTGTTGCAATACTAGTTGCAATAATGCTACAAAAATACTCTGTAAACACAGAGGCGCAGCGACATTACACTTAGCAAGGCATCCCAATAGACGGCAGTCATTTTTTGACCAGCGCCTGACCATTTGTACCTGCAAGAGACAGGAGATCACCACCTTCTGCTGGGGAAGGGAGGAGGGGGAGGAAAGAAAGCCCCTCTGCGAAACATCAGAGATACTAATGCTCTCTTACCGGCATTAACCCTCTGACGTGTCAAACAAATTGCTCCTAGCAGCTGTTCCCCAGCCTACCTGCTGGGCTGAAGCCACACTCTGCCTTGCATGCCGTGCCCCAAATCCCTCCGCTGCTGCGTCTCCACTCAGACAGCATAAGGACGGCCATACGCACCTGCTTCTCTCCACAGGCTGTCGCAAGACAGCAAGACACAGAATTAAAGAAATGGACCGCAATGGCCAATTATTAAAGTGGTGGCACCACAATTATGCAGGGGGAGTAGTTAAGATCCATCCGAAGGGGGAGAATCAACTGCTGCTACGGTCATCTTTTTTTTTTGGGTGGGGGGGGGGAGCAATTGAAATGCTGGAACTTATTTGATTGGATCAGATTCTACTTGCTTTAAAGCAGTCATTTCCTACCTAAACTGGGGATAAGATATTGGCGGATTCAGTAGCTGGGTTTAGGATGTAACAGCTTTTACGATAAGTGCTCAAAAGAGATAAAAATACAAATCATGGGAAGTCATCCAGGCGGCAGTAAAGAGACCTGCAGTTGTTCAACATGGCTTTGTTTCCAAATGTGAAAGCCCCCTTTTGTGGCTGGAGCTAATCAAAGGTTTTTATGAGGTTAGTGTATGCTGAAACGCTTCAATGGATATCTGTAATTCAGAACCAAAGTTCACAGCGGAGTCAATCTGGAGTCAATACTGGGTAGTTCAGGCCTTTGAAAAGGAGAAATAAATGGAGTTCCACATTTGCCACTCACAAAAAAAGTGCAATCCACATGCATTAGCGAGCTCTGAAGACCCTCTCGTCTCGCCTAGTTTTTTGGTCCATGCATCGTCCCATACCCCTTGATCTCCACCACATCCAGAATCATCCCTCTATTGCATCCTAGTGCCAATTTTGTCTTCTAGTCCCCGCTTTCTTTCCTCCCCCCCCCCCAAAAAAATGAATGTCCAACCTCTTTTCCAAATATGAAGTGACTTCATCAACATCTGTTTAACATTTGGCGGCCTGAAAAGGGAAGCCAGGCACTTTTCGATCTCGAAAATGTCCCGTTGGTGGGTTTTTGGTGGCCCTACGACAGCAGGTGCTTAACGATGTCTCTTGTAGGTGATGCTGAGTAGCTGGTGGGGATCGGTGGATTAGACTCCCATATCCACTCCAATGCCCTCCCCACCCCCACCCCCCTCGAGCTAGGCCAGCTGAGGCTGAGCGATGACACGCTAAAGATATTTTGGAAAGGTTGTTTTGACCCAGAGGAATCTCCCATTTAAAGAATCACTTTTGAAGACACTAAGCAACTAGACAAGGTGTGGGGGAGCCTAATGATAACAGTTTTTGTTTTTGTTTTTGGTTGGAGACTTTTACACTTGGATGGACTTGGACTTTACTCTTGCAAACATCAAAGGGTGTTTCATATGTTTTGGCCTTTGGTGTCAACAAATATATTAGGACAGATACAACCCAATACAAATTTGCTGGTATTATCCGGTCATAGTTTTGTAAATAGTGCATTTAGCCTTGATAATGAAAAATGTGGATCAGACTTTTTTTATGGAAGGAAGATATTTCATATTAAATAAGTTAAGCATTTAAACTGTTCAACTTCAAATATAATTGGTTTAGGTTCCATACATGTTCATAATAACTTAATTGTTTTGTTACCCAAAAAAATGTTGTTTTACCACAAAGGAAAAGTAAAGGAAATATGTATGCATGTGTCAGTATAGTTTTTATGGTCATTTCCAAAAGGTATCTAGAAAATATTACATACATGAAAATCTTACAATTATTTTGACAGATACAAGGTCAAAACTATCTCTCTGTTGTGTTGATAATGTTCTTCATAATTAATATCTTCTTATCTTCTTCTTTTAGGGTATTTTGTTAAAAACATAACCAGCAAATAAAATTCGTTTTTGTCATCACATCCGACAAAAGAAATGTTTTATTTTTTTGTAGTACTGCGTATTTGTAATTTACCCCCAAAAAATAACTTTATTTTGTAATTCAAGTGTTTTCTGGACAACATCACAGGAATCCTATTCTGTTGGATTTCCCATTGCTGAGGGTAGGGTTACAATTTGATATTATGTATATCTTGATATTATTATAGACCATTTTAATCAAATACTATTTGTAATTAATTAAGGGCAAAACCAAGTCATGTTTTCCAAATATTTACTTTAATTCCGATGTTAATTATGACCCTGTTTCTTTGAACATTGACTTTTAAGTTTACATTTAAATGCTGTGCAATTTCTCTTTTCTACTGGGAGAAGAGATTTCACGCCTAGACAGGCAATATAGAGAACTGAGGGACTTTGACCACTGTTCCCCTCATATAGCTTTCATGGAGGGGACATAGGGGTTAATGGGAAACTTATTGACAAACCTCCCTTCTAGCTGTAGGTGAGGTAATGGGAGGAGGGTAAGAGAATGACATTCTATTCAACAATACCAGCATCCAGCAGAAGTGCAGGGCAATAAGAGCAACACATTTAAGGTTAAGGTTTAATTACGTTCAAGAAATACAAAATGTAAAATGTTAAACGTATAGGATCATTAGGCTTCATTGTGTAAGTCTACAGTTTGTTTCAGGATTACGCCTTACTCTTCTAATATGTTAATGTCAGAGAAATGCTGTTAAAAAAAGATTGGTAGGTTGGTAGGTTACTAGCATCAGATAAAACGTAGGAGGAATGTGATTTAATTCTCCACAATTTCATTATATTAGACAAAACACTTTTAAATACATGTTAATACTTTTGATTTAAGACACACGCAATCACATAATTATTTTCTACTTTTGTTGATTTGAATCTTAAATAACTGATTGACATAATTATTTGCCATACTTTGTTGACAAGACGAATTATAGCTCAGTGGATTTGAGCTCAAAAGGTACAATTCTTTAAAGTTAATTGATGGCTAAATAATAACTTGAAAGTCTGTTTCAAGCTTTGAAAGTGCCCCTGTACAGTTCCACATTTATTCCACCTGCACACATTATCGCTAGTGAAAAGAACGCTGCCACTTAACTTTCTGCAAAGTGATGACTCTTCCTCACCTTGGACCTTGTATTTTCAAAGGGCACATACTCTCACATTATCACAAAGATCCAGGAAGGTACTCACGCACTCACACTAAATATACATGCATTGACATGTCATATCAGAACAGAACAGAATATGTCTCTCTTCAGTATATGTCTCTCTTCATATTTTACCACCCACAGTGACAGCACAAAAGACACAGTTAGGACATGAATCAAATGTACTCACTCTTTGATATAGCCCCCCAACCCCACCACGACCAACATCATTGCTAAATGGTGTAGCAGGAGGTGGATCTCCTCTCCACCATGAATGGCCAGTTCAACCCCTCTGGCACGTTAAGCACATCTCGCTCTGGGAGAAAAGCTGTGTAGGAGTTTACATTTGATCATCCACATTCATGCTCCCAATTAAAATGGTCAAAACCCGAACAAAGCTACTAGAAAATGTATGGCACCAAGCAAACTTTAAACACACTGAGGAAAGTCCAATGTGCTTCATGTCTTGATGAATCCAGCTCATTCTATTCTATGCAGTCCTAAAATTGTTTATCACAACACAAGCTGAAAATTATATATTTGTCTGTTGTGACCTTACTTCAGGCAACTACCCTCAAGCGATGGATTTTTCCAGAACACCTCTGAGGCCAACTGACAGTTTGTATGATGGCTGGTGCCTGTTCTGCATTTTGTGGTAACTTAAGCCAAGAAAGGAGGTGGGCTGCTTAAAATATATATATAGATACGTAGCTAATAGATAAATACCTAAATCCCATTTAAATGAATACTAACTACGTATGCTCCATCAACGCAACGTCTTCAGATAATGCACTGCATTTACAGACAGCGCAGGAATTATAACGTTCCTAGCAACATCGACCAACCAGTGCCCCAGGGCCCTGGCTTTCTCTCTCTCTCTCTCTCTCTCACACACACACACACACACACACACACACACACACACACACACCCACACACACACACACAGATAGCAACAAGCATCCCTCCTAGAAACTTTAAAATGTGTATATGTATATTTGAATGACATTCGTTACTTAATATGCTGTGCTGTAGGCGTGTGATAAAGCATTAACCAGCTAGAGCAAGGTGGTTGCTTAGCAGTGGCGAGGCCTTGGGGATACTAGGTAAATTAAGCTTGAGTTGGAATGTTTTTGTCAAACAGAAACACGCACACCCACAGATGCATGTACACACACAAACATGCACGTACACCAGCACACAACCACACAACCACACACACACATATCTAAAGACACACAGGTTAAGAGAGCCACCACTGTTAGGATACTTCCTAATATGCACAGCTCTGCAAATGTTCTGTAGTTCCTCATATGCACAACACTGAAACATGCATGGTGTATGTGTTTACTGGATGTATTTATTACATACACAACCACCAAATGCAATTGTGCGCTGGTACTAAAAAAAGAGAGAAGAAAGGGACAGGGTAGACAAATGTCTCTGCGTTGCTCTTATTGCAGTCATAATCCATAGAGGCTTCCTACCCCAAGACCTGGGGAAAGTTTTGTCTCTATATAATCTAGACCAGCATCTTCAGCCAAACACTTACAACTGGGTTTTTCAGAGGAGAAACCCCATCGAGACTCGCTCGCTTGTGGGGCTAAAGCAATGATAATGATTGCAATGAGATGATGAGGATGTATGATGATTATGATGATGACTAATGAAAGAAAGAAATGCTGGGGAGAATCAATAGCGCATTGCTACGTGGATAACAGTTTACTCACTACTAGCCACCAGGTCCTTGGTACGAAGCGGGGTGAATCACAACCACAATGGCAGATGGCTTATGTCCCTCACTGTTCCCACTGTAATTCCCTGCTGCTGCTGCTGCTGTTTTTTAGATTAATTCTGATCTCATGATTATTGGTCATTTGGTTATTAGATCATCATTATTTCAGAACTTATTTTTGATGGCCATGATTTATTTCATTTTTGATTGAGGTTTAATAATTATGATTGTTATTTTGCTGTGAGCCCCAATTGCTGTACATTTTATTTTATGGCTGCTGTTCGAGGGGGCAGTCTAATACAAGCCTCTGAGGCCCTTTGAGACAGCACATGTAATAAAGGGCTACACCACTAAACCTGACTCAACTTGTATGTTCAGTTTATTCCTTGGTATTTTGGAAATGTGTATTTAATTAAACTTAATAATAACTTCATAATAATCATACATAATCATAATATACAAACTATTTACAGACAACGTGCTTAAATGTCAGTTGATATTTAAAGATGAAAAAAAAACAACAACACAGGTGCACAACAGCTAACAACGTCGCTGCACTCGCTTGCCGTTTAATGAAACAGCAGGCGCGAAAGCGGGAAATGCTTGGTCACGTAGAATGCTGAGACAAAAATACAAACACACAAATGCAGACATCTGGTGTCCTTCATAAATAGACCCTAATTCAAACCACACACAGACACACACAGACGCACACACACACACAAACAAACACACACACACACACACACACACACACACAAACACACACACACACACAGTAATTCCTTAACCAATCCTCATGCATAACCATATGCAAATCCATACACCAGATTTATGCACGTATATTTATGTTTCTATTATTATTCAACATGTGCAATGAAGACATAAATCCAAACAAACACAGAGACACAAACATACACAAACATACACGCTCTTAGACACACAGTCTAAGAGTCCCCCCCCCCCTCAATTATTCATGTCATCCAGCGGGGAGTTGGGGCTGATATTAACTGTGACGTTAACTGTGTCGTGTGTGTGTGTGTACATGTAGTAAGAGTGTGTGTAGTAAGTATGTGTGTGTGTGTGTGAGTGTGTGTGTGTGTGTATGTGTTTGCATGCAGTAAGAGTGTGAGTGTGTGTACACAAACAAACACACACACACACAGACAGACATTCAAAGGCCTAGCACAAAGCGAAGGAGAGTACGGAGACACGATTGCTCACGA
This sequence comes from Lota lota, assembly GCA_026745465.1. NCBI lineage: Eukaryota > Metazoa > Chordata > Actinopteri > Gadiformes > Lotidae > Lota > Lota lota. The sequence continues at coordinate 2,897,607 of JACYXH010000496.1, read as the reverse complement.
AGGGTGAGTGACAGCAATAAGTGTGTGCGTGTGTCTCGTAGTGTGTGTGTGTGTGTAAGTTGACAGACTAGGCCAGACACACTAGGCGGGGTGACACACTAGGCCAGAGTGGCGACATGAAGTGTGATTAAAACAGTGCCTGGGGGTCAGCAGTGGACCGGGCCGCAAGGGAGGAAAGCAGCAGCCAATCAGGAGCAGCGATACCAGTCCGCTGACTGTGCCCAACAGAGTAGTTAAGGAAACACTCCTACAGGTCCCTGGGGCAACCGGCTGCCTGTGTCCCACATTTCACTCACTTCAGACACACACGCTCAAGACAGGGTGATATAATGATAGGCGATGACACCAATGCACACGTAGACCGACAGGCGTACTCTGCAGCATGTGCACGCAAACACACACATACACACACGCACAAAGCAGCATGTTTAATCCTAACATTACATACACAGACAGCCACACACACACACACACACACACACACATGCTCACAAAGTAGCACAGTGGCACACACACACTCACACTGCAGAATTGTTACATTCACACCCATTCCAATCACTCAAGATACCTAAACACACACACACACACACACACACACACACACACATAATCACACACACACACAAGTAGCACAGTGCCACATACACTCTCATGCTGCAGTATGGTTACATTCACAGACATTACAATCACTCGAGACACTCAATGACACATGCACACACGTGCACACACGTTTACTCATGTCGTGTGTTGTAAGAGGCAGGATTTTAAGAGGCATGTCCTTTCTAATTAAGCTGCATATGTATATGTTGTGTGGTGAACTGGATAAAAGCACGAATAGCACATGAAGACTCACGTTAATAATGAATTAGTAGAGGGTGTGTGTGCGTGTGTGTGTTCGTCATGCGAATGCATTGAAGGGAGAGAGATATGAATTATATAGCTATTGCAACACGAGCTCTGAACTAGATATTATCTTGTATATTAAGTTATGCAAATCACCATCCAATTAGGAACATGGGAAAGTGCCAGCCGTTCAAATCCCGGGTTAAAAATGGCAGACAGGAAGGCACAATGAGTGGGGGCGCAGGAGCCAAGAGTCAAGTCACAATGCTCATCTTTAACTTTTTTTACTCTCCCGGGTTTCCCGTGCATTCACGGCAAGATCCTTCTGTACGCTGCATCTACAGACTCCCATCCAAAGCAGAACCCCTTTGTCGTTTGCCTTGAGTGACCTTGAAAAGCACAATGGGGTGCTTTGTCTAAAACATTGTTTGAGAAAGAAGAGGTACGTGATTAATAATCCATTAGACTAACGCTGAGGGCTGCTTGGAACTGCGGAAATGAGCAGCAGAAGCAGTAGAAGTAGAAAGAGAAGCAGAAGCAGAAGGAGTGTGTGCGTGTGTGTGTGTGTGTGTGTGTGTGTGTGTGTGTGTGTGTGTGTGTGTGTGTGTGTGTGTGTGTGTGTGTGTGTGGACGGGAGGGGGCTTCTGGGAAGAAGATCCCATTGGTCATTTGACAGCTGTGAAAGCCAATGAGCTTTCAACAAGCAATCAGAAATCAATCAACATGAACATTACAGGATAACATTACTACTTCACTGTTGTTTCCCTTACTTTTCAAATGACTATACAAGTAATAACACATGCAAGACACCTTGAACAAGACAGAATAGTGGGTTGGTTCGTTGCAACGTATGGTTTTGATATTCATTGCTAATTCTACTGCTCTGTAACCACGGTAACAATTCAAAGAGAAAATACACACTTTCTCCATTAAAAGTCCCTTACTACGCACTGTGTCCAATGAGTTGTGCACAGAAAAACGAACTGTGCAATGTTTCCAATGAACCGAGGGAAATTATTTCTGTATGAGAGAATTCATATATTACGGCTGTGGCACTTTCTATTGTGGTGATAGTGTTGCTGGCATGATAGAGCTAGGACTAATATTGTTTCGTTGTTAAAATGTTTTATAGGGTTTGACATAAGTAATCAGAAAAGTAAAAAAAAATGTTTGAAATCTCTTCTTGCCGTATCAGCAATTTATGGTGCTTGACAGGTGCTTTCATAATTCTCCAACAAAGAGGAATTTGAATAACCATTCAAGCTTTCCATCACTATTCTATTAGATACAGAAAACCATCATAATCAGTGCAATAATGGTAATGTCTTTCAGATGAATGCTTACTAAAATCCCCCAAATATAAATATAGCTTTTTTTTTCTGGTTACCATGAACTATGTAATGCTGATTGCAATAGTAATATTACAACATACATGTGTTTTACTTGTTGTATATAAAAGGTTGACCCAGAGCTTGATATTGATTTGTATGGCCTACTTAGAGGACCAACATTTCGAGAATCATTCAAACATATCCAGCAGACGGGATCAAAAACAGTATCAGTAGGCCTAAAAAACTACTTCCTGTGTGTTTATATGTGTCAATGTATGTTTCACATGATTAAATGATGATCACATGATTAAAAAGACAAACGAACAAGGACAGTAAAAATAGGAGCTGGATAATTTCACGTTGCCAGCGAATCAATGCAATGGTGACGGCTGATTAGCTTTGGCTTGATCAATTAACATTGATCACCTTTTCCCTCCTTGACACCGGTTTGTTTTCTTCTCACCACGTGCGTGGGTTTGGTACAGGAGAGCAGGGACACTAATGTGTTGCACAGCATGCCACATAACTCAAACAAATCAGTCTGTAGCATATGAAGTTATGTCAGAAAGAGAGCACCTGCATATTTCAACTGCAGCTGAATAGATACATGAACAATTCTTTGTTCATTGGGTTTTTCCGCCTCGTTGTGGTTCAGAGGGTTATGGCCTGGTCGAGGTGGCTAATACTAAGAAAACATTTTCCTGGGGTTCATTTTGCTCCAGGGGCCTCAGCCTGCCTGTTCATAGGTGTAGCTTGTTGGAAAGTTGCCACAGCATAAGGTTATAGTCATAGAGAGATCATCCCACCCAGAATGTGAACATTTCCAGGGTTTGGAATAATTTGGGTTTAAAGACAGTTATTTATTGAATCAATGCATTCATAGTAAATTAACGGAACGCTGATTGGAATAGTACTAGTTTGTACATAAAAATGGTCTGCCCAGAGCTTTTTAAGTTGCTGATCAGCAGCACATTTTATAGCATTATATACATTGTGAGTTGGTATGGTCTACTTAAAAGGGCAAATTTTCACAAATCGTTTGGAAGATAAAGAAATAAAAAGGGCACAGCTCCTTAATGGGCAGCTTCTCTGTTTTTGCCCCATGGACAGATAAATAGCGAACAGCAGACCTCAGCACCATGGACAGCTACACAGTGCGCGCCACGCTGTTTCAGCACCATGGATGCCACACTGCAAACAGCTGAATGTTTCAGCACCATGGACAGCTACGCAATGCGCCGCGCTGTTTCAGCTCCATGGAGAACTACACGGTGAACAGCTGACTGTTACAGCACCATGGACACCTACACAGTAGCCAATCGCTCTGTTTCAGCGCCACAGACAGCTACACTTAACGCCAGGCCATCATCAGGATCATGTTTCCAGCTAAAACTGCATTTATTAAATAGTAGGCGAGAATGGTTTGTAGTACGTTTACACATGCAAAAAAGGTATATTAAAAGTACCTGAATGGTAAACTATTCCTGGCAAAATGCCTAGTGTGTGAAGTACAGACTCTGCAGTTGCTTGGATTACCGACAATGCATTTCAATATATCCAATCTCAACCATAGATCCTGACCAAACTGAAACCCTGCGGCAACGTAGCATGTGCACAGAATTGCATTTTGGCTTGCACACTAACAGCATGCCGGAATAGTATGCCAAAAAAACATACACATATGTAGCATGTAGAACATGTAGCATTCTGTTCAGTTTCAGTCACCCATGATAACAGTGTGAACTCCAGGACTAGTTTAGGTTAGCCCTTGTTGACTGGGCTTGTTCCGCTCAACTCCTTGACGAGCTTTTGCAGCATTTTTCAATTGGTTGGATGATGGAAGTCTAGACGATTCATCCTTATCTGCATGTCCCTCTAGTAACTAGCAGACCTAACAATACGCCTCCATATTTAATGTATTTTTGTGGTTGATGAATGAGTCACTGCTTTGCCCGCCAGCTACTTTTTCAAAGGAGTAAATTTAATAAAATAGATTAGACAACCTTGTGCTGGATTATGATCTTGAGCCAGAAATATTAATTGTGTTGTCTCTGATCCTACACGCACACATTGTAAGCCAACAGAGGGTCATGTTAAATAGACTATTTATGTAAAAACTAATTAAATACGGGGAAATATCACCAGGAACATTAGCCGGATCGCTGGGGCTTTGTGTGTGTGTGTGTGTGGGGGGGCAGGTGGCACCTTACCCCCACCCCCCCCCCCCCCCCCCCCTTATCTCCCACTTCATATAAAATCGTGCAGCAACGCACACACAACAAAAGAAGTGTGTGAACTTTGGATGATTTTGCCCTTGTTTCCTTTCTGTCCTTCTTTAGCTTGGACACCCATCTGCCCTATGAGGCATATAGTTGTTCAGGCCTGCCGTGTTGTTGCCTCTGGGCTGGGTCCACACAGATGTAGCAGTCCAATAGGCTGCTGCCTACACTATTGATTAGGCCTTTCTGTTCTGTTAGAGCAGCTCAGCCCAACGTGAGGCACATACCGAAGGCAAGTTAAGAGGTAAGAGCGCCAGGGTGGGGGGGGTTAAGGGGAATGATGTGTGTAAGTGTGATACAGAGAGTGTGAAAGTGTGTGTGAGAGACCCAAAGTGTGTGTGTGTGTGTGTGTGTGTGTGAGTGACTGCATGAGAGAGCCAGTTTTGTGTGTGTGTGTGTGTGGCATATTAACAGAGAACCAGGGGAGAACACAGGAGGGTATGGGTGAAAGCTGGAATGAAGCTGTGTGTACATGTATCATGTGCTCAATAGACAGAATGAATGAAGACCGAGCGGAATGTGGAGTGTTCCAAATGTAGAGGCGGGAGAGGGAGGGGGGCTATGTGCACAGGCTGGAGGGTGGAAGCCAGAGTGTTCGCTCACAGAAGATCCACTATGCATTAATACATCTCCCAAAGCGAGCGCCTGTGAATTGGAAAAAAAAGAAAAGTAAAAAAATATACAATTATAACGAGCAGATAGATCTCCGGGTGTGACATTCGGAGGTCTGAAGCGGGGATGAGAAGGTGAAGTGTGTATTGAGGAGCCGAAGATGCTTCCCACACACACACACACACACATACTTTGCATTGTTCTCCCAAAGGTCAATCCTGGCAAAAAAAAAGTTAATCATAGAACAGGAAGCAAGGTGTGCATTAAGGGATGGAAATAAACAGATTTGGGTTTTCTTTCTTTATTCTACCTTGCAACCGGGGGCGGAACATTGACAGAGAAACAGTGAATCCTCTCAGTTGAAGCACCATGGCAGTAACACAGGGAAATAAAAGCAGATAAAGGCAGCTGGGGGGTGGGTGAGGGTCAACTTGTCGATAGAATGCACAACACACATTGGACTTTGGGTACACAGACACAGATATGAAGCTGTATTCCCCCCCCCCCCCCCCCCCCCCCCCCCCCCACCCCCCCACCCCACAAAAAAAAAAAAAGAGGTAAATTCAGCTATATCGATTTCCTTTACTACTTGATGTTTTTTTCTATCTTTCTCCTTCGGTCAATAGCTTCGAACATTTCCTCCCCCCAGTTATCCAAAACCAGAGCTCTAGGATATACGGTACTTCACCACTACACACGGCCCCACAGCAGGGTTGCTTCATTCTCCCTCCCACCCCCCTCCTGCCGACCACAGAGAAAGCAAACACAGACATATTAGATGTTGTTGAAACCCACAGAGCTTCTAGGGACAAAAAGCAATAAAATCACAAAAAGAAAAAGAATGCACATAGCATTTCAAAGAGAAGTACACTTTAAATTGCTGTTGTATCCATTTGATTTGGCACATCCAACAGGATATTCATTTATGATAGAATGATGATATGTTGTCTCTATTTATCTCTCTCTTTTCCCATATTTCTTGGAAACAAAAACAGCTGGACACCTACCCCTCTACCAATGACTTCTTTGCACTTTCCATTGCTTAGGTCGCACACCCACCACCTCCACTCATAGTTCGAGAGAGTGTCAGGAATTGCAGGGTCATCCCGGTCTACAGCACTTAATTTCCATTCTCTTACATAGACAAGTTGGATTAATACAACGTTTTTGATGGAGAATTTAACAAAGCAATATCTGAAACATGAAACTGAATCTGATATCCTTCTATAGAAGTCCCTCCCTCTCTCTCGTCTCTCGCCCCTTAACCCATGTAACTGAAATGGATATCAGTTCCTGCATTCTCTGAAGCATGCCCGAAAGTCCCGCCCACACTCTCTTGTCAATCACGCACAGTGGAAGCACCCCGTTCCCGGCGTTCCGGCGTGAGATGGGAACACATGGGACCATGGTTAGACCGCCCCCTTAACCCTCACTGGCAGCCCTTCCGACGAGTGACCCATGTGACGTGACTTTATTCAGTCAAGAAGAAGACAAAAAAAAGACAAACAAACAAGCCGCCGCTCGCTGTACCGACAACCAATCAGAAGACGGGGTTGCCACGGGAGACTGAAGGGGTGGAGGGGGGTTGAGTGATTCATGTCTTTGACTCATCCGTTAATTTATAGCGCTGTGGGGAGCACAACGCAGCTTGACCCATTTTGAATTGAATATCAAACACAAATGATGAATATGTATTCTTTAAGAAGCTTCGGGACATTCAAGGATGGGAGGAGGGTGGCTGGGGGGGGGGGGGGGGGGGGTTGGGTTGGGGGGGGGCTGCTGGCACAGACACAGACTTCATCGAGTGGGGAGCAAAACAAGTGCCCCACTGGCTTGAATACTTGTAGGTTAATTAAAAGGAAGAGGAATTGAAGAATAGTTTGGGCTACAACCAATGCTAGTAGTTTTGTTCCCAGTTCCTCCAGAATTTAACAACAACCCTGGAAATGCTGAAGGCTCTCTTACACACACACACACACACACACACACACACACACTCTCTCTCTCTCCTGGAAATGCAAATGTCCCCTCCACAGACACCCCTCATCCCCCTAGACAGACACACATATACACGCACCCACCAACCCATATCCACACTCCCCCACACACATCCATACACAATCTTAAACACACACAAATACCCATGCACGCACACATCATCCCCCAGACACACGCAGGCTCACACACACACAAACCCAAACACCACACAATTCAAAGCCACGCCTCTACCTGGCTTGTTGGTATAACAATGAAAAAGAAGCATCTGTAGAACAAGGAGTCTGCGTTGTGATGATTCTTCAGAGCTCTGTGGCCCGGGGGTGGATGTTTGCCAAAGATCACAAGGCACATAAGAAAACTAGACGACATGCAAGGAGAGGAGGAGGAGGAGGAGGAGGAGGAGGAGGAGGAGGGAGGAGGGAGGAGGGAGGAGGAGGGAGGAAGGAGGAGGGAGGAGAGCTCAAAGCATAACCCTTTGAGCTATTTATAGTGACACGGCTTCAAAAGATACGTGAGTTGAGATTATTTTCCAATAATGAGATGTATTTTCCAAGGGGACGCCCCAGTGGCGAAGTCAACAGATGTGGGACTCAAACGCCTCAAACCCATGCTGATTTGCTGGGGCAATTTATTTCAAAAGGCTTCTCTATTTACTCCCACCCCAGCCCACCTTCCCCCACACACTTTTTATATAAGAAGATTGATGATACAGCACCTTTAAGACAAAGTGTGTGAGTATGTAATTTGCATCTCCCAATAACAGTTGTCAGTGTGACTATTAGTGGTTTGTAACACACTATCATATGACCATATTACAATGCAGTGAACTGTGATATTTCCGATCTTTGACTTGTTTGTTAAAATAGGTGTACGGTCACAACGATACACACCCAACATAACACCGCTGTGGTTTTAATCAAAGGCACTGGTAACAAGAAGCTAATGACGGGAGTGCAGCCTAGCATGATTAGATGGCTCATGTACAGATGAGTGAGCGAGAGCGAGATAGAGAGGTGGTCTTAAGTGGTATCGCTCATGGAGCCACTGTGGTCTATCTGTCTTAGTCGTACTTGTCAAAGACCTTGCCCACCCCCCTACTGAGGCCAAAATGTACTCTCGTCTCTTTACTCCCCGGCAGACCAAAAGATCACTAGCTCTAATTTGATTGCAGGGGAGGAGACTATGTTATTTAGCTAATATGCTGTGTGTGTTATATATATATATATATATATATATATATATATATATATATATATATATATATATATATATATATACATATATATATATATGCGTGTGTGTGTGTGTGTGTGTGTGTGTGTGTGTGTGTGTGTGATATATATATAGAATGATTGGCACACTTATAAGTAAGCACATACTATGTATATATATATATATATATATATATATATATGGAGCATATGTTTACTTCTTAGTGTGCCAATCATTATTTGTATGCATCACCCAAATATATATTTATATTCTGCTGGAAAACAATTAATTAGCCTGCTGAAGAAAAACTCATTGATTAATTCACTACACAGTAACTTACACACATGTGTATGCAGAGGGAAAACCATGAAGGTAGGAGGCAACACGTACAAGCCTTGTTCTGCTTTAAGCTGTAAAAACAGAATCATTCCTCTAGTACATTACAGTCCCTAGTTAAAAAAAGATAACATCCTGAGGAACAACAGCATTTTCATTGGCCTTTAATTATGAATCCATCATTGTGTTGCGGGCATTGTGGTTATGGCAAGACCTTTGCATAATAAACTGTGCCTCTTGCATTGTCTCAACGGTGCCAGGATGAAGCATCATGGAGGCACTAGTAATGAATGGGGACTTGAAGGTCATTTGACAGACCAAGGGCTGCCTCTCTGAATCAATGTTGCCCATTAACACCCTTGTGAAAGCGGACAGACAGGACTATCATAGTAACACCAACTGGGAAACACCCCTGGCCAGTATGAACTGTAGCATAGGTCAAAGCAAGCACAAACCACAACAGTGACAACGAGTTGTGGATTGCACAGAAGGTTCTCATGGTAGGTTATCACTCTAGCTACGCAGAAAAGGTTTTGTGTAGCTAGAATTGATGTCATGTTGCCTAGGGCTTACAGGTTATAGGAATAGCCTTATAGGCAGTTTGTTTTGGCAGGTTGCGGGCCACTTGCTTTGTTTTAAGCTTTTCAGTGCCCCGTTTTATCCTGTGTTTAAAAATAAAAAACTTTCTTTGTGAATAAAAAACACAAATTCTTCGTGTTTTATTAGGCATAATAATTACTAATAATATCTATACTACTAATACTTCTACATTTTTTCTTCACCTTTGCCACCGAGGCAATAGGAGTGTGGCGGCAGCTAGACACAAACTAAAATGGAACCAATCGCTTGGACAGCCTTATCTAACCGCACAGCGATGCGCACTGCAACAGCTTGTGCTCACGGTTTTTCATCCGTCATGTCCAACCCCCTCCCTCTCACCTAGTCGCCTGATTGAGACATTTCATTCCCCCAGGCAACACCCGGCGGTCCAATCAGAAAAGGGGATTCGCGTTCTCCGGCGAGTAAGGCGACTCATCGACGGTTCACGCCCCGGGGACGGACGTCTCGAAATCTCTCTCTCTCTCTCTCTCTCTCTCTCTCTCTCTCTCTCTCTCTCTCTCTCTCTCTCTCTCTCTCTCTCTCTCTCTCTCTCTCTCTCTCTCTCTCTCTCTCTCTCTCTCTCTCTCTCTCTCTCTCTCTCTCTCCCTGGGACGATGCCCATCACTCCGTTGTTGCGGCTTATCTCACGGTAGCATGCGTTCCTTCGCCCTCGGCCCTACGACTCACCATAAAAGCCTGAGGTGCAATAAAAAAAAAATACAAACAACACCAGATTATTTTTCCTCCCCTTGTTTTGCTGAAACTGCCCTCTGTCGCCAGCTAACCCTCACCTTCTGCCTCTGATGTCACAGACTGTGCGGAGTGCTGTGACGGCAACGGTGTGTTGCAGGTGTGACGGCAGGCTTCGTAGTTTCGGAGTATAGTTGGTTGTTACAGTTGTTACGGTTATGTATCTATGCTATACGCCCAAACTGTCACAGGAGAATACTTCTTTTTTCAGCTGATTACGTTGACACAAACCAATAATATTATAGATGATGAAAGTGACTATTATCTAATCATTGTTGATAACTTTGGTATGAACGAAATAAACCACTTTGGGGGTTTATTCCTTATGTATTATGTCGATATTCACATTTACCTTCAACAGTGTACATTGTTTCCAACTGGTACAGTAACTCAATTGTATTGTTTTGCATTACTTTGTCTCTCGTTCGCTCAAACAAGTATTTGGAATGCTCCGATATAATATTTTAACATAATATGAGGAAGCACCAACAACACCACCACTGCCACCTACACAACACCAAACCCTTTGACGCTACCACCACCTAAAACACCGGCAACACCTACATACCACCACCCTCATCACCTACACACCCCATCACCACCACCACCAACACCAACACCTACTCTCTCATCAAGCCCCACATCACGGTCTAAGTAGCCAACCATATAGATGTGTTTCTATGGCAGCACCTGTTGATTATGGACTATCATTCATTTCAAACAAAAGCACAGACGGATCAGGCACAAATCAAATCAGAAAGGACTAGACCGGTAGTGTCTGGATGAGAGACAGCTTGATGACACATTGCATTATGTCACAATGCCCACTGGGGAGAGAAATGAATGGTGAATGGTACTTAATTGCTTGTTGTGGTTGTTGTTTTTTTTGTCTCTGTTGACTTGATTTTATTTGTGGTATAAAATTGTGTGTATTGTGTGGTTCTACAAGATTTGCATCTCATTGGACAGCTAGCGAAAGAATACCATTAGGTTTCCATTGGCACGTTTTTCTGCTTCAAAAACAATAGAGGATAATATACCTTTTGCAGTCAATGAAAGACGAAAACACCCAACCGCAAATCACAGACAAAAACCCTCTTTGCCTACAACATGTACATAACAGTGAGGAAAAACACTTGCTGTTTGAGCTCAGCGGTGGTAGCTACTGAATGTGACATGTCAATATACAAATGCATTGCTCTGCATGGCGCTACTTGTATTCTCACTGCAATCACACCAACGAAGCACACTTTAGTGTACACTATAATTTAGAGATAAGCAGATGGAAAGGATGCTGTCAATGGTAAGATGGGCTCTTGCACTCTGGAGAGCAATACATTGTTCATATTCATATGCATGCTGGGATGAGCTCAGGAAGTGTGCAGGGCTTGATACAATTATGGATGTTAAGATTGTAGAGGCACAGCTTCCACAGTCATCTGAACTATATTAGTCATTTAATGCAACAATATAATTTTGGTATATTCCACCATCCCCGACTGACATTGATTCACCACAATGTCATTTAATATTCTGCAGCATCCCTTGTGTTGAGAGGCACAGGAATCAACACTCTGCTGCCCAGGTCCTCTGCTCATTAGAGAGAGAAAGCATGCGAAAGAGACAGAGAGAGAGAGGAAAAAGGGGGGGAGGGAGAGAGAGCAACAGGAAAGAGGGGGGAGAGAGCGAGAGAGAGAGACAGAGAGAGAGAGATATCTGCATCCAATGCTCGCAAAGTTGGGTCTTTAATTAATGAATACCAATGACTGTGACAAACCTGGCAAAATGTTTTGCGAGCAAGCTACTGCCTCGAAGTAAATCGTTTACAAAAATTGGCCAGCATCATCACCCTAATTGAGAGCGTAAATTGGTTTGATTTTCTTTTTCTTTCATTCTAAAGAGCCATTCATTACGCCGTGCACTGCAATGAGGTTTAAAGAGTTCTGACATAATAGCTGGTAAATTCACAGAGTTGTGTGCACCTTGTCTACTCTGTTTCTGAGCCACTTTACAGTACGGAGTACAAAAACAAAAGTTTGTGCCCAGATTTTGTTTGTCTCTGAAGCGCCGTGGCACCTGAAGCTCTGTCCTCTGCTGTCACGTCGCCGTGTCACGGAGCTCTAATGTGAACATCATGACAAAATGAGTGCCTGGAGCGGTTCTGTGAGTGATACAGTCAGTGTCAGAGTGGATGCTTCACAAGTTAAAAATAAAGAAAAATAAAAGTACCATGAAAAACTATGCTTTTCTGTATTGATTTGCGGTACACCTGCATTGTGAGAATGGGAGACTGGTAATGAGAATCAAGAAGACAAAGATATGCATGTGATACTGAATTTGAACCCTTAAATAACCTTAACTATGACCATTATAATTCCTTATTGACAAATAGTTAAATTTTTCTCATATACTTTCATATATTTATTCCTCATTCATACAGTATACGTATAAATAAAGATAGATACTGTAGATATAGTCATTAGCAACGCCTAATCCCTACATTTAATCACTGCCATTGTACATCTTAACACCCTGACAACAATTATTCTAAATGATTATCTGGAGCAGCGAGCACGCTTAATTACCCCGGCTGGAGTGGGGAAGGTTTTAAACCTGTGCACACTTAAGACAGCACACTTCAGTAACCAGCGGCACCAGACACTTTAAGAGCTCACACCTTAACCTATACATCCCAGCCTGCGGTACTCTGCATGTTACCCATATTACAATTCCTAATTCATCCAAACCTCACGAAATAAAAGCCATTAAAACCAACTCCCATGCCTCCCTCCTAACCCTCCCTCCCTCCTACCTAACAGATACTCCTATAGCTCCTGTGTTATGCAGAGCTGGGCTGGGGAACCTGTGCAAGTTGGCCCCTAGCAAGCTGAAGCATTTGAATAAATGGCTGACGGGCAGCGTAATGAGGTCTATGGATTAGACCCCCCCCCCCCCCCCCCCCCCCACGTTAATCTACCTATGGAAATCAAACAGACAGAGCAAAGACGGTTTAAAGGGGCTGTAATGGACTAGAGAGAGAGAGAGAGAGAGAGAGAGAGAGAGAGAGAGAGAGAGAGAGAGAGAGAGAGAGAGAGAGAGAGAGAGAGAGACCTTTTTATCTGCTTGGATTTTCTTTTTCATTTATTTTGGCCCAGATTTTGATTCATCAAACAAAGCAGGAGCTTTCCCGGGGCAAAGATAATTAGTGAGGGATCAAATTAAGTATTAAGAAGTATTGCTTCTGAAGGAGCTGTCTCTTTCAATGAGGCTTGAAATGCGGACCTGGTCCCCCTCCTTGAGTCCAAATAATTAAGTTAATATGTAACCCTGGTTCCCCTACAGTGATACTTCTGGTTACAGCGGTGGGGACATTTTTTAAAACATCAAAAACCACGGCTGTTTCTTCCATGGAGTTGTGCTTTTCTGATTTAAATTTATTTATTTTTTAATAGTTTTTATATAGGTAAGATTTGAGAGTTAAAAACAGAGCAGAAGGGAGCATAATTTTGGAACTAAACAACCAACAAAACATGGCCTCCTTCCTTATGTTTCTCCGCCTTTGAGCAGGGTTTCATTTCATGCACTTGTGATTGATAGGCAGTACGTTTTTTCCTAGAACCAATCAGCACCCTGATTGGTCAGAAATTAGCCTTAAGCAGTCTAAAATAAGTTTTGAATTGTTTTCACATCCTCGTTTTCCAAAAGCCCTCAAAGTCCGGTCCTACCGGCCGGTATGTAAATGTACACAACACTCAAGTGGTCCATAGGCAGCGGTGTCACTGATTGGTGTTCTAAGAGCAGTTGGGCTTGGCTCGCATAGAATCAGCTCTGACACACCAGCGTGGCCAATCACCAATTACAGCCCCACAATGTCACTTGAAGCTCCTACTCAGACGGCACGGCAAACCCTTTATGCAGCGGTTGAAATAAGCCGCTTCCCTTCTCCCTCTCCCCCAAGCAGCGGTCCAATGTCCCGGATACAGCAGAGCCCAGACCAGCCCGCCAAGGCTGCAGCGTTAGGTAAGCTCTTTTCATCCACTTCCTGCCAGAGAGGGGAGTCTGACCCCAGCCGCCCTCCCATCCATCTAGCCACCCATCAGTTCTCCTCTCCACCACCAACACCTATTATCAGGAGGACTTCTAAACTTCTGAAGAGAAGCCATGGTGGGCTGCCGGCTGCTGATAGAGGAGTGGTCCGTTGTATCGCGCTGCTGCGGACACACTATGTGTCTCGTCTTGAAAAGCATGATGAAAAAATATCAATAAAAAGGGAATATAAGGAAGTTGATCAGTCATACGATGAAGTGGTTCAAATATCAAGTCTCTTGAAATGATTATTCTAATCGTCATTCTGCAGCCATGATTCTACTTTTAATGAACACTTTCTCAGTATTTATATTCCGCAGGGTACAAATAATAATATGCTTCCCTGTTAGGCATGCTTATTGGAGCATGCTTGGCTACCTGAACTGTGTTCAATGTGCGCGTCCGGCAAGATGAAATACTCACCCATGTTTGGTGATTCATTAAAAAGGCATTGACATTTAAGGATCCATTATAGGCTTATTGATGATTTAAGGCTGACCTATCTATACTCATAAGCATGGCAGAGCATGCATGCTTTTAAAATAATTTCCTTAAAGTCAGATCATGTGTGGCCAAAAACGTAGTATGCAACATGCAATTGATGATGATGATGATGATGATGATGATGATGATATACTTTATTAATCCCATGAAGAAATTCATTTTACGATACCAATTACCCATGAAAGCCTTATATACACACATAACACGCACTAATTGCACTTGTCAATCATTGAGGGAGGAAGCAAGTGTAGTCACAGTGGCTAGGCGGTTCCACTCCCAGCCGTCTACATGTAGCCTACTTCCTAAACAGTAACATGTTGCGCAATACAACAGGCAAATGGACAAAAGCCGCAAGAAGCATATACATCAACGGTATCCTAGTGGCACATGTGTCCATTAATAGTAATGGATAGTATTCCGTTGGACGTGCACCGGCGCCGCAGTGACTTTGTCTTCCTGGACGACGAAAGCCGTCGAACGAGCCGTCACCATTGTTTAACCAGCTGATTTCCCAAAGGTACCCAGATGGATGGATCAGAGGGAGAGCGACGTGGAGGTACACGACAAATAACCAAGGCCATTAACCTTTGTTCAGAAGGGGGGAGGAGGTGGATTGGATGAATGGGACAAGGAGAAAGACAAGGGGCTCGAGGGACGGGGGGGGGGGGACGGGGGGATTTTGCTCTCCTCCTCGCTCCTCGCATGAGTGCAAGAAAGTGTGAGTGTAAGAAAACTGTTTGACCCACTGCTTTCTAAGTAGTGTAATTAAAGCAGTGCGAGAATGGAATACATGACCCCTGTGTGTGTCTCATTCAGATTCTACCCACAACCCTCCTTCAATCCACTGTGTGGTCTTTAACACGCCGAATGAACAGCACTCTGCCAATGTATCCTGTGGTATTCTGTATTTTTGGGGTGTGAAAGCTATCTCAATCATGTGTGAACAAGGGCAAATTTTGGGCGAGGGGTGCTGGTTATAGCCACATGGCGGTGACAGGGAATAACCCTATAAAGCTAGCAATTGGGAACAACAGAAACTCAGTCACGAAGTGGGAGACCACGTAAAATCACAGAGCGGGGTCAACGCATGCTGAGGCGCACAGTGCGCAGAAGTCGCCAACTTTCTGCAGAGTCAATAGCTACAGACCTCCAAACTTCGTGTGGCCTTCAGATTAGCTCAAGAACAGTGCGTAGAGAGCTTCATGGAATTTGGTTTCCATGGCCGAGCAGCTGCATCCGAGCCATACATCACCAAGTGCAATGCAAAGCGTCGGATGCAGTGGTGTAAAGCACACCGCCACTGGACACTAGAGCAGTGGAGATGTGTTCTCTGGAGTGACAAATCACGCTTCCGTCTGGCAATCCGATGAACGAGTCTGGGTTTTGGCGGTTGCCAGGAGAACGGTACTTGCCTGACTGAATTATGCCAAGTATACATTTTAGTGGAAGGGGGATTATGGTGTGGGGTTGTTTTTCAGGGGTTGGGCTTGGCCCCTTAGTTCCAGTGAAAGGAACTGTTAATGCTTCAGCATACCAAGACATTTTGGACAATTTCATGCTCCCAACTTTGTGAGAACAGTTTGGGGATGGCCCCTACCTGTTCCAACATGACTGCGCACCAGTGCACAAAGCAAGGTCCATAAAGACATGGATGAGCGAGTTTGGTGTGTAGGAACTTGACTGGCCTGCACAGAGTCCTGACCTCAACCCGATAGGACACCTTTGGGATGAATTAGAGCGGAATTAGAGACTGCGAGCCAGGCCTTCTCGTCCAACATCTGTGCCTGACCTCACAAATGCGCTTCAAGAAGAATGGTCAGAAATTCCCATAAACACACTCCTAAACCTTGTGGAAAGCCTTCCCAGAAGAGTTGAAGCTGTTATAGCTGCAAAGGGTGGGCAGACTCCATATTAAACCCTACGGATTAAGAATGGGATGTCATTAACCTTCATGTGCATGTAAAGGCAGGCGTCCCAAAACCTTTGGTAAATATAGCGTATGTTTTAATTGGTGTATAATCCCAGGAAAATATGGGTATTCAGTTGGTTGCAATCGGCCATTTTTGAAAGAGCTCACAATGCAAAGTGCGCACTGAACTTTGGACATTACACTGGACGTTTTTGCAGCAGCATGTTGTCTTGCAGCAGTCATGTGGCCAAATAGTAACACAGTACTAAAATAGGCTTACATAAATAATAGATTTTTCCACTGACTCTCTGACAACATAATGGCCACCAAAATCATCTCTAAAAGCCCACATTTGAGGGATGCAATGGCTGTTATCCCATAAACACACATGCATGTAAAAGACTGCATGTATGTGTATAATAATGCATGTATTACTAGACATTTCATATTTGAGGGGTTGAGAGAGAAGCAAAACATTGAACCCATAAATGAAACAATATTAACATCAAATCAAATCTATTTGTATGGAGCTTCATCATGATGACAGTCTAAATTCAATTTTGTAGCACTACCTTAACCCTGAAATCTATCTGAAAACAGGTATCATTGATAAATTGTGAAAAAAGAAATTGTAACCAAAACTCTGACACTAGGAAGTGCTCCTGTTCCTCAACACATAGGATTGTAGGAACTGAAGTTGCATGCAATTATAAGCTTCACACTTGGCTTGTTTAAACGAAAACGCATGAGGCACCGAGCCAAAACAAAACCTGCATAACCTACTGCAGACATGTACACGTGTAAACACACAGATCCCTGGTGTATGCATAGTTATAACACAATTGAATAGTAGCCTACAAGGATTTAGCAAAAAGGCTTGAAGAAGATTTATTCGTATCCAAGCTTAAGTGTTTATTCTTACACAGCCTTTATTTACAATGGTTTTTCTTCTCATCTCCTCTCTCTGACCCTACAAATGCCAAGTCCTCTTTTCTTATTACTTTCCCTCCGTGTATTCTTTGGTCTGGAGTAGAGTTAGCGCAGGGCTAGGCAATATGCTAGCTGCGCCTGATAGCCACGGGGAGGGAGACCAGATTAAGACGGTGTGTAACACGTTAGGGCAGATGTGGAGATGAGACGAGGAAGGGTTTCCGTTCTGTGTGCACAGAGATGAAATGAAAAGAGGGACGGGAGTGAAAGAGCAGCCTCTCTATTTCCGGCACCACGTTTCCAGGAGCAAGCAGACTCAAATCTCTCTTCCACTGCTCGCTCTTGTCTTCTTAAATAATGCCGTTGCCATTATTTCTGTCTGTCTCCGGTTGTGTGGGAAAAAGTCTTTTTGACTTTGTTCTCCAAGGGCAGAGTTAATTGAGCAAGAACGAAGGACCCCGGCAACAATTCCATATCACAGATTTTCGAATAAGTTTTTATTTTACTTTTAGTATTAATGATTCTCTGCTAAACAATGTGTTATAAGAAAAGGTGTGTGTGTGTGTGTGTGTGTGTGTGTGTGTGTGTGTGTGTGTGTGCGCACGCAAAAACGCGTGCGTGGGCCTATTTGTGTTTGTCATTGAGTGTGCACCCACATCTAGTATCACACAGTGGATTGTGCCAAGACATGGTCCGATTAATTTCCAACCTTCCACACACCACTGATAGGGGGCCCAGAAGACAGAGAACCTAGTCTTAAAAACACACGAGCAGCTTTCATCCTCAAAGCACATTCACCTGCAGCCAGGAAAGAACAACGAAATAAAAAATGAAATATGCAAAAAAAACAAGTGGCCCTGGCAGTGGCGCATTAAAGCAGTAACTTAAGTGCCAGTATCAACAAGTCCTACGGGGTGGTTTAGTCCAACTCGGCTCTTTGCTACTTGATGTGGTAACAAGAGCCCACTTATCCACTACATTTGGTTTGCTTTTTGGAAGCACACCCCTTACGAAAAAATTAATGTGAGTACTTTGTTGGAGGTAAAAACATACTCTAAATTGCTCATAATAATAAGTAGAATATTTAATCTATGTTGCCAAGATTATTGCAATATATATAGTGTTATAAATAGATATAGTATTATTATGAATCAATCTAGTATTATTACATATTATTATATTATTATTACATAATATTATATCTATAGTATTATTATATATAATATCACATTGGAACAATTTCATGATTGTTATTTTCTGTTCAATTATACAGATTATTAAATTTTACAGTCAATCTTCCATCTTGGTTGTGGCCAGCATATCATTAACATTCATTAAGTTGCAGGGGCAGGGATGTTCACCAGATCATTGCTACAGAATGTAACTCATTAACACAGCATCAATGATAAAGGCAACATTTGGAGGTGCTGAAAAGCAATTTAGATTAAATGGCTGCCATGTCTTTGATTATATCAGTGGCGGGCGGAGAGAAGTGAATCAGTTCATATTAATAGAAAGAGGTCTAGATAAAGTCACCAACATATCGAGACCATATATTGAAAAACAGAGTTCCAATGTGGGCTTATTGTTCAAATATGTTTCTACCTCAGAAGCGGTAATATTATGCAGGGACTTATATGCCATTCAGTGACCGAGTAGCTGCATGGTATTACAACTTAAAAACGAGCTGATATAAATCAGAATACAATTAATATAAATATGAATTAGGCCCACATTTTGGTCAGTAGCTGTAATTAACATTGGTAAGGATTTTTTTGCACAATTTATGTATTTTTCTGGCAATGAGAAGACATTTGGATAAACTCTGCAAAATACTACTATAGTTTGCGTGTGTGTGAACTAAAATAAACAAGTGGTGAATTAAGAAAAGTATTGTATGCATGAGAAACATAGCAGTAATATGCAGGTTGAGCTTAAATAAAGTACTACATCCCTTTATTAATATTTTATAAACAAAATCCAAAGTTTTTCACTATATGTTTTCAATTAAGTTTACTTTGGATGATTATAGGATTGTAGGAACTGAAGTTGCTTGCAATTATAAACTTCACACTTGGCTTGTTTATACGAAAACACATGAGGCACCAAGCCAAAACAAAACCTGCATAACCTACTGCAGACATGTACACGCATAAACACACAGATCCCAGGTGTATGCATAGTTTTAACACAATTGAATAGTAGCCTTCAAGGATTTTCCACCAAAATACTACAGGAATTTATCCTCAAACCTTGAATTTGTATTTAAGTTGGTGTGTGTATCGCTTCCACCTGGATCCAATCCCCCCCCCCCCCCCCCACACACACACACACACACACACACACACACACACACACACACACACACACACACACACACACACACACACACACACACACACACACACACACACACACACACACACACACACACAGTCATGTGCTGCCATTATCATGCCTAACCATGATTGGCTCGCAAATAGGGAGGTGCCCAAAGTAATTTTCTTTTGAGAAATATGTCCCTTAAATGTACAAATGTGCATCAACACCCGCTGTAGATGCCACTTCTTGAAGAGGGCATCACAAGGTGCTTATCTATGGTGAGTTAAACACATTGCTAGGAGTATTTATCTAGCATATTGGCCTACTTAACCTCGAAAGGTAGAGGTAAAGAGACTAAAGAGTGACCCCAACATAGATATGAACATTATTTATTTTCACCATATAAAATGTCCCTAAAGCATACGGTTCCTGCACTAATGAAATTGACACAATCTCCGGAAGGTATTTGCATGAGGACATACACACACATACACATATCTCGTGCACTCTGCTCTATCTTGGTGGGAGGTGAGATGAAATTGACCCCAATGAGGTTGACGGAGCAGCTAATGGACCTGAATATTGGCCTCATCCAGACTTTTATCTCCAGCCACTAAAACCTGCGTGGGAACCAACGCATGATGCTATATGGAGGAGCCACTCAGTCTACAGATACCTTGTGCTATGCATAGATCTCCTTTAATAGCTCCCCCTCCCCCCCCCCCGTCATAATTATAATACAAAACTGAAAGACTATGTAAATGCCAGTATGCTACCTGTTTTCCGTTTTACAATTTAAAAAAATACATACCGAGAACCTACAGCAAGGTGTTTCACAGCTGCATCAATATATTTGACATGGGGATTTATAAATTATTATAGAATAGAAGCGCAGACATTTCCACCAGCAATCATACACCTAAATGAGACTTGACAGGATTGCCTTAATGGAATTATGGCATTGATTTATATAATTTGCTTTGGCAGTTTTGGCTTTGTTCCTTTCTCTCACTTTTCTGCCAACCTGAAAGAGTGGGCCAAGCCTGCGCCATTTTCAATTCACACTCAAATGGCCTTAATACAGATAGAGTGGTGTGTATAATGCAAGTCAAACCATGACGCCAATGCGGAAAGAACAGTGGAGACAGACCAAGTAGATTATTCTGAGGCGTCTAATATATATATATATATACAGTATCTCACAAAAGTGAGTACACCCCTCACATTTTTGTAAAAATTTGAGTATATCTTTTCATGTGACAACACTGAAGAAATGACACTTTGCTACAATGTAAAGTAGTGAGTGTACAGCTTGTATAACAGTGTAAATTTGCTGTCCCCTCAAAATAACAACACACAGCCATTAATGTCTAAACCGCTGGCAACAAAAGTGAGTACACCCCTAAGGGAGAATGTCCAAATTGGGCCCAAAGTGTCAATATTTTGTGTGGCCACCATCATTTTCCAGCACTGCCTTAACCCTCTTGGGCATGGAGTTCACCAGAGCTTCACAGGTTGCCACTGGAGTCCTCTTCCACTCCTCCATGACGACATCACGGAGCTGGTGGATGTTAGAGACCTTGCACTTCTCCACCTTCCGTTTGAGAATGCCCCACAGATGCTCAATAGGGTTTAGGTCTGGAGACATGCTTGGCCAGTCCATCACCTTTACCCTCAGCTTCTTTAGCAAGGCAGTGGTCGTCTTGGAGGTGTGTTTGGGATCATTATCATGTTGGAATACTGCCCTGTGGCTCAGTCTCCGAAGGGAGGGGATCATGCTCTGCTTCAGTATGTCACAGTACATGTTGGCATTCATGGTTCTCATACGTCTATTTCCCAAAGACAACCTCTGAATATGACGCTGAGCACGTGCACTCAACTTCTTTTGTCGATCATGGCGAGGCCTGTTCTGAGTGGAACCTGTCCTGTTAAACCGCTGTATGGTCTTGGCCACCGTGCTGCAGCTCAGTTTCAGGGTCTTGGCAATCTTCTTATAGCCCAGGCCATCTTTATGTAGAGCAACAATTCTTTTTTTCAGATCCTCAGAGAGTTATTTGCCATGAGGTGCCATGTTGAACTTCCAGTGACCACTATGAGGGAGTGTGAGAGCGATGACACCAAATTTAACACACCTGCTCCCCATTCACACCTGAGACCTTGTAACACTAACAAGTCACATGACACCGGGGAGGGAAAATGGCGAATTGGGCCCAATTTGGACATTTTCCCTTAGGGGTGTACTCACTTTTGTTGCCAGCGGTTTAGACATGAATTGCTGTATGTTGAGTTATTTTGAGGGGACAGCAAATTTACACTGTTATACAAGCTGTACACTCACTACTTTACATTGTAGCAAAGTGTCATTTCTTCAGTGTTGTCACATGAAAAGATATACTCAAATATTTACAAAAACATGTGAGGGGTGTACTCACTTTTGTGAGATACTGTATATATATAAAGTCTAAGAACACTTAATGTGGGATAGAATAGAGGAGATAGCCACTGAGGAGATAGAATAATCTTTCAACAGTTCTTTTTTCTTCTTCTTGAGTACTCTGTGATTTAATGAGAGGTGGAAGACGAAGACAACAAGAGAGATAATCAAAATGAAACCAATTTGCGGCTGTCAGCGGCCACAAGGACAAGGTAGGGGAGAATCGAAGGGAAGAAATACCAAACACCAAGGGAGAAACAAACACTTCCCCTGTTTCTCAAATGGCAATTTAATTTGGCTGCTCCTCCGTGATTTGAATAGGGCTTGTATATCAGAATGCATCATTAAATTATTTGTTGGTGATGTTCCACCATTTTGAGAGTACGAGGGAGAGTTGTTGTACTGTAAAATCTTAAATCAATGTAAATATACCATAACCTAGGCTAACGAAAACATTGCTTTGTCATGTCTCGCAAACCAAAATGTTTTCCTGTAATGACTAATAATTTCACGATAAATAACTAAACAATGACAGAAAAAACATGACTACCAACACAATAACATTACCTTCCAATGCTCCTGTGCTTCCATGCAATGTGACGTCGCAATGTCCAAGCCGTTGTAAATCCAAGCCCTAAAGCATGTTTGACATCGTTAAAACAAAATGAATAAATGCACACTGAGGCTGACACCAGCAAAATACATTGTTTGGCGAGGTGACTAAAGGATTGACTTGATGAGGAGCAATTTAGTTAGACTGGAGCTGGTAGGGGCTCCATTTAATTTTGACATGGGTTTGGCCACCTTTCTGGGGGTCCTCTCCTGCAGAACCATGATGCAGGTGGATGCCAAGTTGGCCTTTGGACCGTTCGTTAACGTTGCCGCCACATTGTAGAGAACAAGACTAGCCTGTAAGCAAATACAATTGAATGCTGAGATTTTTCGAGATACAAATAACTAAAAATAATTATAATTAAAGGAACATAAATATTTTATATAACATATTTATGTTATTTATATTTTCACGTCAGCGCGGTCACGACAACACCAGGCTTTAGCCAGCATGATTAAAACTGGCGTGCCAAGCGTGCTTGGTCATACTTATCCAAAAAAGCAGTGAGTCATCGCAGAATTGGCTGCTTGGTTACTGAAGTATTTTCACCCATTCTGAAGTGTTATTCGATGGTCTACTGATGAAACAACCTTTATATATGCGGTTTAATTTCAGATGCTATATCCAATATAGCTACTGCTGTGGCTGATATTTTGAGATAGATGTTCTCCCATTTGGGGTTCAGACATGTATTTGACTAAATATTTAACCATTGTTCTGGACAGGTATGTTACAGATGGTCAATTGCACATGCTGTAAAGGACGGAAGCGCATCAGAACAGAGCAGAAAGGAGAGTGAGAGAAGGGGTCCGACTGGGGACAGAGCGGGGCGGCTGAAGGATTAACAGAGGCAGAGCTCCGATGCGACCGGGGCGCCCTCGCGGCTCAACCTGCCTCGGAACAGCACCTCAAATGAGCTCGCTGGGGAGACGAAGAAAATAGAAAAACCTCCCCCAGTCTTCTTCAGCCGAGACACACCGCAGCAGAAACTTTCCGGACAGTGAATACACACATGACACTGACGGAATGGTCAAGGAGTGGGATGTGAGACGGGGTTGGGCGCGGGGGGGCGACGACAAGGAGAGGAGGGGAGGAGGATGGATTCCATTCCAAACAAGAACAGGAAATGCTCGGGGCGCGTCATCCGTCATTGGTGATGCTGGAGATGGCAAGCGCATGATTGCGCGGCTCACTCAGAGAGGCGGGATGGCAAATTAACAGCGCTGCTATCTGTTAAATCTTGACACATTTCTTAACCAGAGCTGACACGCTTCTGAGGGGAAGAGAAGGAGAGAGGAGAGTTTGATGATCGCCCAAAAGAAAATAGAGGCTGTGCCAAAAATAAAAAATAAACAGCCCCAAGATCTCGCCAGTCCCATGAAAGGCATTGGAGGAGGAGGCCCTTTAATTTGAATAAACAATCAGGGCCATAGCACTGTCTATATTATTCCTATATTTATTTTCTGACTCGTTTTTTCTGGCTCACAACTGTGTTCTATTTATTTTCTGTGCCCCCGGGGCCCTTAGCAATAGTATAGTAACATGAGCTCACAAATGAGAGGGCCTAACAAGACCGGCCTACGACGTTGTTAGTCAGCCAAGGACGATGCGCGAACCAAGCACGCTGCATCCAATGGAGGAAAAGAAAGCAAATGCAAAAAGCAAATGCTCGTACATAAAAGTGCTGGCGGGGTTGAAAATCCAGGTTTTCAAGGCATTCCAACCTTCACAATTGTGTCCTCATCCATTTGCCATGTACTGACATTTAGCAAAGGAGCCTTCACCGATTACAGAGAGATCTTTGTGACTCACTGTCTTCCAAATGAGGCCAAAGGAAAATAGCGAGGGGAAATAATCACTCACACACATATACAGACATACACACACACACACACACACACACACACACACACACACACACACACACACACACACACACACACACACACACACACACACACACACACACTCGCACAGTAAAAACTCATTAGGGTGACTGGAAAGACATTCATGCGTTTTGCACAGCAGAGAGCAAATAGGCATGTTGGTAGTGCAATGCAGGAGGACAATGACATATCTATGACAGGAAGCTCATTGCTTGAAATGGAGACCTGACGGCATGGGGTAGCGGTTTTTAGTGCAACCCAAAAAAATATACCATTTTGGATGCCCTCCTTCTATTTCCAAGCAATCAGCAGTCAGAGGATAGATGGTGAATACACACACACACACACACGATTGATTGGCACGGATCTCAGATAAGGGGCTATACTTGGCACAGAGTGTTGGCTACCAGTGACGAGACAATCAAGGCCTTCTCCCTGCAGCGAATATACGAAATGCTTTGGCATAATTTGTGCACTCAATTGACTGAGGATGATAAAAAAGTGTGGCAGAGGCCAAAAGGTCTGCCTTATTTATTGCCGCGAACGTGAACGGGACCACACAGATGTGGAGCTCTTTCGACGGTATCGTTTTCACGAAATTGACCTGATGTCCTGCTGCTCAAATTCAAAATGTGTCTGTTCATTAGATTGTGTTTGTAATTAGCACCCAACAATAACCACCAAATCCGCTGTGTGCATAACTTCAAAATAATAATAATAATACAATAAAATACAGATCAGTGTCCCCTGGACAGTTGTTGTCATTGCAACATGTTGGTCTAATGCCAAATACTTGAACCTAAAACTTATTCAATTATGATTGTTCCATCTTTCTAAGACTTTATTTTTACAAACACACCCACACACTGTAAACTTCACAATAAATATGAGGTTCTTTAAGCAGACTGATGCAAGGCCCAGTCATCCCTCTTGATGAAAATGAATCCAGTCATCTCAATTGTACTTCTTTATGACAAGTATAATTGAAAGTTAAATTGAATTATTCTTTAGTGCCAACCAAGTATTTTAGATTGGACAAGAGGAAATCCCTGAGTGCTGATATAGAGTATAACAGCACTCAGACTTAACTACAAATGTTTCACTCTGCTTTACAGGTGTTTCTAATAACCGGTAATTACATTAATGATTGTTAATTCATCGAAATTACACATGCCACCGAAGGGCCTGTCAACAGACTCTTATTTCACTGGTTGCACAACAGATGGGAACATACAGATAAATGTACATGATACAAAGTAGATGGCCTGCTGTAACGTGTAGACCTACACAAAGTAGAAAGCTAGTGTGCAGGAAAATGTTTATGTGCTGCTTGGCAACAGTCCAGTGCCATTCCAGTTGCAGAACTATTTATGTTGGCAGGACCAAATAAATGATTAAAAAACCAAACAAATCATAATCTGTTGTTGCTTATTACTGTTAACTAATAAATGCCGCTTGTAGAACTGTGGTATAAAAAACGATCAAATCACAGCTGTGCTGATATTCAGTAACAGCACTCCCTCTTGTGTGATATTGCTTAAATATGGCTTCGTTTGATTGGACCCGCACACGCTATTGTGTACTGAAATAATACATTTATTTTAGGCCACATAGGTCTTTGTTAGAAAAGATCATGCACAAGGACACAAAGACTTTCTAGAATAAAAGAATTAAAATAAAAGGAATAAAAGTGTTATAACCAAGTAGTCTCCTGTGTCTCCTTTCAGTATATGTCCCCTCGCAACAGAGGTGCCATCATAGGACAAACACAGATGTCACTCATAACACTAATAATGGGTTTGTTTTGTTCCAGGGCACGTGTAGTAAACTTATCTTCACTAGTTTAGTCTACTACCCTTGCCTGGTACATAAAGTAGCAGACCAATAATTAGTGTTATGAGAGACTCTTGTGGTTTTCCTACGATGATACCTCTGTAAAAGTGGGCTACCTTGTTTCTATTAGTAAATAATAATGGTATTTTGTGGGCGGGGCTTAGGGTGGAAGCAGAAGAATCCCTGAACGCGAATCAAACCCCTGCTATTATTTATTTTTTAATAACATTTATCTGAATATGTCTTGAATATGTCACTTCTTATGACCTAACACCAAGGTCAACACCGCCACCATCATGTAAGAGATCCGTTTTTACCTATGGTATCGAAGAAAGTGTCCGAAGTGTGGACACAGTCAAATAAAAGTAATTTTATTTTCTATGTCTCGAATTACATTTTTCTTTATCTCAAATTACGGTGGCGGTGTTGAGCCATAGAGAAGACTTGCTTTCAGAATCTCCTCTGAACCTCAATAAACCATAAAATAAACACAAAAAATGGATATCAGATTGTATTATACTCTGGTATGTTAGACTACTGTCCAATGAGCACAACCATGCTTTCAAAATCATGTTACGTTGCTAGACACGAATCGCAAAAGTAAAACGGTCCAATTATTTGAAGCTTTGCAGTAGAACGTAGTATGCAAAATACTGTACTACTATAGTTTTATAGAGCTATGGTTATTGTAAATAGAGCCAATTAATGGGAACTGCCCATGCATGGCAGGATAAAGTCTCAGGTCATACTATAACTCTTTTAGCTAATTCGCTAAGAAAGTGACAAGATCAATTACTGTTCCTCTGAGTTCCCCAACTTCTGATTAGGTGGACATGACAAACCTTAGTTACATATCACTGCCTACAACATACATTACTTTATTTCTAGCACTCAAAGACTCCGCAAGATGACATCGTTTGGATAGTTGGTGTAGCCTACTGTTCGTATATGCCTCCAGTTGTCGCTCTGTTTTGCCTCCAGCTAATGGAGGCTACTTAATCGTGAAGTAGACTGAAAAAGGGTCCATGATATCATGCTGCTTTTGACCCCGAATAAATTCTCCCTTCTACTCGTCATTGAGGTCTGGATTATTTAGTCACAGTCATTGCATGCCGAGTGTGACTGCTGGAATAATGTGGACCAAACACCAGTGTACAAACCTCTCATCATTTGCACCTTTTTTCTAAGTGTAACGGGGGGGGGGGGGGGGGGGGGGGGGGAACAGCGAGTACAGGCACATTACCCTGCTTTGTTTCACTCCCCGCCCCGAGCCAGGGTTGGGGTTTCTGCCAAGCACAGCTCATTTGAATAATGCAAATACAATATTAAAAGGGTTGGATTGCTGCGGCGGAGATAGAGTATGACAATGTCTCTGGCAGACGCGTCTACTTGTGTACGAGTTCATTTTCTATAACCTTTAATCAAAGTTACAGTCTCAAAGGGCGTCACGGGCCATAGGGCAAAGAAGAAAAACAATTTCCCCAAAATGAAGTAAGAAAAGGAATTATAAAGCTTTCCTAGCCAGGGATGGCTAGAAGGGTCCATTGGGCAGACATAAGGTAGTAGTAGCAAAATAATAAGGAGTAAAAAACTAAGGAAGGATAAAAGGCAACATGACTGCTATATAAAATCATCAGTGATCCATGGTAATCACAATTCATGGTAGAATCAGTCATGATATGAGATGAACAGAACAAAACATGCATTGCATCAACAGTCAAAATACTTTCCAGGCAAAACCTTTTCACCAGGATCCTATCACAACAAATAGAGCAAAATGAATTAGTGCCAAAGGAAAAAAAAAAAGAAGAAGAAAATAAAAACTATGGTTGTGATGATGGAGCGAGAGAGAGTAGGAGTACAGGGGGGAAGGAAAGCATGGATTTAATTGGCTCTGATTTCCTTCCATCCTTTACGAGGTTGTTATTAATGGGCTTGATCTTTCCTGAGCTGTTGGACGGTAGCTAGGATGCATGGTAAATTGTGTGGTTGGGAATGAATGGTGTTCCCCTTCGCAACCAAGGTTGTTTTTATGTCTCTCTCCCAGCCGCATGACATTTTGCTCAAGCAAGCACAGGTGTTGCTCTTCAAGAAAGGTGAGTCTCTTGTTGACTTCTGTACTCTTATCTTGGATTCAATTCCGCTTCTGGGTCGGGGAGGAACAGAGCCCAATAACCTTTTTATATGATGATTGATTTTATACTATTTACTAGGATGATTTTCATATACTTTGCCAGATCAATTCGTAATCATCCACTCATCATGCCTCACGTTCCTCAATCGTCACTTTATATTACGGAAAAACACAGTGGTAAAGAGTTAAACTGAGATGAAGAACATGAGAATTGAGCCCAAGTGATACATCATACAACATACATATACATACATCATACAAGTGATACATCATAACATGTTTAACATTTCTTTATTGCATGATATGGGGGTTGGGGGGGGGCTGTTTGTTTAAGTTTACTAGTCTTTAAAAACAACGTGATTTGATGTTCAGACTTCTTTTACTTTTTTATCTGTGATTCAGATTTACACCGAACAGAGAACAGCGTGCTTTAAAAGTTCCAGAGATGCGGTCCATATACCTTTTGTGATGCACATTTGCACTTTTACTTGAACAAGGGATTTGTGTACTTCCACTACCCCTCACGTCTGCTTATAGCCTAAATCGTGGAACCTGCACCACTTCAAAGCACCATATTTCTGCAACATATTTATTCTGCATCGGCCATCGGTGTGTGTGTGTGTGTGTGTGTGTGTGTGTCTGTGTGTGTGTCTTAGAATTACCTAAAAGGGCCTATTTACAGGGGTGAATCCAGACCAAAACATCTATCTACTATCCTACTTCAACCGTTGTAAATCATAGGTTTCCTACCAAGAGAACATTATTTTGATCCCAGATAGATGCATGCTGGGCTTATGTGACATCAACTACACAAGTGCCATTTACATCAATGTTCTACATGTTAGAACGCCAAGTGGGTAGCCCACCAGAGTCAAGAGGCACAGTGTGAAGCCATGCAACAGATAAACCGTTTTTCAGGTCTTGTTATTGGGATATAATAGGTGGTGCTGAGTGGCACTCCAGGATTTAGAGCGGTACTGGAGGTGATTGCAGGTGAAGCCTTCACAAATGCTGTGAGCCCCTTTCATTAAAAAGCAGGGTTACAAATTTGTTTAACATTTTGTGTCCTCTACAGACACAAACTGTGAGCAACCCCAAAGACTGCGACTTTAAATGCCATTAAATTGTTAATTTTACAATTGATACTTAGCAGTATCAATTGTATGGTTTTAAATGACTTTTAAAGGTTGTAAAGGAAACCATTCCCATGTAATGTTTTATAGGTCAACAATATTTCAAAAATGATTCCAGTGGGGTTCAGATTTGAATATCAATTCAGTTCAATGGCATTGAATTAATTTAATATAATTCACAACTTTAA
This sequence comes from Lota lota, assembly GCA_026745465.1. Lineage (NCBI taxonomy): Eukaryota > Metazoa > Chordata > Actinopteri > Gadiformes > Lotidae > Lota > Lota lota. The sequence continues at coordinate 2,867,674 of JACYXH010000496.1, read as the reverse complement.
TTATAAAGGAGACCTATAGGCAAACACCACTGATATGTTGCTTTAGAGTACATTTTGCTCAGTGGGCCATGGCAGCAGTCACTCACAGTGCTTCACCTTGTGTTACAGTGTGATTGAAATCATTCAGCAAATTACATTCATGTGATTGTCAAAGTGATGGACTAAGAAATAAGTATATGGAGTAAAAAATAATCACTACCGGACTACATTACTGCTCTCAAACAACTAGTGATCACACAATGATCTATTTTACAATCTTCTGACCAATAATCGCCATGGAATATTTTGTCATCATAGCATAACTCAGAGACCAAATATTTCTGTTACGTGTTGTTTTTCCCACACCTCATTCTTGGAGCATGGACAGAAATGGTCACACACCTGAAACGTTTTCAAAGCAGTCAATGGCGAAGACATGGCACACATTGTCGCTGATTTTATTGAGGTAACCAGATACCTCTGCACTACCTACCTCCAGCCTCTATCCCTGGTGGGTTTATTCAAGCCAGACAGTATCCTGTCCGCCCCATCATCAGGACATGCTGTTGCTGAAGTCCACATCAACATCTGTACTTGGTTCTCTAGTCTGGGAGCCGACGATAAGCGCATCCTCAGAAGCATACCAACGTTTCTTGGCTGCGCAAGATGGCCAACATCAATGCAGAATCCCTTATTCTCGAGACCGGGGAAAGTGTGTTGAAAGATGAAAAACAACATAGGCAACTAGGGACAGAAATACATGGGTGATAAGCATGCTTTGGCAGACTCTTCAGCTATGGTGAAGGCTGCCGTTTGGAACGGGTCATGGCTGTATTTCTTTGCTCCTAAATCTGAGGTATCTGGCTTTGTGGATGACAATATCTCACCACCTCTGTGTGAGGTAGAATACATGAAGATATTGCAGACACCATAATCAAGGCCTCTTCCGACCACTGAATGGTGTAGTGATGGCTTCCATCCATCTGGATGGACCGCCTTGACCAATGGGAGCCATTTATAAAACGAGACTTTAAACTCCCTCTGGCGAGAATCGTTATGCTACACTGAGCTCTGATCTCTTTCTTCTCAGGCTGAGCCAACGGATGAAGAGGAACAGGTATCTCCCCTTGCCATCCTACCGTGGCTAAGGATCAGTGCAGGGCCAGAGGGACAATGCTGCTGTGGACCAGAAACATCTATGAAGATTTCCCCCTTGATGAATCACTCTCTCTCCCTCCATCATCTTCTGTAGCTGTTCAATCAATTACAAAGCATTCTTCAGCAAACCAAAAACATGTCTGCTGTTCCACAGGAGCAAGGCTGTTCCACTTGTCGCACAGCACACAACATGGTGTCTGTTTCAGTCTCACTGACTTGAACACAGCTTGTTCTTTTAAGCGTTTACTATAATTACTAGTAAAAAGTTATTAGTAAATAGTTACTGATTGCCTTAACTCCTCTTCACTTTAGCTTGATTGATCGGTGTGCACTTTGTTGGACAACACAGCAAAGCTGATAGCAAATAGGTATATTGAAAAGACTGTCCCTTAAGATTATATTGGTTTATTTAGTATTGGTTTAATTTAGTAGTATTCAGAACTTGTGTTATAATTGATTCCCCTTGCATGGTATCTGTAGTGCCCTGACTGAGCTTACAAGCAACCAATTTATAAAAAAGTACAATGCCACAATTTGTTCTCAAGTCATGAAGCATAGGTCATCTTGTCTTTTTAGTACAGCTTGTTTTTTTTGGTTGACATTTGGTTGGCTGTTCGATCCAAAACCGTCTGTACAGCTTCCTTCACATCTTAACACAATTTTATTAATCTCATTATCACACGAACACACACACACACACAAACACACACACACACAATTACATGTGTTTGTGTGTGTGGTGTGAGTAAATGTTGCCCAAAGCTATGCTCCAAAATGACAGCCAGGCTTAACAGGAGCTAAACAAATACAAGAGATGGTATTGTTACTAAGAAGCCCAGCTCTAGCATAAATGCTGTTCAGTGCATCATTATAACCCATTGGAAAACACTGGCTGCACTAGATATGCTTTTGGTCACACAGCGGCAGTGTCAGTAGTGGATGGAAAATGCAGAAAAGTTTTTGAATGCTGATACTTCAGCGATGACGAAGAAACTATTGTGCCTACACCTTTGTAATTAACATTCATTCATCTGCGTAATGAGCTCAAGAGCCAGGTGACGACTTATGAAAAAGAATTAACAATTGAGCAATAAAGACGTGTGCCACGGTTTTGCACAATTAAACGTCCAGATATTAATGTTACACAATGGAATCATCAATAACAGTTTAAGTCAGTGCACAAAATTGCCTCATACAGTCACACTGACCTCAAATTAGTACCTCAGCTTCTCCTCATATCAAATACTCCCACCAACAGTTGTGTGGGGGCGTAAAACTGCCTGTACTCTCTCCATTTCCCACCATGGACCTATTTTGACAATCAACGTGATTTTAACACGATGTCACTGCTGCCTACGCTACCTTCCAACTCCTCCTTCAAGGAAGCCCGGCACACGGCTGCCCACACATTGCCACCAAACCACACAACACGCTCTTCACTACCGCGGATACACTACTGTGAAGTGGAACTTTGACCCCCTCCCCAACCAACCCAAAAATCTGCACACAACCTTCATAGGTCGGACATGATACACACATGCACGACACGAAACAACACACACACACACACACACACACACACACACACACACACACACACACACACACACACACACACACACACACACACACACACACACACACACACACACACACACACAGTGCTTATCTAAGGGGTTAGGTGCTGATAAAGGGACAACTGCAGAGGTAATCTCAAGTGCCCACTCCCACCCCCTACCACTCGGCTTCTGGTTAAAGAATCTTTCCTTCAGCTGGCTCACCAGAAACCACCACCACAACCACCCTCTCCAGTTTTTAATAGCGGCAGTAGCTCTCCTAGCACCTGGATGAGCTCTTAGCTCCCCCCCCCCCCCCCCCCACCCACACACACACACACACACAAACGGTGAACCTTTTGACAGTGAGTTCACATGTCAGAGAGCTCTCCATGTCTCCTGTACCCACCCCCCACCCACCCATGGCAGAGCGGGAGAGGGAGAGAGAGAGAGAGAGAGAAGAGAGAGAGAAAGAGTACATTGAGTGTTACCTTGGAAGAATTGTTCCATGTGACTCTAGGACTACATAAACATAAATTAACAAAAAAATATTTTTGTTCTACACCTCTTAAAGATGAAAGATTGCATTGGTTTCCATTGGCAGTGTTCATATTTTAAACTGAACCCATTACACAGGCTCTTAATAATCGTGTTTTTGTTTTTTAATTATAGTTGTTATTATAGTATGTTTCAGCTATGTGCAGTAGAAGTGGTTGTACAAGATCAAGGGTTACAGTTGTCAACTCAGCCCGGAGGATGTAGGCAGAATCTGTGTGTATCCAAGAACCGCCACTGAAGAGTATGCAGAGAAGCAACGATGATGGTGGTGAGGATGAAGATGATGATGCGTCTAGCAATGGTGTGCTGCTGATGAGTGTGTTTACGGATTTGTGAGCATGCCTTTGAGCTTGTGGTTTGTTGTCATTCATGGTTCCCAACCTTGTTATAACGTATTGCCTTGTTAATGCTGTCACAGGACAGGTGTCCACAGGTTTTTGTTTGTTGCTAGCCGGTCGTCAGCCATTGTTGTGTATAGGCAGGAACACACACCAAAATAGCAACGAGATATCACAATGTAAACATTGTTTTGTTCTTTTATGAAACTGTAACGGGTAAATATAGAGCATTATTAATGACCTGATGCCCTATAGTTAGAAATAAAACGCACAAGTTCAAAAACCTAAAACTTAAAAAACGGAAACGGACTAAATTAAAGGCTCAGCTTTCATGATGCTATCACTGCTGTACTCGAATGGGAAATACTCCTAAATAAAAAACAAATTAAATAAACTTGATATAAAAAACTGTGTCCAATTCTATCTCCAAAAAAGAAGAAGAAAAAAAGAGGGAGATAAAAGGAGCCCGAGGCAACATATCTGGAGAGTTATTTGCGAAATACAGAGCTAATTAGCATTTTGAAAAGCTTTTGAACAAACGTCAAAATCCACATCAAAATACAAGCTTCGCTCCTTATCCCCCTCTCTTTCTAGGTCTCTCCCAAAACTGCATACATCCCTCTCTATAGTTTATATTTCTCCTTCTCATTTCTTACAGTTTTGACTCACATCTCTGTTCTTTGAGCACAGAGGTAGGTCATATCACAGAAAGAGGATAGGAATGAGGGGCAATGGACGCCCTGCACAGAATGAGATGTGGGGGTTGCACTTCAATCACATCTCAGAGTTCTGTGGCTGGCGAGTGGGGAGCGATGAGGGGCGGACTGTAAGGTGCACGTACAGAGATCAAGGGGGTGGATGTCGCCCGCTCCAAGAAAGCCCTCTCCCCAGCCCTCGCTCTCTGATGCCCAGTTTGATGGCACATTCGCCAGCCCACTGCTCCACTCATTCCCCCAAGCCTGGGGGTGGGGGGGGGGGGGGGGGGGGGGGGGGGGGAGCCTGGCAATAAAGGACTCTGCTTGGCCACATGCCTCTGTAAACTGCTTTGGTTTTGGATCTAGAGGGGAAAATGTGGTGGTGATTGGGTGGTGGTCGGCTTTTGTGGTTGTCCTTTCTGTGCAAAGTTATGGCGTGCGACATGTTATGGATGCTCAGGCCCGCTATATGGAGAGCACGCAAAGGCTGCGGTCTGCTGAAGGAGGCAGGGCACGATCGGGTGGGTTAGTGGGTAGGGAGTAGGTGATGCTCGGAAAAGAACGAAAAAGATTCAAAGAGATGTAGGCAAGAGGATTGAGAGGAAAATTGATTAATAAAAACTCAACTAACTCCCTTTTCTACTCTAGCCAAGGGTTTTTGTCGGCTTTGCAGGGGTACACACGCACATGCACACAAAGGCACAGGCACACACCTCCTATTCCAGCAACCCCTGCAGGCAAAAGGTTCCCTGGTGTGCTTAATTTGGTTTCAAATGTGTGAGTTAGCATTCAGCGTGCATATGGGCGTGCGGAAAAGGAGCAACGTCACTAATGTTAACTTCCTTTGCTGGATCTTTCTGTGACACTGATCTTTTGGCAGCCTATTGTAGCGCTCTCTCTGTGCGTTTTTCCACTATACTTTACTGGCCCGGCTGGACTTGGCACGGCAGCCCAGCACGGCTGGGATTGCATTACCATTACAACTGGGCTAGCTGCTTGAAGGTGTTTCTTTAATTGATGATGCTCTTGTCTTGAGTCGATGACACAACAACACACACACACTTTTATTGCCTATTTAGTTTTATATTATAGCCTACCGTAAAATCGGATTGATTTGTTTAAGACACATTTATGTATTTGGGTTGTTTCAGATGGACGGTGACACACACAATGATATCCACGAGGATGTATTCAGTTTGAAGTTCAAAATCATCCCTTTTTTGCTTCCTAATCTCTGTAGCTCATTGAGAGCTAATTTATTTCAGATTAGTCTTGTTTACACTTTGGAGAATGTTTCTCACATATTTCCACGAGTGCCACATGATGTCCTTGATATTTGGAAAAGACTGAATATTGATATCAGCGATGTAATACTGTGAAATATTGCCCAATGTCCATTCTTAAGACCAATACTAATCTGAAAGAAATCTGTCCTATTTCAACAAGCTTTTATGTTTTGCAAGATAATATCGTCAAACTATAATCACAGTGGTGCGCTTCCCTCTAAACCTTCATTACCCTTTAGGCCTATGTAGTTATAGGAACAAACAAATGATAAAGAATCAAGCTGTTGAGAACTTTAGCCATTCTCTTTGTGCATGGCGATGCGTCTCATACACAACAACGCACAGTTAATTGTATTTTTATAGGTCTATATTCCTACAATTTGAGACAACTTCTCGCTCCGAACATCCACCAGGGCTGACGTCACCACAACCCACTTGGAGGTGGGCTGCGGTGTAGGGCTCGCTTTGGACCCAGCCTCTGAGGTGGTCCATCTCGGGCATGGCTCGACACAGCTTGGAGTATTTAAACTGGTAGTGGAAACACAAATCAGCGCAGCATGGTTCAACTCGGCATGGCCAAAAGTGCTAATGGAAAAACACCATAAATGGTAAAAAGATTGGGTGTAAAAAACGTATCTCTGACTTCCAGGCAATGTTTTTCTCTCTCTCTCAATGGCACTTGAAACGACTATAACGACATAAAATAAGGATTTGACCTCTACAATCTGAGATTAACTACTTCATGACCGATTATGAAAAAATATATATATTGTTCAAAAAACACATTATAAACGGCATCATCTCATTTGCTGATGCAGATAATGTCCATCTCAATTAACGTGCCATAATGCGAAGGGCATTGAATGTCATTTGTGGAAGTGCAGACAATAGTGTTTAGTTCAACAATGCATATATGGAAGACAGCTAAAGCAGGGAGAGTTTGGTAACCAAGTAGAATGAAGGAGCTTCTTGACATGTGCTTTAATCTTTGAGCTACTAATGGCATTCTTCCTTGTGGCAATAATGCTGATGTGCACAGAAAAACGCTTGTCTCTCCGAATTAATAGGAGTTGGAGGCTGGGTGCAAACGGTTCCCGCAAAATGGGATGGAAGCAACTGTGTTCTGACAGCTGTAGGCCTACCTTGACAAATACAGCTGATTTATTTTTCTCTCTTAATGAGCACCAGGGTGTGGATGGATCTCCGCAGTTGCAAATGCATGCAGAAAGACGAGTGGATTTTAGCGCATCATTTTGTAATTGAATACATTTTTGAGGTTAACTCATTAACTGTGTCTAAGCCTTACTTGTTTGAGATACTCTTAACAATCTATACCAGTTGCATGGGTTTATTCACTTCACATTAAATTATCTTTTTATAGCTGTTTTTTTACATTTAGTTTCATAAAATGAATTGAGCTTTGAATTGTGTTGGCTGAATGAGACATAATAGCGTGGTATCCAAGATACTTTGGAACAGAGTGTACCTTTTGCAAGAACAAATGCTTTAACAACCATTTTATACAGAAGCCTTTATTGAGAAAGTAAGAATTATGTAGCGCTATTATTAATATATATTAATAACATAACTACCATTCTTATCCACTAACTTACATACCCATCCTCACTGGTAGGTTAGTAAGTGGTTCAGGAGGTAACTAGGTTGCAACCGAAAGGTTGCTATGGAGAGATGTTTGTGTCATAATTATTGATACTTATAGGAGTCAACTTGTGTCTTGTAAAAGTATAGGAATTAATATGTGTGATTGTGTGTATGTCTGAATGTGTGTATGAATGTGCTTTTGTTAGCCACAGGTCTGAAAAGCGCTATATAAATGCAGTCTATTCACCATTTACCTACCTACCTAATCCCCAACCTACCTAGCTGGAAGACCTACCTGCACACCCATCTACTGTACATAGCTTATGAAGGATATAGTTCATGGCCTGCTTCAACAGCAGCGGCTTTTTTTGAAAGTATCAAAATAAATCCTTGTGAATGGGATATTGTTCACTCAATAGCTTACATCGTCTTGATATATTTTCTTATATATTTATAGTATTTGGGAAATTTAAAGCACAGGGCATGAATATTTTATATACATGTTCTTTTTTTTCTCAGTGGATGGAATACCAAAATGTATAACATTGGAAGTCGAAGATAATCAAATGTGTTGTTTGTATTTTGTCAATTTACAGTGTATGTTGGGAAGCTAGATTGCAAGAGTGTCATAAAACATCAATGCATGTGTGAATGAATGACGATACATTCTGGATAAAGACGGTCCAAGAACACTGCACTCCACATGACCGTGCTCAGCTGCCATATCAAATTAATGCTTTGGAAACCCTTTATTGTTCATTTTTATACAAGCATCGGGAGTCCTATAGAGGTTAAACATGGCTAATAATACATTACCTACAAATTCATTCATTCCTGATCATTAAATGTACTGTGACATCCCATTATTTAAAGAAAATCCCTGACTTAGGAGTGTAACTTCTATTTACTTTCACACTTTTTTTTATCTTGTATCGATTCCACAATTAATTGCGCATTAGTGGAAGTGTCGAGTTAAACCGGATAGGCATATTATGACTAAACATTAAATAAAAGGTTAAGTTCCACTCCATCCATTATGACTTCTATTGACCAAACATGACATATCACTAAGAATCGGTACAATCACCTAGTTTACAGGTTTAAATAGTTCATCCTCATTATAGCAATTTGGATATATTTAAATGAATGATAGGACACTTTGAAAGAACGACTCATTAAGAACATTTAAGGAAGGACTTAATTGAACTCAATCATGATTATATCGATAAAGATATGAACATAGACATTAAGGAGTTGTTTTTTCTGTGTGAAAATATTTTTCATAAAGATAATTTTGGTTTCACACATAGAAGCCGCTTAGGCCATTGAGACCAATGTGGAGGGAAACGGGAGAGGTGGGGGTCTTGGTCATTATATTTTTATAACCATAGTTTAAATATTTGAAGCTTGGTGGTTGAGGGCCCCCTACTGTGAGTGCACCATGTGGGTCTCAGAGCTTAGGGTGGTCCCTGCTTGCCGGGAGAAGACACATAATTGGGTTTCATCTCCTTCCTGAAAACAACGTTAACACAGGACACTTTAGTCCCTAAGGAAAAGGTAAAGTCCTCTCCCCAAAATGCCAAATATTTTATTGGATACGAGTGTGTCTCCACAAGCGTGGATACCATATCTCGTACTGTCATCCTGGTCGAACGTCATTCCACAGATTCAAATGGCAGAAATAGGCTTGGAGCATAATACATCTCTAGCACTGACATACATGAGAATGACATTGTGTCTGTTTCTGTTCATGGAAACACGGACATGAATGCAACCCGAAATGCCGGTTGTGTAATGAGTCTGATGCAAAACAAAGTCCCTGACAAAAACAATGATATGCTGTCTCGCTGCACGCAAGTCAATCGCCAACATACAAAACTAATCCTGCTTCTCTTTGCACGTCTGCAAATTAGACCTTGGTGAAATATACACTGGTGTTCATCAGCAGCACTCGAAGATCTGCTACACTGAGATATCCAGGTTGCAATCTGAAGCCAATTGGATTAGCATGAATGAGTAAATCCCTATTTGGATAGAGATTTTTTGGCAAGTAGTTTATTGTTTTGTAAAAATATTTGGCTACATGGCTGCGACTGACAGCGAGAGACACTGGGTCTGATTTTCAGCCATGTTTTTTCACTGACGGTGTGCAGTTTGTGCATTTTTTTTAAATGTTTGTACTCTGAAAAGAAAGTAGCATTGTTATTTCTGTTAAACGACACATATGTCGACACACGTGTGCCATATATCTTATACTGCACTGTCTCACCATTGCAGTGATGAGTCCAAGTAGGCAAACCATAAACATTGCTTCAGAACTCATCCTATCAAATTAACCCCCCATGCAAAAAAAGAGAATCAAATCCTCCGCCTGAAAACAAACCCATCTCAATCAAGAACAGAACAACCATTTTACGCAGCCTCAAGATTCACTTGCGTAAAATAGTTTTTAAGCAATGGGACAGCGGAAGTTTCTTTCGTAGAGCAAATCATACTAATGGAAAAATAATTTGTTTTCCCTGGATACGAAGCGGTCGATAAACACAGGACATTATAATCTATGTCAGATTTGCTTTCATAGTTAAGCACACACACATATTTTCTATCTCAAAACACAATTACATTTTAATTGCCTAAAGATGAATTACCTTAATCACGTATTATATTGTGGATGCCTCTGGATTCCATTAACAAAAATATTTTCACTGACGGTTGCACGACAGAGTAATCACATTTATCCCCTATGGACTCATGCAGTAAAACAGCTCCGTCTTTCTCAATCTTTTATTGAGTCACTGTCATTTGTCTTTTTCATTGTGTCTCAACACGTTTTTAGTTTCTTAATTCCTGTGTCTTCATCCTTGTCCATAACTCCCTCTAATCTAAAGATAGAAGACAATCATTGTTTTATCGCAATGTGTAATTCAAAATTAACTGAGTAGCATGCTGATGCTTTCGCCACGCTCCACAAAGTGTCAAATTAAACTACGGAAATGAACAGCTGTCACTTATTAGCGATAGCTGGGCACAACATACTGAGCACCTCAAACTGACAAACATCATAGGCCTCATCCGTTGCACTTGTGAACATTCACCACCGCAAACTCCAATCATTCTTCAACAGGGAAGTTTTTTGACATTTCTCAGGCTGTAAGAAATTCAGGAAGTCTTTCAGCTGCTAAGTACAACGTTTGAATTTCATACCCCAGCACTGTATCCCAGACCCTCACCGTAGTGATGCACTGTTGAGGTTGGGAATCAGAACATCATGTTAACCAATCCTGGGAGTTGAATTTACAAGTCAACCGTTAAGTCTTGTACAAAGACACCCATAATGAGTTCAATACAAAGCTTAGTGTGAATAATGCAAAATCATTCCAGTCACATCCGGCAATAATAGTATTTTTCGCACAAGCGCAATACACATAACCTTCGCTATAATACGGCCCTAAATGACTGACCGGGTTATTCCCGAGATCGCGTTATAGCAAGAATCTAATTATTTAGATTGTGTGTGTTTTGCCACACTTATTTCGTTTAGTTGGGTCGCACTTCCTATAATAACATTGTGCTGTGGTTAATTTATTTTAGTCAAGGGACCAAGGGCGTTACCAATTATATCGTGCCGCAAAAATCGTGCCGCATTATATTGGAGGTTGTGTTAAATCGATGTGCGTTATAGCGAAGGTAAAGTGTACATGCATACAATATGCATGTATTTCAAATGATGAAAATGTTTTATTTTAAAGTAAACCTGTTTTAATAGTTGCTCCTCTTTGAAGCATAAAACGATTGTTTGCTTTTTTTACGGTTCTGTGAATACTAAATAACAACAATATCTGAATGTATTAACAGCTAAGATTGACATCAGCTGTGGATAGTAGGCCTGCCATGAGTGCTGACATAATATACAGTTTCGAGAACATTTTCGCAGCACACAAAAACATTACCAATGTATTTGTAATTGACGGACCTCACAGGTCTGTGTTAATAATTATGAAGTTGCTGCCTTATTCATAATAAATCATGACTATTATTATTCAGTGTTGGAAGGTTTTTGTGATCTTGATGGTGCATCCTAGAGAAGGTTAAGCTTCTGGAACACTCACATATAACGTCACGGTGTGTGTGGATGTGTGGAGATCCGTCTTGCCAGTGGTTGATGTTGATTGCGGGTCCGTGAGAGGGTTAGCTTCTCAGACATTTATAGTATATGAATCGGTGTGTGGCACACGCTTAATATAACCCTCATACACAGTGACGATACTAAAATTAGTATCACAAATGGGTCATGGCCATGGTAATAAAACAACCCTTTCCTTCCTATAACTCTTAGCCCAGAACATGTGTTCTTTTATTGAATTAAAAATGCGTTCTCTCTTGCGCCGTTTGTCCGTTTTGGGTTACTGTAGAAACATGGCGGTGCAACATGACGGCCCTGTGGAAGAAGACCCGCCCCCTTTGTAGAAATAAAGGGCTCATTCTAAGGTAACAAATAAAAAACAATTCCAATTTAAAAGGGATTATACACTAATTAAAATACTTACGAATATTATATAAAATTTCTGCCAAGTCCGTTCCGGAACATCAATTGGATACCACGTTTATTAATATACAATACAATATAATTTGTTCAAAAACACCTCCAAAGCATCACAATTTTGAGGATGAAAGAGAAGTAAACATCCTAACATCTATTATATTATCTAGTTTTTCGAGGTAATTAAAATGAGTAAATGACATATTGTAGTCAAATTGTTTATACATCTACCAAGTTCCAGTGAATAATAATGAATACATCATATTGTTTTATTAAAACACATGTCAAATGTGATGAAAACGGTACAACCTTCTTAAGTTGTTAGTCATCCTCAGTTGTACGACATAATTTGCGAGTATATAAAACCCTTCATTTGAGGACTGAAAACCAACTGAAATCCTGTCGGTTTACAATTGACTTCCAGAGGCATCTGTGCTCTCCAAAAAACATTGGCCATGACGGAAAAAAAAGAATCTCTGTCTATTATCTTTGCACCGCAGGAAGTGAAATCAGGAGAATCTCCATTCTAGGACGTTAACTGCCTCTCCATACACTCGGAATAAGGAAACATTTGAAAAGGGTTAGATGCCTTATCTGCAGATCGCGTAGACCACCACTTATTGAATTGAGAGTAGGCCCCTGTTGCCCTGGACCCCATCTAGCAGCGTGGAATACACATAGACACCTTGGCCCCCAGCCAACACATACGTGAATAAATACAACTGGAATGTTAATGAAACATAAGAGGGATGCATCTTCCAGCGCAAAATAAACACATACCCAGATTATATTGCACACAGCTGGCGTCTGTATTTGTGTGTGTGTGTGTGTGTGTGTGTGTGTGTGTGTGTGTGTGTGTGTGTGTGTGTGTGTGTGTGTGTGTGTGTGTGTGTGTGTGTGTGTGTGTGTGTGTGTGGTATTGCTTCATGGCTCATATAAGTCAAAGGCAGGCAGTTTTTTTCCCCCAGGCATCCCCCCTCTGGTGTTTGGGTAACTCTCTAATCGCATTTATGCAATCTGTTCAACTTACTTGAGGGCCAGTGAGGGTCAGGTTTAACATTGATACAAAGTTAGCCGGTATTCCTTCTATACGAGGAATGCATTCCTCTCTATTATTAAGACCACCAAACATTGGACTGTTTCTATTCGGTATGGGCATGCACATATTTCACATTCTTACATTTTAGTAGCAAAACTTTAACTTTAACTTTAACATTGCATCACATCGTCTAAAAGCGGATACTCTAAATGTATCTTCTACATGTATTATCATTTTGGACCAACAGATAGACACACATTCGATTTTCTTCATCTAAATCTCAGTCCGGGTGAGCAAAGTGTCAGCTTCATTATAAAACTCTCATGCCAATTGTTCCGGAGGCATTGGTACCCTGCAGCTTGACTTCATTAAATCTGAAATGCCCACTCCAGAACACGAACGGGGGGGGGGGGGGGGGGGGGGGGGGGGGGGAGGTGGAGGGTGTCAAGAAAAAGCTCTTGACAACCGTACGTATAAGTCCTTCTTTCTCTTCTCACCGCTAAGACTGTGTTGGGATAACACCAGCGCCATGTCACCATTTCCCCCGTCATGAAGATCTATATAAAGATACATTAAAAAAATATACTAATCATGGTCATACCTTACACAACCTAAGCGTAGGCAGAGATTTGCTGCTACATGCTACGCATCTGTCAACGGGTTTTGATTTAAAGACAAAAATAAATAAAAGTTTACAGACCTCTCTGTCGAAATCAAATGATGAAGTGAACTGTCACAGTATTTGCTCGTACTATTTCTAGTAGACGTGCTCAAGATGTTTTGTATAAAAGGTTTGCATGTGGGTTTGAAAAAATGATGGCCTATATGTACATGTGAATTACACACTTGGAAAGCCCACAGCTTGTTGTTATTAGAATATAGCAACAAGGTCGAAAGTTAACACACATCGGTCAGGACCGTTTGTACACAGGAACAGGTGATAGCCAAACGGAGAGCTGAAGAGGGTGTGTGACTTCAGTGTGACATGGTCTGACCTCACAGCCTATTAAGCCCAGGATTCAAAATATGGGTCAGTCGGCCCACAAAGGAACGCGTTGATCCTTAAACAGTGATGCAATGTACGGTAAGCATCTTTTCTTCTGCATGTTGTTGTTGCTATGTTTAGTTTGATTTCCCATACTTCAACTGGATATGCTAGGCCTTCACTCTTGACCGACATTACGACCATATAGCAACACTACTGTACCAACCTAACCCAACTGGAATCGCTCCCGGGAATGTTGCAGATTGGCTTCATGGACAAAACAGTAACCCGGCCCTCATATCATTACACGTGATAGATAACAGCCCTGCCTCAGTAACTAGCCCCGCTCTGCCTCTTTGGCGCTGTTTATCACCGGCTTCCAGCTGCCAGCATTAGGAATCTTTATTCCCCTGTCACGGGCCATAACGAAGACAGAGCATCTGAGAGATATCCCACTCTGCAGCTCTACATTGGCATCTGCATTGATATTCTGGCCAAACAAAGTCCATTGAAGTGTATTGACTCAGTAGTGTTCTTTTGAGAGCAGTCAAAAAACCCTCACCCCCCCTCCCCCCCAGACTCCATGAAGGCGAGGAGGCCCCAGAGCATTCCCAACACATTTGCTTTCTTAATTAGGAGACCGATAAGCGAGTGCCTTGCTGATTTTCGGGGTATTCACGAAGCACCTGGCTGGCTATCCAGAAAATCATCTTGAGACGGTCGCTTTGAAAATGTACAATGGCTGCTCGTTTACCGCGGCAATCACCAGCAGGACGATAAAGAGGCCGTGCCGAAATGAGCTGAAATCATGGAATGTTTTGAAGGTGCCATGCAAGGATGTGTCGGAGCCAGAAGGGGAAAAGAAGATTAGGGCAGATACACTCGGCAGGCGAGCACTTTCTCACTTTCGTTTTCATTTCTTCTGCGAGGGACACCGTGATGAAAGTATTTGGGAGCGAGTGGGAGAGGGTTTAAAGAGCTTGGGTGGAGGGGGGGGGGGGGGGGGGGGGGGGTGTGGGGGGGTATTGTATTCGAGGCTTAGGATGGTTGTAAAAGCCCAACAACGCAAAGCTAAGTTTCAGTCCATTAAGCGAAAAGTACAAGGTTTACACCTTTCCAGTGGGGTCGTCAAGTGCATCCCCATCAGATTTCATAGTCATCCTCTATGGGATTCACAAGCAAAGTGACATGGGCCGTAAAGGCTTGCTGAATACATACCAGGGGAACAAATGAGCTCACGCAACTTTCAAGTTTGAAGAAAAAAAAATGATGTCGCTTTGGGCTTTTGTTTGTGTGTCACGCTGCTTGAGAGGTAGGTCAGCAAAGTGTTTGTGGTGAGCCTGCTGAGGAGTTCAACAAGCCTGCCTGTTTAAGATTTCCAGGTCAAAATGGCGTACGAGAGTTATAAAAGAAACATCAACCTGCAGTGTCAGGGGAATATAATTCATCTGTCTTTTCCTGGCAAAGCAGGACTATTTAAAGCTATTGGCAGACCTTTAAAAAACACTGCATCACTCTGCACCCAATGGGTGCTTTCTGTACCCACCCCCCCCCCCCCCCCCCCACCTCCCCCCCCCCCCCCAATACTTCACATGGGATCAGCTCTTTCAGGCTAAAAATAATACCCAGACAAAGCATTTTAATTTCACCCGTATTTACATACAACATGCCCGATGGACTCCTATTTAGGATGCGCTTCAATAAAAGCATTTTTGTTAATAGATAAATGACCCACACATTAGCCGTTGCGGTAAGGCTCAAGCCCTATTTCCATATTGTCTTCTTCACTCCTTGAGAGCTTTTCAAACAAACATTTAAACAAACGCCTGCTCAAAGCGCTCCTATGAAGCACATTAGCACTCCTCTCCAAAGAATAATTTCCGCCACCACGATGTTTCAGCATCTAACATTTGCTAATTTGGAATTAAACAGGGCCGCTGGATGTCAGTGAAATAGTTAGACTATGGCTTAATTAATGTCAAAATTGTTTACACACATGTATACTGTAGCCCAAACACACACACAAGGCCTTACAAAGAAATACTGTTGATACAAAGATCAATAATACAACCACCCACCCACCCACACACCCACACAGAAATGACAAAAGATGGCTGACATGGCATGATTGACGTGGGCTAAATGAAATTGCACGCGTGTTGTCAGCAGCCACCGCATGACCCTAGACTTGGGTGGAAGATAGGAAGACCAGGAGCAAACAGATCCTTCCCCCGCCTCATCCCTCAAAACCATCAGAGCAGTTAAAGCACAGATTGATAAAACACTTACGCTTGGCAGTGACTTTTCTCTATCTCTCTCACCCTAGCTCTCTTTTAAAACCTGGAAACCCCTTCAGCAGAGCACAGTGCTTTTCCAAACTGGCTGGTACTGTCTTTTGCCCTTTTATATTCAGAGTGTGATCCAGCAGAATAAGCACAGAGGAACAGAAACAGACCTCTTATCACAAACTAATTAAAACACAATCGCAGGATGCCATTTTATTGTCATCCCAAACGTGGCTCCACAGTAAAGGCCATTACAGACGGCCACAGTGCCATGCAGAGATTTAATATTGTCTCAAATTACTGTTTCAGATATTCTTTGTCGTTGCCAATGAGTTAAGGTAAGGTGTTGCTATTATGGCGGTTGTGTGTGTGTGTGTGTGTGTGTGTGTGTGTGTGTGTGTGTGTGTGTGTGTGTGTGTGTGTGTGTGTGTGTGTGTGTGTGTGTGTGTGTGTGTGTGTGTGTGTGTGTAGGCAGTTGGACAAACCCCTTTGGCATAAGCTTGCACACAACAGTTGATTAAAAAAATGTACATGTTGGAAAGGGGGGAAAGAAAAACGTCTTCTCAGACTTCTGTTCAGTGTCCCATATGGTAGCCTTTTTAAATGCTTTGAAGTATCTCACGGAAGTTTGGAGGACAATCATGAATATTTAAGAATGATGCTTTTCCTGTTCAACCAATATTTGTTCCCTGATATATTTAACACATTTTGTGACCTCAAAACGTTCATGGACCTGTTCAGTTATACAACCACATTTTCTATCAAACTTTTATAACCCATACCATAAAGTTTCACTGTAGACATTGGTGGGAAGCACATCAAACTAAAGGAACAATTCAAATTGTAAAGAAGGGCTTTTGTCAAAATTGGGGAAATAACCTTTATGTCTTACAAGGGGAGACAAATGATTGTAATAACCACACTGTTCTCCTCACTTAGTTTCTGTTTTATTCTTCCAGCTGCACAAACAGCACAACAATAACTAGTAAATGGTGTGTTGTTAACCTTAACATTGTTGGTGTTCTGTATTAGATTCCTGGTGAATAGAGCTCTTTGATTGTTTAGTCTAGACTCTATTGGGAATTATTGTTCCCATCCACTGGCTCATCCTCCCCCCCCCCCCCCCCCCCCCATAATAAATCTAGGATCTAGGCATTGTGGGGAGCTATTATTGAGGCCTTCACCTGGAGGTATGCACTGTATATTGTTTCCGGTGTCCGAGCCGCTTTCATTACTCATACTTCATACAGATCTCACCAACGCAATATTCACGTTGATAAAAACGTACGTCTGGCTTCCTGCAATAAAGCCTGCGCCATTGTGTCACCAACCCCATTTCCTCGCGATCACCTGCCTCATAATTAGATCCGGAGAACCCCCACCCCATTCCAACCCAACAATCTATTTCTCTGCCAGACAAACACACACAATTACACACGCACACACACACACACACAACACACACACACTTCCCACTGCTCCAGTTTGATTCCGAGCCGGAGTTAAGATGAAGGCTGCAGATGCTAATTACATTAGCATCAACTTAACGGTGCGGCAGAAGACAGCTGTGCAAGTCAGTGATGCCCACCCCCCCCCCCCCCCCCCCCCCCCCCCCACCCCCCAGCCGATAGCCCACACAACAAATATAGTAAGCTTGTCAGTGGTGACCATTTATTTTATGTGGAGAGTATATAAATATGGGTCCATCACAGACAGGATGAGAGACACAGAGAGAGGGAGAGAGTCATGGAGAGACGGAGAGAGTGAGAAAGAGAGAGACATGGAGAGAGGGAGAGTGACAGAGAGAGACAGAGAGAGAAAGAGATATAGACATGGAGAGAGGGAGAAAGACATGGAGAGACAGAGAGAAATGTTAGGATACAATCACCATATTTTGGTGCCCAGACAACAACCCTTTGTGGGAGTGTGTGTGGATGGTGGCTGGTTTAAGCAGCCTCACCTGGCCTGAGTCAGACTGATTGGACTCTGGGGCTGGGTGGGGCTGCACACCTGTTGCACATTGAGCAATCAGTGTGCACAGGTTAAATCAGCCACCACCACACACACTCAGGAAGAGCTCTCCGGCATGGCAGCATGGAGCACCAGCTCCATGCCTCATTCCATGCAACCTTAACAATCAACCGGTTTTCAACATCACCACCCTGTGTCCATTGGTTTGGAGGAGCACGAGGAAAGTCACCTAGGTGGAGTATGGGAGCCACCTAGGTGGCGTGTAGTATGGACATTGCTACACCCTTATTGTTGCATTATTAGGCTGACAATAATTCTTTTCTCGGGCTGTTTGTGTGCTATTTGTCTGCAAAAGCTTAACTTTCAATACGTTCATTATACTTTTCCGGATTCAGATTTGAAGTCTCGAAAGCCACTGTTGATCAAATAAAGACGTGACGTTGCTTGGTGACGGCCATTTACCACTGTCATAATTATCTTTAATCTTAAAGCCATCCATTTAGAATTCATCATATTATCTAAATACAACTTGACGTTAGGCCGCCCTTTGCCATGCCTTTAAATATCACATGAAGACAACCTTATCCATCTCCAAGTAGGCGTGGGTTTCGACAGTGGCAACCGTGATTGATACTACATTCACTGCAGCAATGTTTTATGTCAATGTTTTATGTCAATGTTTCCATACGAAGGGTGTTCCTTTTTTTGGGACCCTTTCCTGAGATGTGTCAGATCGTTTCATCCTCTGCTTGTTCTCCACACCTCTCCTCCTCCCTCCTCCTCCATCACACCCACCTTTCCTTCCGTCAGACTAGATGGTGAATAACAAAACAGCAGATCAATCAAGGGGCATAAGTAATAATTATTTCCTAACATCGACGACTGTGCCAGTGCTGCGGATAACACCTATTATAAATGTGGCCCATAATCCATAATTAAAGCCCGGATGAATGTGATTTCTGGAAGAAAAAAAGGTCACAATGATCAAAATACCAGCTTTTGTCACAAACCTCAATCAGCACAAACAAATGTTTTCAATATTGGGTTGAGAGGTGGTTTTGTCTCTGCCCATTATCATTCAATTGCGAAATTGTCCATTTGGTTAACAATTTTTATTTCAAGGCGGGATATAAGGTATTCGAGCAAGACAAGACACCAGAGCCCTGTTCCAGAAAGCATATTTGGACCATCTAAACTTAAAACCCAGTCCTCAGTTTGACCCCGGTACTCTGCACAGTCTGGCAGTGTCAGGCTTTGGTTCACCAAGAGATGATTTCTATTTCTGAGATTAGGTCCACTCCAGCCCTGATGGCTTTGGTCTTAATAATGCACGTTGGTGGCGAGCTATAAAAGCCACTACCAATCAATCACACACTACAGATGTGATTGATTGTGGATTACAACTGTGATTGCGACAGAGAGAGGCAATGCACAATTTATCGGAGCTAGGGCAAGAGGTTGTGTGTGTTTTTTTTTATGTGAATTATGAGCACATCATTTAACATCAATGATTGATAAATCAATCAATATCTTCAAAGCACAAGTTTGAAAAAAAATACAACATATCTGAAAGAGGTCTAGATAGCTTGAGCCTCGATAACAAAATGACCATTGTTGAAAAAGATTATACAACACAATCAATTGCTGCTTAAATCCTGCATGCATGTAACACAAGACACAATTATTGCAGGGTTTTTACTACTTCTTTACTACTTAGTATTTTAACTACTTCTACAGAAGATGAGCATCAGATGGTGTGTGCATCACTCTTGATCTCCAGGTCATCCATCCATTTGGATGCATGACCCACCTTCCTACAGCCTCGGCCTGCACACACAGAAACACAAACCCATTCAGGCTTACTTAATACACTCTTGTGTGTACGCTCTTTCTCTACTCTAACGCCACCAGCACCACCCTATGAACAACGGTCTGTCTGTTCTTAAAAAATGAAATTGTCATGAGAACAAATGTTGCCACTGACCGAGCGGATCAATGTTATTAAAATATAACACGGGGTAGGACTTATGGGATGTCTATATACACACTGTTGCAGGCTTTGATCAAACGCAGCATGCGTACGGAGAGGCTCTGATTACCAAGAGATAATCTCTGGTGCCCCGTGATCAATACAACACCAGCCATGAGCTGCTGGTGCAACGCCAATGAGATGCAGTATACCGTTGGGACTACACAGTTCACAGGAGACATGGAACTTCAGAATACTACACTGTATAGAGACAGCTACAGTATATCCACCTCTCTCTCTCTCTCTCTCTCTCTCTCTCTCTCTCTCTCTCTCTCTCTCTCTCTCTCTCTCTCTCTCTCTCTCTCTCTCTCTCTCTCTCTCTCTCTCTCTCTCTCTCTCTCTCTCTCTCTCTCTCTCTCTCTCTCTCTCTCTCTGAAGTGTTCCTCTCTCTCTCCTTAGCCTTCTAATACCACTAATGGTGGAGACACACAGAGAAAGTGTAGAGGGGGATGGTGGGATCAAACACAACCCGGTGTGTTATTTTGTACATACAATGTGTGTCAGACAGCACTTTGTTCATCCAGGACATGGCAATGTGTTTGGTTTAGTTCGCTGGAGGTAGCATGACCCTGTGACTTTGCTATTTTTAAACCCAACCGTTGCTGGGCTAAACGTCTGTGAATGTATTGATGTTTAGGCATATGAGCACAAACACACATAGGCAAACACAAATGTGTACACGCATAGATCTCAACGTGCCCATGTGCATATGCAAACATGCACTCGTAAACATCCATGAAATTCAAACAACCAGAAGTAGAAACAGATAAAAACAGTGTGCTGCTCTACAGTGCACAGACAGACGGATGCACACACACACGCGCACACCCAGCAGAGATTCTCTTTGCATGGCTTTGATATCCTTCTCATGCTCTCTGGCAGAAGGAAGCCTATACCCTTACTCTCTAGTGCTCAGATTGGCACTGAGCTACACACACACGTACAAACACACAGATGCACTTAGACACACACACACACACACACACACACATTTAAGACACACACACACAAACACTAGTACCATAAGTACCATAAATACACAAATCTGTCCCATTTAAATTCCTACAAAAAACAAATTGTCGTCATACCAGTTTGACACGTAATTAACGTCTTTCATTTTAAAATGATGCACAGATATGTGTGTGTTTGTGTGTTTATATTTATTTTATGTCTCTGTGTGTGTACGACATGCGTGTCTATGTGAATGTGCATTTTAATGTGTGCGTGATGTTCTGTCATCACCTACGAGGAAGAGGAAGAGGGGCTTGTGTAGTTGTTGTCTTCACAATATTATGTTTCACAAGACGGCAGAGCCTAGAAATCAAAGGCACCTTAAATTTTTCTGCCAGGGGGCTGTGTGTCGTAAAAAACAAAAACACAACCTCCATTTAATGAAGAGAGGAAGGCATGTCCCCGAACCGTCAAGTCGTAAAAGTGTACCCATTCCAGTTTATATGCACTGAGGACGGGACATTATTTGATTAAACTACAGAGGAATCTGAACCCATATCCCAGCACTTGCACCACCAGAATCGTCTTCGACTTGAACTTCAAAACTGCTATAAGTAGCAGTGCATTATCCAAAAAGGCAATACATCCACTGTATTAAATCCATTCTAATACAATAAACTAGTTTTTATTTGTGGGGTGTAGTGTTTTCTTAAACTGCACTGAGCTTGCAGATACGACCAATCAGGACGCATTATGTGGCAGCTATAGACACTGTATCTTCTCACCAGCGGAGATACGAGCGAGTGAATAGATCCTATCTGGTCCGGCAATCAATGCAAGATTAGGGAATGTAACTTTTGTTTCTCTGTCTCAAGACTCTCTCTATTAGATTATTGTTTAGCAAACAGTTCAATCAGTGGCTGGAGAGTATATGTTTGCTTGTGCAATCGATTGTTTTCTGCCTTTTGTGTGTGATCCAATTGAGTCCCCCCCTCCCCTCTCTTTCTGTTTCACACTAGTTGTTGAGTTATATTTCAAATAGGCTTCTGGAGATTGGCTAATGAAACACACCTCCAGGACTAATCTCATTGGGATGTGTGTGTGTGTGTGTGTGTGTGTGTGTGTGTGTGTGTGTGTGTGTGTGTGTGTGTGTGTGTGTGTGTGTGTGTGTGTGTGTGTGTGTGTGTGTGTGTGGTTAGGAAGCTCATGCCAAGCGGGTGGTGCTTATTGGAGTTCAAGGATTATATACTTGGGAGAAAATCTAAAATGGATTGCCTTTTAAACTCTTCCAAGTGGCCAGACGGAGGCAAACAAGAGAAAGGCTGTTGTTCGTTTGCGCATAATCCATAGGGTATTATAGACTTTCCTCAAAACAAACTGAAATTGATCTCATCTTTGCCCAGAGTCTGCGGTACACCTCCGGTACTTGTGGAGGAGTATGTGATCTTCCATTCAGTCTTTGCAGTGTTCCAAATGTACTCATTGGGCAATAATAGGGTGTGCTTATGTTACAATTGTACTGCGACGGGCACTATTTGTAGCTCCACTTGTGTTTTTATGGGTGATAAAACAATGTATTAAAGTGAGAAATAAAGTAAGTCAGAAATCATGCAAGGCAGAGTTGAACAGAGGCCTATGCCGTGTGTATCAAAATAGAAACTGAAAGCTCTTAAGATTTAACTCAATGGCCAGGGACTAAACTAGATCTTGTTTAATAATTATATTTCCATCCGTGCGTGCATGCGTGCGTGTTTGTGTGTGCTTGTCTCGGTTGATGAAACAGTAGGACGTCGGCAGCAGAGAAACACGTTTAACTACACCTGCAGATGTCAGCAGGTGGCTACAATCCCCTGTCAGCTGTCAATGCAGCCAAACGACTTACACATTGACATGCATTATCCTTCAAAATGGGATTCACCTCAAGCAGGTTATATAACATATACTACATGGACTACAATGTTCCCTTTGTAGAGCCTTTAACTGTGATCAACATTTATATTGTGCTCGGAATTTTGGAATCAGTGAATCCTTATGTCATTAAAAAAACAAAACAGCTATGTGTTTATAAACCTGACCAAAACGCTGTTGCTTTATGTTCTACAATACCATTGAAAGGAATATTTCCGTTGAACAACCTGATCCTAATTAATATGAATTATTAATAGTATCAATACTAATATATGAATACTTCATTATTATTATTAATACTAATATGAAGTGTGCCGGGGGATAGAGGGGTCGGGCGCTCTGCCAACCGTCCCAGGCAACGGGCCTGGGACGGTTTTCATCGGGCAAGAAGATGAAAACAGAGCGTGTGAGAGAGCGAGAAAGTTGTTGGTCTTTGGAGAGTTTTAAAGATTGTCGCACGCTCTACAATTCAGCGTTGTAGTTTGCGTTTCGCACGCACACACTTTTCACTGCAACTTTATGACAATATCTTCTTCAGTAGGTTGATGCAAACATGTGAAGAAAAACGATGCAATAGCATATTATGACAACAACTAAAACGACTACATTGCAGATAGAGGTTGTGTGCCCTATATGCTAGAGTGCTGCCTATAGCAGTCACCCATGATGGTGAATGATAAGTGACTTTACCATTTCAGTTGGAGGAATATAGAATATTTAGGTCCTAGTTAGGTTCCTTCACTTGGCAAATGCTGGATGGTTCCTCTGCCAGTGATGGAAATACCATAAGTCAGTTTATTGCTCAGCTTCTGCTAATGACTTCATTTAATTCAAGTTGTTAATATGAACCCTAATAATGTCAGTTCACGGCATCATTGTTAGCTGAAATTACCTTGTTTACCACTAGCAATGCGTCCCACGGTTGCCGCCACTCACATTTTGACAAGTCACACTGTGCTGCAGATATTATCTCAACTCATGTAACCGTTTCACAAATAGAGGCCTAAAAGGCACATTCCTAGATACCAAATACCTCGGGGATTGGGGGTGGGGGGTGTTACAGGAGGCATCCTAGCAATTGGGTACTCAGCCAAAAGAAGCCGTTAAACATGAGGGTGATGAGCATTGTTTATAATGCATGGGAACCAGTTGCCCATACTTACAACAAAGAACGGTATCTCTTGCTCAAAAATGGTCTCCTACTAAGTGAGCTGCAAGTCATAAACGATATTTACAGGCCTAATAAATGACAAAAATAAAATTTCTCCATAATGTTTTATAATCATTACATATTGTTGCCAAATGGAGTTGTATAATGTTTAAGTTGTGGTCATCTACTGTGCTGTGGATGTGTGTGTAGGTGTGTTTTGTTTAAGTAGCTGTGTGTACATCGGCGCATGTGTGTATGTTTAGTGTGTGGTAATTTATGATTCATATACTCATCCTATACTTTATGCATCTATTAATGACCGGAATAACTATGCTGTGATTAACATATGTTGTTTATGTGCTGGGTAACATGCACTAAAGGAAGGTAAAAAAAACATGGAGCAATGTCAAGTACAAACCAGATAATATCAACACAAAATCACAAATTGATGTAATTAATTTTGTTATAAGCCTTATAGAATTAATAGCAATTAATGGACCAGGTAAAACATAGGGTCAAAGTCATGGCCCTGTTTGAATTTAAAATGTGTTAAATTGATTTAATTCGTATCCATAGAAAAATGCCTGTGCCAATTACTCTGCAACAAGCAGCATTTACCAATATGTGTGCCTGTTTTCTTGCTAATTAAGAGTATACCTCCCAGAAACAAAACTGGGCATTTATGAGGTAACCGTGTCGAGATTAATGCATATAAACATAATCTACTACACACGTTTCAAGTGCCAATGTAACCCAACTCAACTAAGGCTCATCACATGCATACAGTTTATAATGAGATATAGCTGCATTCAAGTCAGCAGTGACTTGTGCTACACAGCTCACTTAAATAGGTTGGGTTTCATTAAATGCTCCTAGGAGCTGCAATACGAGTTCAGTTTTTAAATAGGCTCTGGAGGTTGATAGAAAATTACATAAAATTTTATTATTTATTTTTCAGTGTTGGCTTTGGTTACTCGTCGATTATATTTCCACAGAGAGATTGAGGAAAAGCACTGAGCCACATCATTGCTTTTAAACTATGTGTGATGCTTTACAACACACGGAAATGCGTGCAGCGTTCCCAACTGCATTTCTGTAAAAACAGAGCTGGTTTATTGAATTCTGGATGTTAAAGAAAAAATACATGACTACCCCTCTCTCACATACACACCATCGTTTGTGTGGAACTACATTTTCAACTGAGTCATCACATTCCAATACAAATTAGGGCATTTTTGAATCATCGATAAAACCCTTCCCAGATTGTACCACACCGTGCCAAAGTCTGGTACAATCTTATGTTATCTTCTAATATGTCAAAGATAACGAGGAGGGCCATGCCTTAAAACCTCAGGTCGGTGACCTGACCAACCGGACTCTATCCGTTTTTGACACCACTGACCTTTAAAACACATGCAAAGACTCTTGACTGTTAATGCCTGACCAACCCCCCCCCCCCCCCCCACACACACACACACACACACACACACACAGTTAATATCAAATCCTGGAATAATCCAATGTCATGAAGGCCAGCATTAAATAACAGCTCTTCCCAGCAGGAAGTGTACAGTGAAATAAACGATAGCTCAGGCAGGTGTAAGCTGCACAAGATGGGCCAAGACTGCTGCATAAAGTACCCAGGTATATGTGTAACTATTATTAGGAGTAGTAGTTATTGTCATCATCAGCATAATCATCACGTTCATTATTTTTATTGTCATTAAATTCATGCATAGCAATTCGATCATTCCTTCCCTTTGGGTATATGTGGATAATCTTAAACTGTTGTTCTGTTCTATGTGTGTATATATTATTATTACAAATTCAGTAGGCACACGGGAGTTAGAATTGAGGAGTGGTGAGTGTTTTCCTTGTGTTTGTCATTGGCTTCTTCCTTGGGAGTCCATTGAAATATACAATATTTTAGAGGATGAAAATATGTATTTAGTCTATTATACAACAAATTCTTGGCCAATACTGAGAAATTGTTATCCAGCTGTTAAATTAAACACAGAATAGGTCCTCGGAGCAATATTTTCTACATTAACATAGAAAGGAAAGAGGCTGCTAATCCGTATGTTAATAAGAACTTTAAATATATAATTTAAATATAAGGAGAGAAATGGGCTCAGCCAATGCTGAGGCGATGAAGATATTTCCAGACAAAAAGATCTCATCAAGATGTAAGTGCAGCGCTTAAGTCAGCCATTCGTCCCCGTGGAGACGAGCAGCACTTCCCTATGAAAGGCATTCCACTCAGAAATAATTCATTGTCATGTACCTGCAGAATCCCCTCATCACACCCCACTCCAAAAAAAAAGAACTTTAAGCACCGCCAGGTCAAACAGTGGACAAGCGGCGGTTAATGACTTTAACGACCCCGTTAATGTTTCAGACATAACCACCGGCTGAACTTTGGTCAATGAAAATCCGAATGCCTATTTTGACCGTCACTTTGCATTATTCTTATTCAAAATCTTTATATTATTATGGATGTTTTACCTCTCACAAAACCCCAGCAGCCTGTCATCCCCGATCTCTGCCATCATATCATCGTTTCCACCCCGTTGCTTGGACCACACACACACATACACACACACATACACACACACATACACACACGGGCACGCATGGATGCACGCACGCACACACCCGCTTGTTCTCTCTTTTCAGGTGGCCCTGCTCTAAATGTGCTGGCATGGCGGCGTCATGGCAGCAGTAGCAGCAGCGAGTGGGAGCCAGAGGACAGGCCTAACAGCCCCCTCGAGCGAGTTTATGACCTTTTAGCGATAAGAGCCTTGTCTTAGTGGCTGAAAAATGTACAAGGGAACCATGTAGAAGCCGTGGTCCTCCACTGACGCTGAGACGTGCTTTAAACCACAACAACGGTACCACGACAAGAAGGGAAAACTACTTAGTTGGGGGGGGGGGGGGGGGTATAGCCCTCTTGAAGAGGCGATTAGGAAATCCCCTGTGTGGGCTACAAGATTTGCTTGCTAAAATGTAATAATCTAAAACGCTACCTTGTTGCACAGTTGTTGTCCGGCTATAAATAGGAACTCCACGAAGGTAAACAACGGTTGAGTCAATGAAGAGACGAATACCAGGGCAGTAAGGTATTCATGGAATAACTCAACTTAATGGCACAATAATCATTTTTTTATCCATCATGTCTTAATGTATGTTTCACCTCATGTCCAATGAGACATATTGTTATTATGTCATGTCAAGGAAGGGACTAAAATTACATATTTCACGTTCAACCATCAGATTTACGTTCGTCCCAATTTCTTTCAATATGATTTTCCTCCTTCCCCTCCTCCAGTTATATATTCACATCGCCCACCCATTTACCTATATGTCCCTTGCGGATCACAACCAGAGTCCATATCCCCTTGGAAATATATTGACATTGTGACAAACTCCCACTCGATACATTGAGCTGCTTTTTTCATATTTCAAAAATGACTATTTCTAAGGATCACCGCACAATTCTCTGGCACCCGGTCCCTTGGCACATGTGTCAACCGCGGGTGTGTCAGGGTAGACAACGTGCTTGGCTTCTACATCGCTTTTTGTGTCTTATCCTTCTTTCACTCGAGCAGCTGGTGGAAAAACTCTGATGTTAGGTTTTCAACACTTTGGGTTCTGGGGTTGTATGGCGTCCACCAGGACTAACCACCATAGTGTCATAACAACGGTTTTGAATCAGAATTTGCACTCCCCGATAGGATTTTCCTTTGGGGGACTGTATCTTTATGATCATATGAGCGCTAGGATTTGTTTTGTGGAATATTACTAGCTCACCTTGCTGAGTGCTGTTTATGAGGCCTTGTCATTGGATTCGTCCTTTAAAACTAATCGAAAGACTACTCCCACAGCTGTACTGTGGTGGGCAACAAACAAAACAGTTCAAGTTACCTCAAATAGGCTAATGCTGAGACGAACATGTTTCATTAAACAGAGGATAAGAAGGAAATATGCGAACAGCTTTAAGTCCACAGCTTTTACCTCACCGAAAATCCAAGATGAAGCTTTAGAAGTCGATTAATCCCAATGTGGAAACTCAAAGCACTCCATTAAAGCCAGGGAAGGCAATTTGGAGAAACCAGCCAAAACTAGATTTTGAAAGTATCCAACCGACAAAATCTCACCACTCTTGTTTTGCCTCCCTGCAAAGCCACCCCCCAAAACACACAACTAGCTCGCTAGCTTTAGCAATAGGTCTGCCTAGCCTTGTGGAAGAATCCAGTCATGCTTAATGAGGGCACGGGCAGAGTGCATGCAGGTAGCCGGGTAGGTAGGTAGACAGACAGGTAGGCCATCCAATAAATTCCTACAGGCCTAATAAAAGTATTGGATGGGCTTATAACAGGGCTGCAGAAGCCACAGATAGCAGAAGTTTACATTTTTTGGTCAAAGCATTTGATTTATTGATTGCTGTCAGAATGTTTATAGAATTTCAAAAATATGACAAAAATAATTCTTAAATAAATGGCCTACCTTAGCTTAAAAGGAAAGGTGAATCCAGCCCTTAAAAAGAGTAATCCAACATGAACATAATACGTCTTCACATGTCCCCCTAAAACTAGGCCTTTAACGTAAACACAGGTTCTATTTTGTTTTCTTGAGCTTCTCTCTATACCAGGCAGCCATCTTGGGACACTGTGCCTCCAAACAAAACTAAATTGTGGGGGTGGCCAAACTAACATACAACTACTTAACTACTCCCCTTTCCCAACACAACACAACTCAATCAGACATGGGGAAAAACAACAGACCAAAACGTAATGTCTGATGTTATGGGACATTACCATTAGAAAAAGTCACCAGTACATCTTAAGGAGTTAATCTTTGTTGTCCTTATGAAGTTGTGTATAGCTCTTCCCATAAAGCGCCTGCTTTTTCACAAAAGAAAACAAATACATTATGTTTGTTATGAAGCCAATTTCCCCTTGTGATTCTTCATCCAACTCAACCAAGCCTATGCTGTTGGCATTCAGGCAGAAATCACTCTTTCACTAACAGGGCTTTTATCGAGAAACAAGAATAGCTCTGCACGAAGCCAATGCAATCTATCTCTAATGGCCTCTTCCCTTTTGATGGCCGCAATGTTTAATCAGAGTAAAAGCTGGGCTTTAACCCGCAACTGGCAACATCCATTATCTTGGCCTTGGCTCTTCATTTGTTTGTTTTCTCTTTTTTTTAAGCAACCCTCACAGCTAGCGTACACTCATCACCAGTCACGAATGTGGCAGCACTAAAGCAGCAAGCAGCCAGAAATAAATTAATGGCAAATTCCACAAGATTTTTATTTTCGACAGTACTCGTTTTGCTACTTCAATGGCCGATGTTGCCAAATATCCACACCAGTCATCAATGTATGCGTTAATCAATATGGACAGGGAATCAATCGCATGGTTAAACGTACCATCTGAAAGGACCTTAGAGACCCACGCTCCACAACAGAAAGCTGTAACCCTGTAAATATCCACCGTAATTCTCATGCCACACTACTTTTTTCTGCGACTGCAGTACATTTTACATGGCCAAATGGGATTGGTCATTCATCAGTAAATAATGGGTTGGAGTAGGTCAATAAAAGAAGTCCTTGCTGGGGACTTTTAGAATCGGACAGCTTGGCTGTGTCTGAGGGGAGCAAAATTACAGTCCATTTAACCCTTTTTTGTAGATAATCATACCAAGGGGTTTTACCCGCCAAATTGGGCTGTTTCTAAAGTGGGCCAGTGCCTTGTGGTCACTCTGGACTCCCCTGACTGCATGATCACTACTCTGGGGTCATGGCGGACCTGTCACACCGCAATCCCATGACCGCATGCAGCCATACATGCCATTCATGCCTAATCATGCTAAAGCATTTCCTTTAGATCAGTGGTTCCCAAACTTTGAACAGTCATGCGAAAAAATGAAAATGTGAAAATGTGCATCCTACCGAGTACCCCCGGCATCCCGGACAGCTCACAAAAAATATTTTTGTTCGATATTCTGCTGCATAAGCAAAAAGTGAACACGCATATACATACATATGCATAACATACGAGACAGAATAACCAATAATTCCTGCTTTTTATTTGGATTTCAAACAGGTGGTCTGCACCTAAACTCACGCAGCTGGTCCCATCAGCAGGGGTTTCATTTGTTGTTACAGTGCAATTTTCTGTTGCCACTCTGTGTTTGGGCTGACCTATTTATAGCCATTTATCCATCCAATTTTTTTTTTTTCAAAAGGGAGCGATGTAGCCTTATTCTACATAAGGTGATGAAGAGACAGGAATTTTGCTTTCCTTTGCGCTGGAACATAATCAATGTTGCGATTGGTGATCATTGGTTACAAGTGAATTATTTTGCTCTCATGCCATTGCTGTTACATCCACACAAAGTTCAAAACAGTGGTGTTTGTCCCACCCAATGTTTTCCAGGAATTTGCTTTAAAAAATATTAATAAATGTATTGGTTCTCAACTAACCTAACGTTACTGAGGGGAAAAACCTTTAGCCGACTTTTAGACAAAACGTTTATGTAGCCATGGCAACGTTTATCAACGACCAAGAGCAAGCTGTGTAGATATTTCAGTGCGTGAGTTTCCCGTCATGGATAAGAGGAAGGGGAGTCTTGTTACACTGCGCTGCATACATTTATTTTTGGTACTGAGACTTCAGTCAGCCACAGGACTGTTTGGGAAGGTAAATCACAGATTAATTTTGAGTACCCCCTAGATCAATCCAAGTACCCCCCTGGGGTACGCATAACCAACTTTGACAATCGCTGCTTTAGATGAACTGACTCTGGTGTCACATTTCATCATACGTATAGTGAATTATATCAAAACCTGCACAATGTAAGTTGTCCCATTAGCAATCTCTAGTGGCTTGAGTTGTAGCTACAGTTATAGCTATATCATTTTCCTCAGGTGTGTATGTGGGAGGGTGGGGGGAAAGGTTACATAGTGCAGGTTCAAATATAGATTTTGGACGTTATGAGGGCTGTATTGTACTTATTGTAAGTCGCTTATGCCCTAAATGTAAATGTATTGTATCCTTGTGTCATACAGTAGACCGATGATTTGCTTTGTTTGACATGTTTCTGCTTGCTTCATGTTGTTGCGCTCATACGGTTCTTTGAACAGAGTGTCACGCACAAACGGATACATTGCAAACTGTCGTCAAACCCATCTCCTTCGGCAACCAAGTCTTGAAGAAGCTGCCATTGTTCCTGTGTGACAGGTATTTCGTTTTCTGTTGCGATGGAAGTATGGTGTCAGATTCGCATTTCTTATGGAAACTTGGGAGTCTGGCATCCTTTTATAATATTTTATATGACAGCTAACAGTTTTCAGGTGTTTTGTGACATTCAAGCAGGCAGAAATTTGATTTTTAGTGCGATGCCGTCTCCATAATCACATTGGCTGTCTGCCTATACACTCTCCCTGATACCCACACATGATCTTATTCATATCATGCATTCAATAATAATTATCCATTCCTGAAAATCCAATTTGATTGTAACGGTAGTTGCCTCTCCCGCTGGACTCCTTCTAGTCACACTGGCTTTCTCTCAGGTATTGTGTTTAATGTGTTTAATAAGTAGCATTCACCATCTGAAGCTCAGTTTAATTTTATCCTAGAGAATTCTGTTAAAATGTAGAATGGAACGGAAATCGTTCTTCTTGATTGGATGTAATGAAAAAGCAATGCTCCCTGACTCTGATTGTCAGCAGCCCATGTGGGTGCACACTTCCCTTCTACCCAAGGTCACACAGGTTGTTTTCTTGTAGACAAATCCTTGTGTTGAAGAACTGAATAGCGGGACAGATGCGTGTGCAGCAAAGCGGCCAGTGTTCTCCTTGGGTTTGCAGTGAATAATTCCCTCAAAAAAGGCGTGAGGGAGTGTCTTATCTCCAGGGCACTTGCAGGTCAGCAGAACCCGTACAAGGACGGTGAGACAAGCGCTGCAGTGATATCGACAGCCAGTGCTGCCCATTGAATGAAGGGCTTCCTCCAGCCAATGTGACGCTCTTTTACAGCCTAATTGCCTCTTCTTTTTTTTTACTCCGCACCACAAGCAAAAGCACAGACGTTGTTAGAGTGTGTATAAGAGCACGTGTGTGTGTGGGTGTGTATGTGTATGTGTTTGTGTGTGTGCCTGTGCCTGTGTGTGAGAGAGAGAGACCGACAAACAGAGAGCCAACAAGACATAGAAAGCGGGAGCAAGTGTGTGTGTGTGTGTGTGTGTGTGTGTGTGTGTGTGTGTGTGTGTGTGTGTGTGTGTGTGTGTGTGTGTGTGTGTGTGTGTGTGTGTGTGTGTGTGTGTGTGTGCATGTTGTCTGTATGTTGTATGTGAATATGTCTGCAGTTGCATTCTTGTGTGCATGTGTTTTTCATAACGTGCAAAAAAATGGCCAGTGGCTTCCTTTAATGAACTGTGTGCCAACGTGCAGCGCAACGCAAGGTCCAGCCAAAGTCATCCAGTTGGCAGACGGCAAAACAGTCTCGCTGCACATTTTCTTGTTTTTTCGTTGTTGGTTTAGTTTAATTTTGTCCCTCTCTTGTTTAATGTGTTGCTGTGCTGAGGAGGCCGCTAGCTGCCGGCTCCATCCAGCTCTCTGTGTTCCAGAAGGATCAGGGACAGGAAGTCAGGTGGATGGACCGCCAAGAGGAGGAGGTGGAGGAGGAGGAGAAGAAGGAGGATGTTTGGTGTTGCCTGAAAGCACCCCAGTGCTCCCTAGTGGACGCACACACGTACACAAACATTCATGCAGAAACACACACACACACATGCCCGTAGGAACATACACTCTCATTTTCACACCCAGAAAGTTAACATCTTTATAGCTCTTTAAAGCTTTTTAAAAGCAATAACATAAATGCAATGAGTCCTTATCCAATTCCAGGAGTTACCAGATTTTTCCCACAGAGACAATGGACAATTCCCTCAATTCTCTCTCTCTGCGTTGCTCGCATCTTTTAAATGTGTTTTGAGGGTGTGTCCAATAAGTTGACTCCTCCCTTCCCAAACCCAACTCACCTTCACTTTCCAAAACTACACCGTACCCCCCCCCCCCCCCCCTCCCCCTGAAACCTGTGCATCCTCCATCCTATCAGAGATGCTGCACAGCTTAAATGGCCTACTAATAAAAACAGACAAAATGGCCTGGCAATACGGTGAGATTGATAAAGGTGCTTGTGTGCTCAACTCCCTGGCCCCATGGATGCCTGTGGGCAGTGACAAATGCACACACACACACACACACAAAACACCTCTTACCATGACAAATCATGTCCCATTAGGTAGGGTTTCATTTTCTCTTCTGGGGGGGAGGGAGAGGGAGGTGGTCTGTTATAAGGGGGCTTCGAGCCTGGATTCCATGACAATCCCATTATATCATAAAGGAGCGCTGCAGGAAGTGGCCTGATAGAGCTCCACGTGTGCCACTAAGGCGCCATAGCCTCAGCCTCATGACAACGCATCGTTATTTTAGTCTCCGGTGACTCAAAACACTTTAGAGATCCCGTCTCTTGCTTGAAATCCAAGGCTTCTTTTTTTTTTTAGCTTGGATGTGATAAAACCACATGCTCAAGGGGCCAGCTGTTGTGAAGCTTTGAAAATGGTTGACCGTATCTGTGAAGGCGGCATCTCACATCAGAGAGCCTGAATCCTATTAGGTTGTTAGAATTGTGATAATGAACAGCTTTATTGCAAGGAGACGAACCAAAAAGATTAGCGATACAAAGCTATATCAACCTCTTTAGTTTCGAAAGCAAGCTTTGAACACGTCACGTGTCCCGAGTGATTATAAGACGCAATCTTATATCCGATCACACTTGATACTCACAAGTGGTGACCTCCCCCCCACCCCCCCACCAAAAAAAATTAACATTGTTTGGCAGAGGAGCAAAAGTAGGTAAACACCATGTGTCACAGCATTTACAATGTCAAGCACACACACACACACACACACACACACACACACACACACACACACACACACACACACACACACACACACACACACACACACACACACACACACACACACACACACACACACACACACACGCGCGCACACACACGCGTGCGCTGTAAGTAACTGTAAAGCTTAACTCACGGTACCCAAGACACATTCGCTTCACCGTTAATCAAAATGAAACATAAAAAAAAACTGTGGGCTAAATAGAGAGGCTCAGAGAAAAAGATGCATGTTAAGTAGGGGGTGAAAACAGGAAAACATGGGCAAAGTCACCCTAAGTCTGGCTTATTTCCATAAAGGTGACACCAGCATTAACTACAACCTGGTGGAATCATTAATATGGCTAACGGTTTCTTTTCTTCATCAGTCGCCGTATCAGTATTTATCCACCCGCCGCCTAATTCATGGAACGACGCCTGCAGAGAGCCAACAGGGCGACACATTGGTGCCGCGAACGTGCGACTCTTCGGCGCAAAGTGTTTGATATGGCGCCGGTAGAATGTTAATGAGGAGGAGGTAGGGCGTCTGCGACGGGGAGTAGTCTCTCCACCCCGAACAATTGTGGCCCCACCTCTTAAGAGTTGAGACAAATGAGCTGTCTGACTACCCTGACAGCAGCCCCGTGGATCCTAACCACCACAGGTGAACTGCTGCAGGTTCAAGGGGCACGGCCTCATTCAAATGCATTCACTTTTATTTAATTGCGCAGTTGCGCGAGAGACATAGGTGACATGGCGGAATATTGCAAATCGTTCGCCATCGCCCGCTCGGCCACCCAGATCACCGCATTGACCAAATGCGGCGCACATTCAGAGTTGAAGGAGTGAGGTGGCTCGCTGGCTCAACCCGCGAGTGCACTCACCATATAGGTCATCCACCTTGTAGCGACCCAGAGTCAATTACCACCTGTGGTCCACTGCCACATGTCATTCCCTCTAATCGCCAACCTGCTTTCCTGTCTCTCTTCACTGTCCTGTCCATAAAAGGCACAAAACAAAGCCAATAAAATAAAAAATACAATCGTGATCGAAGGAGTATAAAATCGGCATGCATTCGTTTTAATGGTAGAAGCTGAAATCAAAGCACTGCTTCCGTCCGGGTCAGGCAAAGCTATTATTTGCACAAAATGCAAAACCGAAAGACACGGAAATGT
>JACYXH010000496.1:2697500-2827500 GCA_026745465.1 Lota lota | reverse complement strand
TTACACAATATGCCCGCCAGATGGCGGTATTATACACGTATCACGGTAAGTAAGGTCCTAAGTCATAATTCTCTGTGGTACTATGACAAATCCATTAATAGTCTCATTGAGAGATGCCATTAGAAAGTTATCAGTCCGCTCAAACGTTCATTCATTAAAAAAATATATATTTTACTTTAGTGTATGAATCAGCAATTTTACGCATTATTTAATGAACAATTAGGCCTATCGCTATGATATACTGTACAGTCATACAGGGTTCGAGACCTAATGACTTATAAATGGGTGACATCAGCTCCGGGGGGTAGAGCAGATCATCCAGAAACGTGTTTGATAGCTTGTTCCATTCTCGGCCCTCTTTAGTGTTCTTGAGCCAGACACTGGACCCCTAAAGGCTTTCCGACGTGCTGCTTTTGATGTTGCATTGTCTTCATCCACTGTGTGTGTGTGTGTGTGTGTGTGTGTGTGTGTGTACGTACGTGCGTACGTACGTATATACACTTCATACTACACGTATTTTTTTGTTAATACAATTATTACTTATGATCACTTTTTGCTTAATCAACGTATTATTGATGGAATGTGTCTTCACACTAAAACTACAAGGTCATAAATGCGAGGACATATTTTACAATTGGTACTTTTGTATTAGGGACATTCACTTTCACCAAAGCATTGTTTTATTTAAATGAAAGTGTCCTTGCTTAAATATAGTGTTGTTGTGGGGTTCAACTGTCTTTGGAGATAGCATACAGCTTAAAGTGTAGGTTGCCTAGAGAGAGAATGCGAGAGATTGGGAGTGAGAGAGACTAAGTGCATGCATGTGTGTGTGTGTTGTGTACTACCACGTGTTTGTGTGTGTGGGTGGGTGGGTGCATGTGTGTGTATATGTTCAAGTGTGCAACTGCGTGTGTGCGTGTGTGTGTGTGTGTGTGTGTGTGCGAGTGCATGAGTGTGTGCACGTTTGTGTGCATGTGTGCATGCACATGTTGATGTATTTTCCTGCAGTGGACTAGAGTTTCATTCAGCTCACAGTAAGAAGACAAATACTCTCACATCACTGCTGTACCAAATTGTGTTTTTTTTTTGCCAACCAGATATATTAAATGTGATGCAATGTCATGACAACATGCGGTTTATTTGGGCGGGACAATAAGGTGTAATTAGTAAGTCCAATTAGCTCACAAGGCCAAAGCCACTGGATATTTAACCTGCTCTCAATTAGCTGGTTTACAATGTATTTCTGATTCTATTACTGTTACAGTCGATACTAGTGGCTCTTGTCATTTGCACCTGCACGTTCACTTTCCACAAAACACTATGTGTACCGTCTGAAAGTGGAACGTGAGCTCCAACTATAGACATATATGGCAGTATTTGACAAGATTTTGTAATCATAGGAATGAATTAAGAATGAATAATCTGGGAGGTACACATTTGTGCATGTGAGTGTTTGTGTGTGTGTTATTGTGTGGGTACACTTGGCGTGCATGTGTGTGTCTGTCTGTCTGTGTGTGTGGGAGCGCGTGCATGTGTCTATGGGTGTGTGCATGTGTATGGGTGTTTGTGTGTGTATGTGTGTGTGTGCATGAGTTCATGTGTGTGTGCATGTACGGGTGAAGGGGGTGATGTTGGTTACATCAAACTGTATGTGATACCTTGTGACGCAGTGGCAGCATTAGCATGCTGCACTTGGGGGTGCTCCATTTTTATACCAGATATCGCACATTGATACTTGCAGAATCTTGTCTGTAATTTCTGGAGTCCAGGTGAGATCGTGTTTCCTATTGTGAGAGCTAGTGAGAGGTGAGAGCCTTTTTCTCTAAATAAGATGAGTAGCATTAGCACACACTTAAATGCAATCTTTATAATTTAGGTCCAGAATGCATATGGCGGTGAAAAGTGCTGTAATCACTCATTGGAACAAGGCGATGTCTGAGGTTATTAATAAGAGATTAGACACATTGCTTAAGTTACATTCAAAGTGATCTTTAAGTAGTAAAATTCAGACTCAGGCATGCAGTCAGTTCTATTCTTTACTCTGAATAGATTTTAATGCACGCAGTATCTCTTGCATGCTTGTGATGCAAATAAATGCGTATAGGTCCGTGCGTTTCCATCACTGGTATTAAGACCATCCAACAAGGGAGATGTAGAGAGTGTACAGTTTCAGGTTCACTGTGCCGACTTAACGGCCATGCGACACTCATTCTAATGGCCAGGTACTTGGAAAGCCATTTAACCACCTATCAAGCCAAACTTAATTACTCTCGGAGTAATCAAGCATGTCCGCTTTTCAACCCCTTATTCTATAAAACATCCGTGGCCCCCAGGTAACTGTCCCACAATGCCTCTGCTTTATCAGTCCCTTTTTTTTTATCCACTGTTGTCCTTCACCATCGTGACTTGGGTTTGAAATCGGACTCACAGGCTCGCGGCCTCTGGAAAGAGGGAGAGAAAGTGTGGGAAGGAGTGACGCGGTCGTGCAGAATGATAAATCACAT
This sequence comes from Lota lota, assembly GCA_026745465.1. Taxonomy (NCBI): domain Eukaryota; kingdom Metazoa; phylum Chordata; class Actinopteri; order Gadiformes; family Lotidae; genus Lota; species Lota lota. The sequence continues at coordinate 2,824,996 of JACYXH010000496.1, read as the reverse complement.
GCGGGGAACTGTTCTCGGGAAGACCTCTGTGCTCCACCAGAACTACGTCCGAAGACAACTGGCACAGCCTATAAATCAGTGGCTAAACCTCCACCCTTCACAGACCACCCCTCCTGCATGTTTTCTTTCCTTTGAGCTTCCCATCCTAGCCAAACGACACATTTTAGAGTGCAGCTATGCAGAGAGTAATGGATGTTTGTTGATGCTGGTGATGTATTCAAAGTTGATACCATTGCATGCTAGCCTCCTCGCAATCCCATTTGTCCATTCCGTAAGTATTTTATGCATGCGTGACCAAACTTGCATTTATTTTCTTCCTGTAGCCTTCGTAACTTGTGATGCTGCCATCTTCTTTCCTATGAATCAAATTCTTGAACCTGGCTTGCTGAATAAAAGAAGAAGATAATTGCAGTGAAAAAGTTTTGGCGAGTCTTCTGTTGACATCTGTTAGAAAAGTATGGGGTGGTCATCTTTTAGGGTGCCAGCTCCCAGGTACAGCATGTGAACTTTTGATAAGTGGCAATTTCCCAGAGTAGTGGGGCTTGACAAATGTCAGCATTTTAACTGCAGTCCACTTTCCCCCTTCACACACTGCCAAAAACAACATTAATCATGGCACTATATAGGTATGCTTTGCGACCTCTGCCATGCAGGTTACTTTTATACAAAATATAATTTTATGATTTCTAAGAAAAATAAACACAACAAATGTATACGTACTTAAACTATAATACGTTGGTCACTGAACTGAACCAAATGGCTGCTTTTCCAATTCTCAGGGCTACGATGAAGAAGTAATGAATACAGATGTTAGGATTTGATATGGCCTGATATAAGAGTGGACAATACATTCCAGTTGGTAGAAATAATATTTTAGAGGCCGAAAAGGACACATTGGGAAGACCGTGAATTCCGAGCCAAACACAGACACAGCGTTGAGGTTTCAGAAAATTACATTTTCTTTACTTACACATCAAAGCGAAAGCAGGTTTGATAAACCTGATCTGAGGAATCGGACAGAAAAACAATCCGCAAAACATAGATGGAGGACATTAATAATAAACATTGGAATATAATTTAGGACACTAGGGAGGAATTTAATGTCTTGTTATAAGTGGCATGCTTATGCTCTCATTCCAGCAAACACTCTATATGATTGAAAGCTAATTTGAACACTAAATATGCACCAGAAATCGATCAGCATTATGTGTAGAGGTCACGTATACAAGCAAACACATGTTAGATGTCCACCCCTGACTGCTCTTTGCATTATGAAGCAGCATGTGCCGGACCATCTCTATTGGGTGAATCTGATGACAATGAGAACATCAGTGCATCATGGGCATAATGCGGAAATAAGCGCATATCAGTTGTACACTTATTTTATGGTGCATTATGGGTATTCAATGACACTTAATAGGGACCCCAATATGTACATGAAAATTTCAGACCGCACTACAAATGGGTGGGCACTATATAGGTCAGAAGTGAACCGATTCGAGCACAACTTATGTGATCTGACAAATCCAAAATGTACAACTCCATTCCAGAATGTTCATCCCATTTCCATGCCGATGGTGGAAACAAACTCATTAGTTGCTGTTTTTAATTACAGGGTCTACCGACCACATTTTAATGCAACGCTGTTTTTACTTGGATTGCTCTAAATGTACTATATTCATAATTGTGGTCTCAAAGGAAAAACAATTAACAAGTTCTCAAAAGTGCTGAAATAGTCCTTGACCATCCTGACACTGTCTGGAACTGGACACCATACCTTCACAGCTCTGAAAGGGGTTCAGAACATGTGTTTAATAATCCAAGGAGTTACAGTTATGTCCATAGGTCACACAATATTGTAAATTAAAAAATAATTCCAAAGATTTATAAAGCTAATGAAGTACATTTAAACTGTGCAGATTCAATGATAGATTTTTGCCTTTCATTAATTCAGTCAAACCAAACATTAAAAAAAATTGTGTACTATATATATATATATATGTGTATATATATACATCAATGTTGAAATATAAGTTGAAATATATATAGATGCAGGGAGATGAAATGAAAAGGCAGAAGATAGAAATGTTTTGTGTTTGCATGATCACAGTATTACTGGCCACCACACGATGATGTCATTGCCTTGGTTAATTATTTTGATGTATCAACACATATGTTAAAACTGACATGCTGCCCACCACCATCACCAAGACCCATCCGGCCCTTTACATGGATTACTGCACATACAAACACACACACACACACACACAAACACACACACACACATCAGACACAAACATATTCATGCATGCACACATACACACACAAACACACACACACCCATGCCCCCACACAAACACACACCCATGCCCCCCCCCCCCCCCCCCCCCCACACACACACACACACACAAAGACACACAGACACACACACACAAACATAGAGCTCAACCCTGATACACACACATTCCTTGATTCAATATTTACTGCCAGTAAAGACGCCCGCGCTGTATTGCTTACTATGTCTCAAATCTCTTGGGTTGAATATGCTTATAGATGCTTATAGATGCAGATCCCTTCATTTGGAACAGATGACTACAGCCTCGGTGGCTTCATTGCTTGTGGGGACCTACAGAGAGAGAAAGAGTCCCTGAGCTACATCTATCTCTCTGAGCTGATCACTGGCCAAACAGAGAACTGAGCCGAGCCTGAAGTGAGACGCAATGGGGATACCCTCTTGAGTTTACACCAGGCAGCCCCAGTCCCTTCCCTTCGCTTCGCTTATAGTACATGAGCAAATAAATAAACGAAGCCACCCCCACCACAAAATAATACTAAATAAATAAAAAGGTAACCCTGGTGAGTCATGCAGCAATATCGGATGCGGTTGCGGACCGCAACGCCCTGTGCATCAATCAGCCGCTCCAATCATCACGGGCCGAGGAGCACCGCTGGCCCTGGCCTAAAGGACGTCACGCACGGCACTTCCCCTGGCCCAAGAGCTGGAAGGATAGACGGCGCGAGGAGTGGAGGAGCGCAGGAAAAGCCCCTCAATTAGTTACCTATCGACCTGCTGGAGCCTAATGGGTCATTGACGGGGGGCGACTCTGACACGACATCTGATGGATTCCTCCCCGTGCCTGCATTGAGGATAAGGAGGAAGAGGAGGATAGCCGGGGCTGGGGTGCAGCGATCCAATCTCCCTGCATACAGTCGAAGCTTCAACCCAAGGTAAAGTGATGGTTAGAGGAGTGGCCGACACACGGTGCCGGGGTTCTCTCTCTCTCTCTCTCTCTCTCTCTCTCTCTAACACATAGGTTCGGATGCGACTGTGAATCAGGGTTAGAGGTCAAACTGGCTGTTTGATTCGCTGATATCCATTACGGGAGGCGGGATTTGTGGTGGTAGGGGGGTTGGATGGTGAATGTGGCTGTAATCTTCCATTTTTGAAGAGAAGATGCAGTGGAGTCCCAGGTAAGGTGTTCACAAGTGTAGATGAAAAAACTAAAACATGAGGCTTGCTTTTTCTTGTTACAAAGAAAGGCATATTAAAACAGAGTGATATTTGCGGTAATGGAGGGTGCGGTTGGATGGGCGGAGGTGTGTTCCAGAAATAGACGGCCGCAAAAGTTTCACTTTATCTCAATCATGCAGCCGTGTTATTCTGTGCTTTTGGTTATTTACTTCATCTGTCTGTACGCACCACCTCGTCTTTCTACCAGTCTATCTTCTTTCCTCTGCCTTCCCCTATGTGAAACGCTGTTCCTTGGTAACGGGGGTGTGCGATACAGAGAGCGTTGGTTTGTCCTCAGGAATTTGAATTGTGTTTTGTATTTAGTATGCATTACTCGTTGTTTTTTTCATTATGCACTTGTCATAAAAAACTAAACAAGAGCAGAACATAAAAACTGCAACGGTATCTGAGCTGCAGAAATGGCCAGGTAATATGTAGTATATTGCCATAGCAAACACGCTTGCCAGCATTCAGCGTTATGAAGGACACGTTGTTATTCGGTTAAACAGATGCACGCCACCGCCATAAAGGTAGATCACCAAATGTGCTTAGAATTCCCCTGAGGTACACCCAATAGTTATCTCGGATTCAGCAGTCTTACCATGTTTCAGCAGAACTTCTGCTGTAACATGACACAGGGATGACACAGAGCCTGAGCTGAAAAGGGCGGAGTAACGCCTTGTTTCCTGTTTTGTTACCCAACAAAACTGTGTTTCTACAGTGGCCAGTCTACACAATGTTCATCTGAAACCTTTGCAGACATTTCTTCTAACAACAGTTTAGCTTGTCTTCCCAGTGGGAAAGGGTTACAAATACTGGCCGAGTCTGTGTTCCCTGTTAGCCACTATCAGTAACATCATTAGTCGAAAATATAAAGTGAATGAAAGTGAAACGCCCCGTTCACCCAGATTTGAGATTGTTTGCTTTCAGACTTTAGATTGAGATTAACTCTGTAATATCAGTCCTTTAAGCAGCAAAGACCATTTTTCATCCCCACAGAATACACAGAGTAATATTTAACTGACCTTACTAAAGAATGCTATTCTTTACTATAACTTGACAGGTCAAGTCAGGTTACAGCCACATGCTGTTACTGTGGTAAGCACAGTGTGTGAACACAGTGTGTCTCAACAGGACTTCACGGGCTTCACCTCTTAACCTCGGAGGAAGCCAGAAAACAAAATCCTGCAAAAACAGGCTCTGTTGGGAGTGAGTGATGAAAGCTAACCTGTAGGAGGAGAACCAAAGACAGAGGGCTGTACACATTGATATCTCCGTGGTTCTGTGTGTCATGGCAACAGGTCCATTTGAGCCAGATAATACCCATAAAAAAAAACTGTTAATTGAAAATCCAACAGCTCATAGTATCCATCTTCAATGACATGGTTAGGCATGTCAATAGAAAGGTTTGTTTTTATGTTTTTTGACTGACTAATCATTTACATTTTTGTATGCCAGGAAGACTGTGTAGATTTGAATCATCCACTTATTGTTATGGTCTATGTTTCTTTTCTCTGTTTAAGAAAATGGTATCAACCAGAGATGGCAAACCATTACCTCCCCTCGTTTAATAAAATGGTATCAACGAGAGATGGCTGGTTGCTTTGTGCTGTGTTTGTCTGAGACATTAGTGACTTACAGCACAGCTTATTTGTCTTGCGACACGGAAGACAAGATTTTGTCATTCTTTCAGAACACGCCTAAGTACTTCCAAATGACAAACTGTCCATCAGCGAACTACTCCTCACAAAAGCGGGAGGAGAGAAGGATTCACTGAAATAAAGTATTGTGTGGGAAAGACCCCTTTCCCTGTTATCAGACAGCATTTCACCTTTGATGTGCTGTTGGTTATGAGCAGAGGTGTATTTAGCATGGAGGATATTATGCAAACTGTATGCTACTGCATAAATTACCTCATTTGTTAGAACAGTATTTGGAGGCAGATCCCACCATTACATGAGACTTATAGAGAAAATATTGTGTGGAGTTGCTCATTGTGTGGAGCTTCATCAATTGTAGTATACCTTTATGGGTGATGCTGGGTGCTACACAAGCTCCAATAGCCTAGGTATTGTCACCAGAGAGAGAAAGAACGGCAGGCTTGGTTTCAGCACAATGCACAGTGCCAGAGCGTCCACTGCATCTGATGACAACAGAACACAAAGTGACTTACTTTAGTTCATCTTTGTGTGATTTTAAATGAGTGGGAGTGGATTACCGACAACGCACATATTGACGCGTGATCGTGAAGTCACTCTGTGGTTGTCAGCTGCTGCTGCTGTGTTCAAAGGGGAATCAGCATCTTTTCAGAACCCTTTTATCATTTTCTCCGCCCTTCTCCACTAGTTCGTCTCCGCCTTGCGCAGGCCTTACACAGCAGGTAGGAACACAGAGTGAGGCTGACACAGGCACAGGCTGGCGATGTGTGCATCTTGTTAGCAGACGACTATATGACCTACTTCCATTTTCCTCCTTCCTCTCTGGCTGGGCTTGTGAGAACACTCTTTCAAAGCCCTTCTGCCTTGTGAGGCATAGGAAGATCAGACAGGTGTGTGTGTGTGGGTGTCTGTGTGTGTGTGTGTGTGTGTGTGTGTATGTGTGTGTCTGTGTGTGTGTGTGTGTGTGTGTGTGTGTGCGTGTGCATAAGAGCACGCCTGTGTGTGAGCTGGCAATGGAAGCCTAGTACCTCCGTCACACTGAATCCAGGTATGCCACGGCTCCCCTCTTCAGAACATCTGTTCGGTCCGACGGGGTGTGAATCCATTGGATCCACTTTAAGGCCTGCAGGCGAGCCTTAAATGGCGTAGTAGCTTGTGTCGCGTATAACATGAGTCACGGGTTTATAACCGCGGTTCATATGGTCCATTACTGGAGCACTTAGACGTGTGGTGTAGAAGCACTGGCAGAGCATTACGGCATTCAGAGTGTAACGCATTCGGACAACCTCAGGTGAGATTGGCCGGGGCATTGATGATGACTGAATCACGGTGCTTGTTGGTGATTGGCCAATTCATGCGTTAAAGTACCGGTTGCCATGGCGCTCGTGCGGCTGGCTTACGTTAAGTGTGCCACTCGCTGGTCATATCATTTGAGTTATAGTGACAAAACTCAGATAAAACTCAGACAACTGACATTTTGCCGTGATGTGTTTCCGAAGTACATCACAAAAGGCATGGGAAATGAGTTGTCGAATCCACAAAGCAGAACTCCCTCCGAACTGATGCATTTATTATTTAAGAGTTTTGTGCCAAAAGTCCCGTTTCACATTGGATAACAAAAATAAATAGGATGGGATAATGCAGTAAAATATGGATTTTAGATACAAAATAGAACACATTGTACTGAAAGATGAGATATCAGCACAATAATTCTATCCCGTTACCAGAACCAAAAGGATGGTATTCTTCTCAACGACTGGGCCAATGTCGTCACACAGCCATGTGGAATAGGCTACCACCTAAAGGTGTGTGCCTATCTGCGTGGGTGCACACAAAACATAAATCCACCTGAAGGCTAGTTTTCTCACAACCCTGTTTACCGGCGCCCCCATGAATACCCCCTCCCACCACCTTGTGTGTGTTACTCAGCGCTGAGATCATGTTTCAGGGCCATTTGTTATTTTGTCTTGTAAATATAGCCTACATTCCCTTTTATCATTCAGTCAGCATTACATGGCCAGTCATTGAATTAAAAACCAAAGTGTCACGCTAATACAGGATTAGCGAGGTCAGAGTTTCAGCCGGAGATTGCGTCAACGCTGCTTTTGTTTGGTGTAGAGCCACCCTTTCGATATAGAGGGGGTGTCAGGGGGCCCCCCAGAGCCCAGAGAGTCCATTAGCGACTCTTAGGTAATGCGCTTGTGTGATGATTTAATTATATATACATGATGCTACTCTGCACAATTGACTTCAGGGCATTTGGTGACATGTTTCACCAGTGTCTTTTTGCGATTAAGTAACACGAGGGCAAGAGAGGATCTGCTCTGCCATCCTTTTAATCTCTCTCTCTCTCTCTCTCTCTTTCTCCCCAGTCCCTGAAAGCAAATTAGATGGTTTAGTTCACTAGCAAAGGCACTGTTGTGTTCTCATGTGGATTACACAAATAAAGTATGAATTCATAATAAACCCACTTTAAATGTAAATGTTTTGTAGGCAACCGCCCCAGTCGCCTGCTATAAAATGTAAATGCATTCAACCTTTTACCTTTTGCCAATATATGACCACCTTCACTGAATTTCAATCGTCACTTTAAAGATAATCTTAAGTGGGTCACAGCAAAAAAAAGTATGACTTTCATCTCCTACTTCCCCTTGTCTTTACAGAACACTGTCATAAATACTTTTTCTGGAAATACTGTTTTAAAAACAATCAAACACTCACTAGTATAAATGTAAATTGATTCAACATTTTATATATTCAGGGGCACATTTTTATACAACCACCATTAGCCATTGAAACGGTCGCTTTAGAAATGATCTGAGGTCGGTCGCAGCAAAGAAAATTCAGGACATACTCATACTTGAAGTCCTCTGAAGTTGAAAAGTGTATAAAAGGTTGATTAGGATTGCATGCTTACTTTATATTTACTGTCGAATGTCTAACCACTATATATGAATCTCTGCATTTTAATTTGAAACATTCGACATTATGAATGCTACATTTCACTTCTCTATGAATATTAATTTTACAGTGTGGCTCTGGTCATGCATATCAGACTGGAATGGCTCCATTTGAAGTAAATCATATATTGGCTTTACTTGGCAGCTGATATATCCATTATTCAACCAACTCAAATGAGATTACAGAGCCAAATTAAATCAATCTAAAAATGATAACAATATTATTATCTGCTTACCGACAGTAGTGTGCGAGCCAGCATCAGCTAGACTGAAAAATATAATTTGTTTCTCCACTTAAAATTAATAATTATATTAATATGAATGTTTTTGTGACAAATGACATCTAAATATATATATTTTTCCAATTATCATGACAAAATAATACACTCTGGCCATTTGGCAATCAATGAAAATAATTGTGTCTAACAAAGTCAAGTTTCCCAGTTTCTGTTCCATTAATGTGCTTTAACAGTTTATTATGCTGAGGGTTCAAGCAACCAGTGATGTCATGCACACATGAGCAGTTGCTTCCTGTCTGCTGATTGGGGATTGGAAGCAGCAGTTGAACGAGTCAATCAAGGTCAGTTGGTCAAGTCAATAACGGCAACCTATAATCCCTTTCAACCAAAGATCTGAAGTGGTCTTTTAGCTCTTACGCTGCACGCTCTGTCTCATCATGGGCGCAGATCCCGTGACGGACGGAGGACGGATAGTCCCCTATAACTTCTGAAAAACATGAAGTTGTCCCCCCAATATATTTCTAATAAATGATGTAATTGAATATATATATTTAATAGAAACCATCTCCACTTTTGAAATAATTCATGCATAAACACAACAGTTCTTAAAGACTTTGTCTATGTCCCCCCTATGTATCCTGCTCAGTGGTCTGAACTGTTGCATATCCGATTGGCACATTATACCTCTATGCCTATTCTCAGAGAATAAATGGTGCTGCATTTGTGGATGTGTTGCTCTGTAAATATAGTAAGGGCCTTAAAGTGATTCATTAATATATATTTTAAACTACTATAATAATAGCTGTGTGTCTGTTACAGCAGATCATTTGATATACGTTGGTGTCATTATTCCCTCCAGAAAATACTCCAGAAAATAACATGGAAAAGTTTCCATGTTTGTGGTCCCCCCCCCCCCCCCCCAAGTGGTAATGAGATCTGCGCCCTTGAGTTTCATGGTAATAGCATTTTCCATCCACTGCAACCCAACCCTCTCCCTTTTAATTGTGTCTAAATTCTGTCTGACTTATGATAGCTGGATTAATGAGACTGAGCCCTCCGAATTGAATTAATCATACCCACATGTGGACCCAGTACCCAACATGTATCGTCACACTGTTCTTTCTGTGAAACAGCTTTTACAGCTGTGGTTAATGCTATAGTTAACTATCGACAAACCTGTTGCTTCACATGATTGTGTCGATAACCTCTGCTCAGATCACAGATCTCAAGCCTATTTGTTAAATACGTCTTAGCAGAAACAAAATGTAATCACTGCATCAGTTCTAGCCAAGGAAGCTTTAACCTGCCCTCGGCCCCGTTTAGGCCCCTATTATGCCAACGCAAGCGAACCCAAGGTGACAAGCAGCGTATGAAACACATTGTAAATACGACCAATCAACCGCCACAAAAGGTGACACAAGAGATGCGTACTTACACAGTACGATAGTATGATCATTTGTTTTGCGTTGGTGTATCTAAGCTTCTTTGGCTGCATGTCGATAAACCCCCAGGTGTCAGTGCTGTAGTGTGCTGTGGTGTGTATCATGTGCGCCGTTGTTAAAATCCAAACATGGAAAAAGATAGGCAGTTGATGGAACCAACTCATTGTGTTTTCCGATCTTTCCCCTCCGCGAAGAGATACCTGTTGCAATGGCGATCCCATGGCCTCCGCCGCCACCGCCGCGCATCAACGATGCCGTGAAAAACATGGAGAGTAGTTCCTCGCCGCAAGCCTTCAGGGGGTTCAACCTCAGACCTTGTTCCCAGAACTTTACCCTCTAACATCGCCCGAGTCGAGCGGGTACATGCTGCTGCAGCATAGTTATTCCAGCATCCAAAATGCATAGGCTATGGGACGTTGCTCTTTAGAATACGATTGTCATGGTAATCTAGACATGGAATTATGTATGCGTACTGTAGCGCGGTTGACTGGAGAGGAAATAGGGGCAAAACACAGAACACAAACACATAACTCGGACAAGGATGGGTAGCTTAAAAGGGAATACCAGCCAGCCGATTTCGAAGACTCGACTTTAATGAGTTTCATAAACAAAAAAACAGATCAACAATAAACTCCAGAGCTGTATTTTGAAATGGAATCCCTCCTGTTTCCGTGGCCAGACTCTGATTGCCTGGGGCATTTGGCCTGGGAAAAACATCCCACAATTTCTCCACTTAAACTTAACAAGGTGTTTAACTATGTCTACCTGACAGTAAGACCCCAAAACTTAACAAAGCCATCCTATCTCAGGCTCTCCTCAGGGATCCCAGATGCCCAGATGCACTCACAAACACACACACATAAACACGCACACATACACACACACGCGCGCGCTCTCCTTAGATCATATCTAGAGGCTCAATTACTCTCCAGGCCCATCCACATGATGCCCCCCACCCCCCTCTTACCCCACGAGACAACTCTAAACTAGCTTTGGCTGTTGCTCTGCACGCTTGCCAACAGAGGGAGGGAAAGAAGGGGGAGGCATGCATGTGTGTGTGTGTGTGTGTCTATGTGTGTGTGTGTGCAGGCGAGCACGTGTGTGTGTGTGTGTGTGTGTGTGTGTGTGTGTGTGTGTGTGTGTGTGTGTGTGTGTGTGTGTGTGTGTGTGTGTGTGTGTGTGTGTGTGTGTGTGTGTGGGGGGGGGGGGGTTGTGTCTGTGTGTGTGCAAGTGAGAAAGAAAGGAGAGAGTAAGGGAGCATGTGTGTTCGTGTGTTTGTTTACATGTGTGTCTTAAACAAAGAGAGCGGGAGTTAGTGCATATCTGTCGGTAAGGGTGTGTGTGTGTATGTTTGTGTAAGCATGTGTGTGCTGTGTGTGTAAGAGCAAGAAAGAAACAAACAAAAAAAAGGAGACACTAAGGGAGCATGTGTGTTTGTGTCTGAGACAGAGTGAGACATGTCTCATGCAAGGTCTATCCATTGGGGGTGAGATGGAACACAGTAGAGAGCGAGAGTGGAACTCCTTAAACAACCTCCTCGAATGCACAGAACACCACCAGAGTTTGACAAATTCCCATGATTCTATGAAACATTCATGTTAATCTTGTAGGCATGCCTTGGTTTGAAGATGACACATTTGAAGAGTCATTGCCATGAAATGCATGTGTATGTACACTTTGGGGTCTTCTCCAGAGACTGGTGACTGTAGATAGATTTCTTGCTAGGGTTTTATTTGAAGGCGTTCAAAATTCTTACCCCATTCCAAAAAGCAATCAGGGCAAAATCTATCCATTCAGTACGTTCACACCTCCAAACAACATGTCTGACAGGTGGCACAGTAATGTTAGGGGAAGCATACAGTAAATGCATACATACATACATACATACGTGTGTGTGTGTGTGTGTGTGTGTGTGTGTGTGTGTGTGTGTGTGTGTGTGTGTGTGTGTGTGTGTGTGTGTGTGTGTGTGTGTGTGTGTGTGTGTGTGTGTGTGTGTGTGTGTGTGTGTGATTATCCTACTCTCTGGGTTCTTCCTAATCTGTAACAACAAGCTGTTGCTCCACCCCTCTCTGACTTCCCTTGTCACGTGAGATTGGAATATATATGAGTCAAGCGCCTCTCCTCCTATGGAGATACACTATATTGCCAAAAGTTTTGGGACGCCTGCCTTTACATGCACATGAAGGTTAATGACATCCCATTCTTAATCCATAGGGTTTAGTATGGAGTCTGCCCACCCTTTGCAGCTATAACAGCTTCAACTCTTCTGGGAAGGCTTTCCACAAGGTTGAGGAGTGTGTTTATGGGAATTTGTTATCATTCTTCTTGAAGCGCATTTGTGAGGTCAGGCACAGATGTTGGACGAGAAGGCCTGGCTCGCAGTCTCCGCTCTAATTCATCCCAAAGGTGTTCTATCGGGTTGAGGTCAGGACTCTGTGCAGGCCAGTCAAGTTCCTCCACACCAAACTCGCTCATCCATGTCTTTATGGACCTTGCTTTGTGCACTGATGCGCAGTCATGTTGAAACAGGAAGGGGCCATCCCCAAACTGTTCCCACAAAGTTGGGAGCATGAAATTGTCCAAAATGTCTTGGTATGCTGAAGCATTAACAGTTCCTTTCACTGGAACTAAGGGGCCAAGCCCAACTCCTGAAAAGCAACCCCACACCATAATCCCCCCTCCACCAAACTTTACACTTGGCACAATGCAGTCAGGCAAGTATCGTTCTCCTGGCAACCGCCAAACCCAGACTGGTCCATCGGATTGCCAGACAGAGAAGCGTGATTCGTCACTCCAGAGAACACGTCTCCACTGCTGTAGTGTCCAGTGGTGGTGTGCTTTACACCACTGCATCCGACGCTTTGCATTGCACTTGGTGATGTAAGGCTTGGATGCAGCTGCTCAGCCATGGAAACCCATTCCATGAAGCTCTCTACGCACTGTTCTTGAGCTAATCTGAAGGCCACACAAGGTTTGGAGGTCTGTAGCTATTGACTCTGCAGAAAGTTGGCGACTTCTGCGCACTGTGCGCCTCAGCATGCGTTGACCCCGCTCTGTGATTTTGCGTGGCCTACCACTTCGTGGCTGAGTTTCTGTTGTTCCCAATTGCTTTCACTTTGTTATAATACCACTAACAGTTGACCGTGGAATATTTAGTAGTGAGGAAATTTCACGAATGGACTTATTGCACAGGTGGCAACCTATCACAGTACCACGCTTGAATTCACTGAGCTCCTGAGAGCGACCCATTCTTTCTCAAATGTTTGTAGAAGCAGTCTGCATGCCTAGATACTTGATTTTATGCATGGATATTATGGGGGGTGTGATAGTTGGCATTGCAAAGGTTTATGTTCAAGTTTGTGCTGTTCCATGCACACACCAACACAAAACAAAGCTGATACGATTCTTCTGTTATTATGAACTACTATTTCCGTCTAGTAGGTCAGTTAGAAAACATCAGTAATACATTCGGTATGTCACACGCACATGCACACACACGCACACACGCGCACGCAGACACATGAATGACCTTGTTAAACCAATGAACGATACTCAAACCATACTTTCAGAGAAAGTACTGCATATTGTCAGTGTATGTCTACACACTTAACTCCGGTATGATAGTGTCACCTCATCTCATTATAAACCCAATGTTTACCAAATATTGTTGCTGTTCGCTGAACCTCTCTCTCTCTCTCTCTCTCTCTCTCTCTCTCTCTCTCTCTCTCTCTCTCTCTCTCTCTCTCTCTCTCTCTCTCTCTCTCTCTCTCTCTCTCTCTCTCTCTCTCTCTCTCTCTCTCTCTCTCTCTCTCTCTCTCTCTCTCTCTCTCTCTCTCTCTCTCTCTCTCTCTCTCTGCAGTGTGAAGATCTCTAAGAATGGCTAAGAAGTGCAGGCCTGAACACTCCTCTCACCTCCATTAAGATGTGAGCATGCCAACGAGGGAATAAGAAACACCCGGAGAATCGACTTGACAGGTTACTCACGTAGCTTTGTCCGCCCCCCCCCCCCCAAAAAAAATGAAAGACGTGTGGTAAATGAACAAGCTGAGAGAGTGTGATTCAGAACTGACTAGTTCCAAAACTGGCGATAGCCTTTACACATCTTGTCAGAAGTCTTTGCCCAGAGAGACCCAGAGAGAGGTCTGGGGGAGAAGTGGCAGTGGGGAGGGGGTGGTGCGGGGGTGTCGTCATGGTAGAAGTACAGTGACAAGGACAACGACAGCATTGCTGCTAGCAGTAAGGGGTGAAGGGGGCCATGGGAGACAATAGTTTACAACAAAAGGTAAAGAGTGCCTTCTTTCTTCTCATGCTTCGTCAATCATTTTGATGGGGAGAGGATTTTGGGGTATAAGGACATGGCAATTATGACTATTGCTATGATAAGTACGATTGTATTATGAATATTAAAAATAAATGCCCAAAATAGATGGCCGTTTCAGATGAATGCTTTTCCCCCCACCTCATCACAAACATCAACAGTGACTTGGCAATGATACGATAATTCAACTCAAGCCGTAGCCTTCATCGGAGCAATTCTTCTTCAATTTTTTTTTAAACTTTGATGAATAATGATGGTTTGTCTGTGTTCCCTGCATACTGGGGTTATCTATTATGTACTAGCTCAGCCAATCTGATTAGCTTTGCACAGAAAATAACAATTATATTGAGCAATGGAGCCGCATGACCTATAAGGAGCTGTGGCGTGTGTAGTTTATCGTGCAGTTCATGGCGCTTCCAAACAATACACAAAGCCAAGAGATGATCGTGTGCTTTTTCTGCTGCCTACATCCCTGCACACAAATCTTGTTTTACTTTTAATTTTCAAAATTGTTTGTATTGCCCTCGGGTAAGAGACTCAGGGAATATTGTGCCAAGGTGTTACAAATCTATTTTAATGCTAAGATGGCCATAGAAGCTTCCGTCTGCAAATTTATATGAACATCGGGAGCAGTTCAGACGAATAACCTTATCAGTGAGGACAATTGGTATCTTGTGCATTGGTATGGTGTTACAGCGTGAGGGCTGGTCTGGGAGGATCATGTGTTGGGTGCAGAAGACAGAACGCACTCTGCTCCAGGACCGCTTCTAGTCCAGCTACTTGGTTAGGTCAATGTTACATTTTAAGCAACAAGGACTATGGATTTGAATAATCCACAGTCCAATGTTTTTCTTCATTAAATCAACTTTTTCCCAAAGGTATTTCTTTTTCCTTTGAATGCCACAAACCAAATGTGATTCATCTCCATTCTAGTGGAAGCAGAGAGCTCAGCAATTCACATCTGAAAAACCTACAGGGAACAGGGAGCTATCCAAACCCCTGTATAATATGTAGCACTTTATGAGGCTTAACATATGGCTCTCAAAAACAACAACTTTTCCCACATTGTTAAGTAGTTCTTAGTACCAGGTCTCAGATGTATCCTTTACAAATATTTGGACCACAAAAACAACATGTAACTTATACAAGCAAAGAGCCAGGGAAGAGTAGTAACATGGATGTTGGACCTCAAAAGACACTGGGAAACCAGAAATTGTGTCCTGTACAACCTAAGATAATTGATAAACATGACTATATAACCATGTGTCTCAAAACAAAAATAAATAGAGGCGTCAACAAACATTTTATTCAGTTGATTAATTTTCATCATATCTGAAAGGCAAAAGTGTTGCTGGAAAGAAACCATAATTTCCAAATAATAAATCCTCTCAATATGTCCCACCATTTCTCCTCATCACCATTCATTAGATCAACAAGACCATTCTGGTGAATGCATTTAGATGGAAATGGTCACTTGTATTTGTCTGTTGAGGCTTGCTGTGAATGACATGTCATTCAGATGTTTTTTGTGCACTATTCACTATACGCAACACATTGTGTACCTGCTGTATTTGGCATAGATGGCTAGTGTTTGGGTTAGTGCCAAGTTAATTGGATCTTGTTTTCAGACACTTTTATTTGACTAAGGTATTTAGTTCAAAAGGTTATTCTTCCAAGTCATAGCCTTCTCTTATTTTCTTAAACTCTCTTATCTCGAATCATCTTTGATTCTCTGCTTGCACATTGACCATTATTTATTTTGTTTGAATCGCCCTGCAATTTCAGAAGAGGAAAGAGTAGGAATAATTGGAGTCGATTTTATTCACAGTATGAACCCCAATATCTCAATTACTGCACATATTACTGCATCTCACAAGTGAGTGAATCGCCAGATGCAGAGAGAAAGAGAGAGGAAATTGTAGTGCACAAGGGCCAAAAAGAGGAGAAGAAAAGAGAATGAGTGAGAAACGACCCTGGAACACGTTAATCAATTTTGACATACAGTACATGCTTGGGAACGCTTGGGAAATCACAGCAATGACAGAAACTCATGACAATAAATATGGAGATCACAGAGGAGGATGCAAATTAGCCTTAGCTGAATAAAACATGGATTTTCCGACGGCCACAAGCACAGCGCATCTCAGGAACATTTCCTCTTTTCACGTAATACGGATCAACAGTCTTCTTTAATGGATCAGATTACATATTTCAAAATGCGTACAATCATGTCTTTGAAGTGATATAGTCTTTGGAAGGGCTATTTCTGTCATGTCTGACTGGTGACACGAGTATGGTGACTGGTCTCTTTTGTCGTAGTTCTGCATTTCCAATGTTAAGATAACAATATAGATACTGTATATCTGATGGGAGTGAAGCATATACAAAATCCTCTTGAATGTAAATCTTCTGGAGGCCTCTCATTCAAGAACCATTTCTCTGAACCGTATGCCATATTTTGACAAATACACATTTTGGCAATAGATATGGGGATTTGCCACTGTTCAGCAATAACCTAACATCCCTAAGACGCCTGATGCTCATAGGTTTGGCCAAAAAATATATTCAAATGACAGACATCTCACTCTGTTTATGAGAATATAATTTGTTTTTCTTGTTGGAATGGAAAATAAAATAACAAGGCAATGGTTTGTTTCCTTGATTTTCCATTTTTTCTTTTACAGAAAATGGATTTTGACTTGTTGCTGTTTGATTTTGGCATATAAACTAATATCTGCATAAATATTTGTGTTTCACATGTGAGTGGGAATAGTTGAACGAACATATCCTGTCCGTTCAAAATAAGATTATCTTTGCATTAGAAGCATTAAAAAACGTTCATCAGGCCTTTGACATGACACTTCAACATTTGTATTTATAGTGGTTTGTGTGTGTGTGTGTGTGTGTGTGTGTGTGTGTGTGTGTGTGTGTGTGTGTGTGTGTGTGTGTGTGTGTGTGTGTGTGTGTGTGTGTGTGTGTGTGTGTGTGTGTGTGTGTGTGTGTTCCACGTCCACAACATGACGTATGTCCCAGTAAAACAGGTTATTAGTGTGGAAGAAATATACAGGAATGTGGAATTGGGGTTCTGCAGAATTTGATTGGAGAGTCAAAATGTGCCAGCACTAGCACAATGTCATCACAAAAAGGAGGAAATTAGGTTCATTAGTTTTGGATGTAAACGAACTATTAAACGGAATGGATTGGCAAACATTGTTGAATGGGTGAATAAAACCGACATTTGTTATATCCAAAGTGCCATCAGTTATTTGCATGGCTTTATATATGGAAAACATTGAACTGTAAATTGATGGACCCTTTCATGGTATTATTTTTTTTGTGTTAATGATCCCCAAAAGTAACCATTTCATATGAGCTATCGGAATGGGTTCACAGAGAGAGGTCAGATCTTGGCTGGATATGATTAACGATGGGGAAATAAATGCAGACATTTAGCCAAAGTTAATGAAATCCATTATGGTTTTTCATCTTGCTACAGAGACAAGAGACATTATCGTTCTATCTGAATCAAAAGGTGCATACCCTTGTCTAATCTTTTATCAGCAACACAGAATGTGTATATCAAATTTGTCTTCAAAATAAAAACTTTATGAGCCTTTTTGGCAGCTTTAGACTGCCACAATGAATATCCATCTGTCAATGCTTCAATGAATGTTTTGCAATCCAACCCTTTTATTCCGGACAATTTGGTACAAAATGAAAAATGTTAGGTGAAGGAAGAGAGGGCAAAAAAAGCTCTAATAGAATTTGCTCAGTTTACATGCTGAAAGTTTATCCAAGAGACATGCTCATATTACATGATGTAACCAAGTTATCCAAGCAGATTCTCGAAAGTCTTACGCATTGATAGGACAGCAAGTTTGAGTTAAGAGTTGTTTTTTTTACCAATCTAGTTAAAGTGCTAATTCAAGAGTTTCTGGAGGCGTTGGAAAAAACATAGCTGTCCCTTGTGCATTGGACATTTAACAATACGCTACCTGCCAAATTACTTAGGAGTACAAGTAAGCCACCACAAACAGCCCTTCAGTTAACCATCACTCGCTTCCCGTTCCTTATCTCCAGTGTTTGGCTCATTATTAAAAATTTCTCAGTCTCTCTAACGACATAGTCGTGTTCATGGGAAATACAATTTAATATCTAATCAAATATTTGCAGTCATGCTGCGCCGATTAGTCAACTGGTTATTTCCCTGATTAACCCCTTTTGTAATTGTTCTGATACCGGAGGAACATCGTGACAGGATATTAGTGTGTTCCGTGGTGAATAATTTTAAGACCGCTTGTATGCAATGACGCTAAATAAGAGTTGTTTAGCGAGCGTTACGCTTCTACACCCCCTCACCCATTCTGAACATTCACTAACACACACACACACACACACACACACACACACACGAGAAATGTGTTCTGAATACAAACGACAGTTAATTTCCAGCAAAATCCCCCTGTGTAAATGTAACCATCTGGGTTTAAGCCGTAGCCCTGAGAAACACATGCTGTTGGAATGGCCGGATGTGACGCGAGGTGGGGCGTGGTAGGACAATTATCTGAGGTCCACCATATTCATCGCAGCAATGCTACAGCCAATTAAACCTTATGATGTTTCAAGATTCCTTTATTGTTACATTCCATTGTACACGTATAAGAGTACAATTATTTGGGTTTATATATAAGTAATATGGTGTGTGTCTAAAGTGCAGATGTGCATTGTTCGCATAGTTTAACCATAAACCATGGTGAGAGTGGCACACACTTAACACATGAATCCTGCTGTCCATGGGGGCGTCTTCACGCAGAGCTACTTAATTTGTTTCGCGGTTTTAACCAACCTTAACCAACGATCATCCCAACCTCGCTAAGCCCAGAGAGGGGAGGAGCTAAATGGGCTCCGATCATGGCCGGTCAGGTTATTGCAGGATAATGAGCTTGGCCTGGCTAAGCACAGCTCGCGAGGGGTGTGGGGGGCTGGGGTCTGCTGGCTGCGAGGCTTTTATGCTGCAAAATTCGCTGGTGGGTCATTAATCAAACACATAAGGAACATTTCATCAGGGAGGGAAAAGGACCACATTGTACAAAGTTTCCAGAGGTACTCCATCGCAAAGGTCAGACGTATCAAAAGGTTAGAAAATGCACTGATACAGAAAACCCTTGACATATTCAATTTATTACTTCAATGTATTAGTCTTTTGTTTTCCAACGTGGTGGTCTAGTAGTCTTAAAGGTACAGTGTGTAGAATTTAGTGGCATTTAGTGGCATTTAGCCGAACGTACTTGGCAGAAATGGAATATAATATTCATAAGTATGTTTTAATTAGAGTATAATCGCATGAAAATAAGAATCGTGTTAGCCCTTTCACACATGCACTGTAAGCCGGACATTCTCCGGATTATACCCAAAGTATGTGTGAACACAAATGTCCGAATCTGCCCTTCCAAAGTTTACCTTGCCGCTAGTGTAAAGTCTGGAGAATCGGAGAGCTGGATAACTCACAAGGAGCGAGTGGGCATGTTGCTGACGTGTTGATGACGTGATGAGTGTAGCTGCGTCATACCTTTCTCTTCTTGCCTGTATTTTTACATTCTACTTTCCACTCTTCTGTTGATATTGCGGATACGTCTAAATAAATGCAGTACTGATATCGCCGCAAAAAGAGTCTGCATTACGGAGTTGGAAGCCTCACCCGCGATCTTCGATGTGTTGTAAACAAAAGACTGCGACTTCCGCTGCATTCGTTATGCGTCACGTCCTGCCTCCTACACGCTCTACCCATGTGCCACCGCTCTCCTAAAGTATCTGGAGTATCTCCGACATGTGTGAACTGATGCGGCTTATCTCCAGCTGTGTGTTGCATGTGTGAAAGGGCAACTCCGGATCATCTGCGGACCCGATTCTCCGGAGATGATCCGGAGTTCATGTGTGAAAGGCCTATTAGAACGAGAACCTTCATATTATGTTATGAAGGGTAATGTTGCACTACCATGTTACCACATTAGCCCCAAATGGACACACGCATTTTTGGGCTAAGAGTTCTAGGAAGGACGGGGCCGTGTTCCCATTTGTGATAATTATTTAGTACCTTCATTGAGCAGGAGTGTTATAATGAGCGATGTTGTATATGAAATGTGCCACACACAAAATGCTGCCCGTTATTATTTGTATCCAGCAGATATTAGGTACATTTCTATAGATGTATTAAATCAATCTACAAGGAAAGAAACGATATCCTCTGAATGTGATGTATTTTACACAAGTGCCTAATGTACTTTTTGAATGTCTCTGAGGCGAGGCCAAAAGCAAGTTTCTGGCTCAGACTGGACAACAAAGTTGTATTCTTTTATTTTCTAAGCTCTCTGGTAGCCAACTGTTTTGCATCTCCCTTAGCACTGGTGGGTGTAAACTAAAACAGGAGACAATAGGATTTAGTATTCATGGAGGTAAATTATTCACAGGAAAAAAGAAACAATAACATTACACAGATGATTTGGTAGATCACCGAGTAAGAAATACAAATCATATAACCCTGATGGCCCAACGATGGCTCCACTGTGCGACTTTAAATTGCTGGTTTCACCGTGTGCACGCACGTGTGTGCGTGCGCATGCGTTTGTGGACTTATCCACGTTTGTGGATTACCTGAGGACATCTATCAAAAACGAATATTCAATAAAAGTGTCTTCTAAATTACTAAAATAGTAACCTAATAGTATAAACCATGTGTATAATCCACAGCCATTGCAATGGGTATTTGAGCAGACAGGTCTAAAGTAGACGTGGCGATGAAGCTATTTACATCACTAGATCCAAGAGAAGTTATGCTAGCATATTCTCTCCTCGTCCCTTCTGAGACCAACACTCTGATACTGTCTACGATGATTGTTATTTAATGTTAATTGGGATCAACAGTAAGGTTGCATCGTGGCCGGGAAATTAATTAAACATGAGCGTTGAGTGAGCGAGAAGAAACACAGCTCCTTAGGCTTGTATGTGGCACAGGTGGCTTTGATATTTTAGTTAAGGCCACCGTACCCTGTCTCGAGCACTCGCTCGAGGCGGACCACAAACAGACGAAATGAAGTGTCTTGCATGCCAATAGAGAAACTCTTCTTGGCCCGCAATCAAAACCTGCCATCTGCCGGAGCGCCTTGAGTGAGTCAGCTTTTCTTTTTAAAAGGGGGAGGGGGGGGGGGGGGTTATACTGTTGTCCCCGAGATCCCTCTGATCATGACGTAGAACCGAAACCGAGATGTTTGCTAGTAATAAAAGACCAAACAGGAGGGGGAAACTGTCGCGCACGAAGATGGAAGCCCCTGCCGCCGCGCTCCTCGCGGTTCCTCGTCCCTTTGATGTAAAAGCTCAACGTGACAAGTCCTCCGTCGTCTGGTGCGTCGCAGCAGCGCCTGCTGTGACCAGTCACAAAGAGAAAATAACGCAGTTTCATGTGTCACTTTGGTTTGAAATCCTTCAGCCCTTGGAGGAGTCTTCCACTGGTACACGTTTGGAAGGAGGGTGTTCGAGTGGAAGGGGGCAGAATACTAATAGGTGAGCCAGTGAAAGATTGACATTCAGTTCAGAGAGAGATTGGTTGTTCATTGCAATGGTTTTGATCCAAGCGATAGTCGATGCATATCAAGCATCCTGTACAATTATTTGGGACAGGCCTTCTAATAGTGTGTGTGTGTGTGTGTGTGTGTGTGTGTGTGTGTGTGTGTGTGTGTGTGTGTGTGTGTGTGTGTGTGTGTGTGTGTGTGTGTGTGTGTGTGTGTGTGTGTGTGTGTGTGTGTGTGTGTGTGTGTGTGTGATATCAAATATGTATCTACCATCAACCTTTATTTTTTGTGAAGAAGAAAACATTAACTTTTAAATATTAGGTCTAATATAATAGGTTAACAAACAGTATGCTAAAAAAAAAGAAAGGAATCTATCAGAATTAAACCCATGGATATATTTTGTTATACATTTTGAGTTGGCCAGAAAAACAGAAGTACTGGAGCCGCTTGTTATTATGTTTCCTGTCTCCCAGCCGGCACATAATGCTGACCGAGGCTTCTCCACTCCACTTCAGCCCCCTGCAGCCAAGCAGCGACCCAGCTGCACTACACGCGTCAGACTGCTGCATGCTCACTGCTGTGTTCTCTGGTTTAGTTTCCGTCTACACAACCAGAGGCAATCACAGTACCCAGAAGTGCAGGGATGTGGGCCTGCTTCACACAAAACACTTCTCCGAGGGAGACGGGGGTGGGGGTGGGGGATATTAATCCTGTCACAGGCGTTGTACTATAAGCACATTATTTTTCAATATGTGAAAAGCATGACTGCGTTTGCATCTTCATATCTTCTTCTACTTCAGCGCGCCTTTGATTCAATCTAATTGAACCCGGTTAATTCCTGTGGAGTCGATGGATGCTTTGCTTGCGGCAAAGGAAACGCATAAAGGAAAATAGGACATCAAGTCATAGAAGGGAGTCCATAATTGGACACACACACACACACAACCTGTATGGCCATTTGGATTGCCAGTGGCAGGAGAACAAGTTTCTAAAGACAGGGTACATATTCATATTTAGATATAGATTGCTATGATCTCAATTTGATGATATATACTGGTAGAGATGTTTGATTTATTATTTTACCTTTATGTTCACTAATGACAAGTGCATAAACTAAATTGTTTACTCTGGCATGTCGAGTACATAAAAGGCTTTTTGATTCAAGGGAGCCCACATTCTCACATGCAACATAATTATATTGTAATGATTGTAATGTAAAATCTAAATGATTTTCTATTAGGGGTCATTAGGTTATTTTATACCCGTTGTGGTTTGCTGGATCCTAACCTTTCACTTTTCTTTATCATTTTTTATTTGTCAACTCTAACTCAATATTATTGTATTATTCATCATGTAGAGGTAAATGACTACTATTGTTTACTAGGGTGCTGGCTGCTGTGTAAATACACCTCTTAGATTTCCAGTGACTGGTTTGCTGTTGTCAAATGTGATTTACAATGCCAAAACAATGAAAGCATAGAAGAAATAACTGAATACATTACAAATGAGCCCCCCCTTCACATGAATCGGATTCCCAAATGCAACCACATAGCTTATAACAAGTTGTACTGTTGTGCACTAACAAAAAGATGGTTGTAAACCTACACATGTAGAAGGCCGTTAGAAGAGTAGGTCAGTGTCTGCAAAAACAATAGCAGTCAGGTGCCCACACTATTAATCATTGATTTTGTTGTTTCCTTTTTATTTGACCTTTATTTAAACAAGTTAGCTTTATTGAGGCTTAGCAACCCCATATGCAAGAGGATGACTCATAAATTTGTCTAATGTACTTCCATACATATTTCTATGCAAGATCATCTTTAACAGCACTCTTAATCTACTCTGCAAAAAAAAAAAAAAAAATATATATATACATACATACATGACATCAGTTTTAACAAAGTAAAACATTTCTTAACGATGACATTCAGTGACATAGCAGTAATTTGTACATCACGGATGGTTATGTGTTGTGATATAGAGAATAGACGGAGAGAGAAGCTGGAAGAGGTTAAGTGATTAGTGGTAAACTGTGCAAGAATCCGAGTAATAAGAGAAGACGATCTTGGATTGTAAACATGGACAGCCACAACCAATAGCGTTGTCCCCGTACGTGGGGCTAACCCAGCAGGAGATCAGAGCGGAAGAAAAGTAGGGCATGTACGAAGAGCTCAAAGAGGTGGACCTGGAGCGCCGCAGGAACGATGAACTTCTACAGAATGTTCCTCAAGCTCGGGTTGATCAGGATAGTGCGTTCACAGCAGCAGAAAACATTCCCCGCCTCCTGACCAATGACAGTACGGCGTCGGAGCCACTGAGAAAGAGGAGGAGGTGGAGAAACCTGCCACGGTGAAGACAGCACCCGTATCGGCAGCTGCTGGTCAGACCAAGGACAATGAGCCTGTGGCGTAGATCCTTCAACTGGCTCAACCCCAAGCTGAGGGAGAGGAACCACAACAAGATCCACCGCACCAACGTCCAAGAGCAGCTGGAGAGAGGTGAGCTCTACCTTCAAGGTATGAGATTCACCATAAACCTTTTCATTAGCGCCATAGCTCAAAACTGTCCAACCTTCAGGTGTTAAGCGTCTTAAAACTCTCTCTCGGTCTCTCTCTGACCCTGGTTGCCCCCTGGCAGGAAGAGGACAGGTAAAGACCAGGGCTGAAAGGGAGTTGGAGAAGAGTGAGGCTCTGCTCAGACTGGAGGACACCCCGCAAGTACATGGAGGAATGGGTGCAGAAGACCTGGGCCCAGAAACGAAGCAGGAAAGATAGGCTCAAGTTTCGAGAGGAGCTGAGGTTCAAGAGGTTTGGGG
Organism: Lota lota; assembly: GCA_026745465.1. Classification (NCBI taxonomy): domain Eukaryota; kingdom Metazoa; phylum Chordata; class Actinopteri; order Gadiformes; family Lotidae; genus Lota; species Lota lota. The sequence goes on along the minus strand of JACYXH010000496.1, from coordinate 2,800,488 downwards.
ACCCGAAGGAGGCCAACCAGAAGGAGAGGTGGTTCATGTACCGCCACTCCATGGCAGATTTTGCTGAGGTGCCTGCTCCAAAAACCTCTCTGGGGGAGCCCAAGAGGAGGATGACACAATGGCAGAAGAAGTTGAGGTATAGACCCAATACTGAGGAGAGCAAAGTCCAGCTCAAGGAATTAAAGGTCCTCCTCTTCAAAAGATAAATAAAATATATATCACACTCAAAAACTAGCCTCTTGTACATGCAGCTTGTAAGAGGTTTCTTGTTTGAAGATATTTATCACATACCTTTTTTGTATTTGTCCCTAGGCTGACCGGATTGGACATGGACATGGAATCTACATTCTGCTTTCTAAATAAATGAAATGTCTGTAGTCAATGCTGCCCGATAGTCATTTCAATAATGTTATCAATGAAATCACATCCTATAACTGATATATTCTACAAATAAAAAAGGCTGTCCAGCCCTCCCACTCACGCCACCCAGCCAGCTGAGCTACGTTCATTTCATTATTTTAATAATGAAAGTCTCCCGCCTACTAACTATTGCACATTGCGACTTTAAAAGTGTAAACCCCCTATTTTAGCAGGATCACTTCTACCTAGGAGTTAAAGGGAATCTGATCTGAGCAGTGGTGACGGTCGCCAGGGTTTTAGAAAAAACTTGCACATTGGGTTCCATAGGAGCAAGAACATTGTCAAAACCCAAGTCACACTCGAGTTTGGGTGTGCAGCCAATAGAAAACTACCACTCAGGGAAGAAAAAAAGTAGGTGGATGTAGCAGACTTCTTGTATTTTAAAGAGAATTTCCACATTTAACAACTTTAGATATGTTAGTTGAAAATAACACAGAAATGTTCACTAACATTTTGTGAAACCAAAATGAGGGATTTGGGTGATTATTTACCGTGATTTGTGGGAAAACAGACGTTACTGAGAAATGTGTAACATTTACATTACATTTAGTAGATAATGCTGTTAAATATGACAGCATTGAAGGGCCTACGCCTGCGTGCATCAGATTTACTTCCTAGTGATTAATATAGTCTGCTATAGGCTTTGTAGTGTTTTGACAACCCCAACGTACAAAACAGCATGGCTGTCAGACAGCAAGCGCTATCCGCCCTCCATAATACAAACTTCCGTAGCCTACCACTTTCCATTGTCCTACAGTTGGGAGATTTCCACATAATCTGTGTCTCGGAAAGTTACCTAATTTGAGTGTCATTGTGTAAAGAAAAGGCCACGTTGTGTTTTACAGGATTGTTATGCAAAAATAGGTTTGCAATGAAGTTCAATGGTAGGTATATAAATACGAGAAATGTTAAATGTTTGTGTTGATTCCACCGTGTTTGGATTTTCCAATTGTTGAATGCTGCATACTGATAAGCTTGCTGCCTTTAAGATTGAGTGTGTCATATTATATTTGCATGACATTTTGTCAGTTTCTCATTGCAATTCAAATTAAATTCAATGATTAGTTTCTCATCTTTCACTTTGATTCGTATTTACTGCCTGGTGTTTATCACACTCATACTTTATCCTCTCACGCTCAAAAACAAGCTAGTTTACAGCTTAATTACCATAGACGGCAAATCATGTCATTACATCTTCAACATCTTGAGTAAAAGCGAATAACGTTGACATAAACATTGACCACATACTGTAAAGATCTAAGAGGGCGTATTTATTCCTACAAAAAATGAAGACATTTGAAAACACAAAGTTGCCAAAGTGCCTAGTACTGTCTCTTAGCTTTGCACTAACTCAAAACAAGTGATGTCAAGACCATTTGTGAAACCATCCTCTGTACATGTCTCAAGGCTGTTGTCAGCAAACCCGCTCCATGCTCAGTGACTAGTGTACACGACTAAGGATCCTTTGATACACTTGAGCTCCAGCACACAGCGTTCATACATACACCTAAGCCTAACACTACTACATTTGAGGGAGATCCAATTGATGGTTGTGGAGTGTGTGTGGATGATGGCTGGTTTAAGCAGCCTCACCCGGCTCCAGTCAGACTGATTGGACTCTGGGGTTGGGTGAGACTGCACACCTGTTGCACATTAAGCAATTAATGTGCACAGGTTAAACCAGCCATCATTACACACACTCCAAAATGGTATATACTGGATAACATAAAAAGTATACAATATTGAATTCTGCTTCCCTGACACCGCCATTATTACATCAGTGAAAACAGACGCCTGAAGAACAGTACTGTGCAGTGAACCAAAGTGCAAAGATTAAATATTTAAAAGCCGATTGCGTTATGTGCGATTGAATAGGGTTTTTCCTGTAGTCATATTATTATATTCTCTCCGTGTATATGTGTCAGAAGAAGAGGTGTACAGGCTGTCAAGTTGGATACGGGATGGACAGATGGAAAAGTCAAGATACACTGGAGGGTGTGCAGTGCTTGTAATTGAACTACGACCCTGTTGGGGCATTGTAGTTTAGAATTTGGACCAGAGCCCCTCACCACAGGGAAGTCTTGGGAAGATATAAATATGGGTGCAGGCAGGGTTTGAAGACCCAACCACAGTCTTCAAACGTAGGCCTCTTGGTGTGAGAACAAGAGAGAGATAGCGAATCAAAGAGATGGAGGGTATTGCTGCTGATCGTCCTTCTCAGCAGCCCGGATTATCCCCTTCGCAGGCATCGGAGGCGGCAAGCAAACCAAGCGATCATTGAACATATGAGGGTGAACTTGATAAAAGCTTGTATCAAGCGGCATTTGACTTCCAACAGGTTTGAATTTAGAAAGTGCAGGGTGAGATCGGCTGGGACCTGACACGTGGGGCACGCGCGTGAGGGGAGTCTGAAAGGCTAGTGCAGTGTTGATTGGCCACAATTCTGTGTGGTGAGGCTATGTAAGACAGCATGGGTCCTTTCGTGAACATCACCCACCACTTTGTATTTTACTGTGTTTTACACCGCTTGACTGGCTGGTGAAGTTATCAACCCCTTTTATGTATGCAGATTCGTCTTCATCAGATGTTATCCATTTCATGTTTGCCTTTGTGTTGCCGAGAGTTTAGTCTTTCCTGAGGCAGGGGTGCAGTGTTTCAGTGGGCTGGGAATTGTGGTCGAACAGCTAATGAACCACATACAGAATTTCCATAAATATCTAACATATTAATTCTATAATGATTTCTCAACACTTTAATAAACTGTGAGGAACATTAATTCTGAGTGAAAGGATTAGGTCAACCTAAAATTTAGTTTCTAATTCAATTACATTTGAGATTAAACTAAAACGTTATGTGATGAAGCCAATGATAATCACAGTAAATACAGGGGTGGCACCATATTGCCATTCAGGGGGTCCAATCATTTTCCACGGCCCAGCGCGTGTATTACTCGCTGCAAGCAGCGCTACAAGTCATTTAGTTTGCGCTAATAAACGGAGAGACAAGAGCAGTTCCACATTTGATATAAAATACCTTTGATGAATGGCTCCAGTCCCGGTGGCTCGCGCCGTCATTAGCTTTCATGTCAGATAGAAGTAAAGTAGTTTACAATGGCCACTAAAGGGGAAATGGAAATTTGATTTACCTCAATTTTCATCCAGAACATAACCTCCTAATCCCACGCGACGGTGCCAGAGAGCGATTCAATAAATATTTCTAAATTATATAATACCACCCTAAAGGATCAACTAAGCCCATGTCCGCGTCGCTGTCACGTGGAAACACGTGACTATAATCAGCGGCGACCACGCCAACGAAACGTTTACCGGTTGCTTAATGGTTAACGTCTCAATGGTAGGGCTTCAACCGGTCGGTCATTTTCTGTGTGGTTTCCTGGATCACAACGGATACGTTGTGGTTGGCCTATCCTACACCGCTTAGGCCTAGCCAATAATGCTTTGTTTTCTCTAGAGCAGATGTCTTCAATGTTTTTCAGGCCAAGGACCCCTTGGCTGATAGTGACACGATGGAGGGACCCCCTATTAAATATTGTAAAAAATCGTGTTGCTTATTCAACCGGGCCAATAATAAACAGGTAGCGCCATGCGTAAAAGTAGCACAATGGCTTAGGATTGTATAAATGCAACAGTACAAAGTAAAAAAAAAAAATTTTTGGAAGACAATTCTGGTTCAGGGTTGAAAACTGGTGATGGCCCAAAAAGATGACATCTTTTTGCCAGAAAAGAATGAAAATGGTCAATGCGCGGTGCCCAGGCCCCTTCCTATGATTTATGCTCCATTTTCTAAACAAACTCTGTTAAAGTGACACATAAAAGCCTGTCAGTGATGTTCAGACCTACTATATGAAGCAGTGCTAACAATAAGAAAGACTCTAATGTATTTTTTACGTGAAATGACAAATACATAAAAAAATAAGTGACATACAATAACCCCCCCCCCCCCCCCAACTCACATTACTTGTGCTTTTTTTGCCTTTGCCTGTACCAGTGCTTTTTTTCCTCTTGAGAATCTATGTGCCTTACTTTGGCTTGCCTGTCCTCCTACACTGCAGTGTTCCTGCTTTGCTATATATATAATAAAAAAAAAGTTGGAAATGATTTAAATTTGAAATTTGAAATTTAACTAAATATTGTTTGCAGAGCAGCAAGAGCAATGTTTACAACAGCAAGTTAAGTAAACGATATAAACGCCATAATATCTCACTGATAACAGGAAATTCAATATAATAATTAATACTCCTGATATCAAAATACTGATTTTAAATTCAGAAAGAAGAACACTGACTTGTTTTACCTTGTTCATAACAATTAGCGGTTACACTAACCAGCCCTTCAGGCAACACGACACGGGTCAGATACAAACTCTTGTATCTGCCGTGCAGGTCAATGGAGAACCGCAATAGCCAACTAAAACAGTTTGGTGTTTTTTTGGTTTCAAACGTGGTAATTTGTCTTATATGATCGTCAACATAGTAATCTATGCCGTTTTATCACTGTTACTGAAATAAGTCCCCAATTTAGAGAAAAAATGGGTAAAATCCTATGTTTTTGCCATTTGCCCTAAACACTACGTGAACGTTCCACTCTGCTGAACGCAGGTGGCGTTCTTTTCGTGACCAAGGGGCCCCGGCGGCGCGCTGTGTGTGGACGTGTGGAGCTCTGTCTGGACAGCGGTTGACTGCGGTGTCCGAGAGAAAGTTGAGCTTTTCGGAAACATAGTATAACGCTACGGTGTGGGTGGATGGTGAAGCTCCGTCTGAGCAGCGATAGATTTAATGTCCGCGTCCGAGTGAGGGTTAGGGTTCCCGGTCACCTATAGTATAACGCTGCGGGGTGTGGTGCATTTCATATACAACTTTGCTCGTTATAATGCTCATACACAACGACGGTACTAAAAACCACAACGTTTTCGTGAGTCGTAGCCATGGGGATAACACGACCCTCCTCTTTCCTAAAACAAGCTAACCTTATCACCCACATAATTACTTGTAAAAAAAAAAAACATGTTGCTTACAGTGAGTGTGTTCTCCACGCTGACTAGAAGTGAAGCTAGCAGTTTGCGCTAGCAAACGGGCGGCACGAGACGGTCTATCAGCAGCAGCGGAGTTTAGCCGACAAGAGCAGACAGAGGCGAAGTCATGAGCCGCCCTACTCTGCCTCTCATTGGCTAGTACTCGTTGATCACTTGGAGTAGACGTAGACAAAAAAAAACTGCGAATTTCGCCGAAAGGTGACAAGTTTGTACCCCTGCTTTTTTGGGATCAAATAATTTTGGGGACCCATGCAGTTAGTCTGCGGACCCCGTGTTGAAGATCTCTGCTCTAGAGTCTACAATAAAAAAAATTTATTAAAAAACTGTATTGGCAGATTCCTGTAAATACAACGAACAACCAGGTTAATAATTATATGCCAAAAAAAAAGCATAACCATGAATGAGAGCAATAGATGGATAGCACCACAATTATATGATATCTTTACCCACGGGAAAATAGAACTAAAGTAATTAATAACAGAGCGTTTTTACTAAACAAGTGCGTACACACACACACACACACACACACACACACACACACACACACACACACACACACACACACACACACACACACACACACACACACACAAAGCAAAGAGAGAATAAGAGAAAACTGAAATTGCCTTTATCTTACTTTTTTTTTAATCCCTCGATTATTGTGGGTGATATTCACATACATGTGCGTTCACATATTTATCGTGGTGAACGTTACATAAGTTCTGAGTTGGGACAACGTGCCAAGATAAGTAATTTAAAACCATGACAATGTTGACATCTAGTGGTCAATCAGCTAAGAAATCCTAACATTTTGAGAGTGCCAACGGTGTCCCAGGAGGGTTAATAGGGTTGCTTCGGGGCATGTGGACCCAAACTGCCCACAACTAATTGCACTGGACAGTTTCTTATTTTGGACAGGTTCTTATTTTGACAGAACTCTATCACCTTCTAGCCTACTTTCATAATAATGTAAGATTGGAATAAGTCTGCAGTGTGGGTTTACTAAAGGGTCTGATTTCCTTCCATTTGCCTTTAGGCTATCAACCTGCAAACATATGCACTCAAATCTTGATTCAAATATGGAATTGCTTCCGAGCCACCAATAATGTTGTTGTTCTGATAGATATAGAGTATTAGATAAATAACTAAATCAATCATTAAAAATGTAATCAACCTATTTTATTTATATTATCGAGATATTTCAAATTAGCAGTCACAACTTTATTAGCACCGATAGCAATTGTGTAACAGTTCCAGGTTTATTTAGAACTGTCCAATTAAATTCACTTTATTTTCACTGGTGTTCTCTGAGAAGAGTAGTTTTGTCTACTTCAATTTTGTGTAAATGTAATACTATTCCTGTTAAAAAAATATTAATGGTTCCATGAAAGTATTATTCATGCAGGAGATAAACGTAAACCTCTGTAATAAAAAACGTAAGTTTAACTTACAAATAAAACAGTTGCAATGTATTTGTGTAGCGTCATACATGTTTTTAGATACATTTATTTTACTGGTTTATTCCATTTAGACCTATTGGACAAATTGGTTTTGGTTTTTGGTCTTGCAACATTGAGCTTAGATAAAAAAAAAACATTGTTCCACTTTCAAGATTGTGCAAATGGATCATTTTGTATTGTTTATAAAGAAAATACACGAGACAAGTATGTTTTAATAAATAAAAGTTCTGAATAACATTTAATAAAATCGCTACATACGCTCAAATCATACAAAGGATGTGTCATCGGCGCATATCTCAGCGGCCCTTGAGATGTATGAGCATATAGGGCCTATGGGTACAGATGTCTCAAAAAATAGCGAAATAATAAATTCTCTCCGTTTATACAGCGTTACCTGAAGCACGCAGTTGAATGAAATATGTAAAAACACACTCGTAAAAAAACCTCTTGGGCTACTCCAAGGGATGCTTGCCGTGTGTTATTTGGACCAAATGCGTTTCACTGGAGCAACGTTATCAGGTCAAACATAATTCTCTTTGCAAAAAGCGGAAGTGTATTTGCTGCCGCTTTGATTGCTTGTCAAGACATTGGCGGGGCCATTTGTTATTCCCGTAGTCATCTGCAAGACGGGCTGACTTTATTCCCCATTGGCAGTAGCTGCACATCCAATAACGCACTTTGCTCCTTCCATCTACCGTGGTTTGTTCAGCCGAAATGGGACCAGGATACTCCCGAGTTGGCGCTCTCCTCATAGGAATTCATTGGGGTATTCCAATAAAGCCATATCCGCAGGTTTTCTGACAGATGTGCTATGATATCGGGTGAAAGTGATTTCCTCTGGAGACAGGTGGATGTCCATGTTTTCACCATTTACACAGGGGATAGAAGCGTGAAGTTGAATTTTACACAAGGGGAATGTCTAACGTTGCCACTGTCCACATACATCCAACAGAGGCGAAATATCTGGAAAATCCTACTGCAGTCGGGTAAATAACTTATCTTTTATTGATATTTAAAGCAAGTAGTCATGGGACAATTAGGTAAAGTGATGATTCAACTATTTTTAAATGAGCGATATAGCCTCCTTTAACGTAAATGCAGTGTCTCATAGCTGTATCTGAACAAAACATGGGTGTTTTTGTGGGAGGTGAAAGTTGCGTTTGAGGTTACCCCATTTTGTTTCCTGACAGGAGCCGGGACGGAACCCATGCTGTGCAATTAAAAGCATTTCAAACGTTTTTCTCAATTTGCCTGCATATGTGACAAACATTAACCGTAGTTCATAGACTGAGAATTAATACTGAAGTACAATAAGACAAATATATCTTGCACGATGCACCATTTTAACTGCAGACATCACTTTGGCTTAAACCCATTAATGAATGAGTGTAGACTAAAACATCCACCCACAATGATAAACCAGGGATTACACCCCTCGAAATGGAAGATGACATTTTAAACAAATACTGACTGCAGTGAAGTAGTTACAAAGCACAGGTAGCTCTAAATTGTTAAAATCAAATTCAAGTGTAGCGGCGGCCCTCCTGGGTTTGACTTCCCATCCATACAAACATACGCTTTGGTAAATCTGCATTTGCCCATGGTTAAAACAGCTTGAGAAGGTAATCCATTCCAAAAATAAAAACCACAAGGAACTAGTTATCCGGTGGTGACCAGTTCAGTTAAGGCATTCATTGTAAACTTTTGATTGGCTATGCCATTCATCTTGGGAATTTTATTTCAAAAAGTAAATGTGGTAACTTAACAAGGAATATGTTAAGTAACCATGAAAATACTTGTAATTTGAAGTTTAAATGTTATAAACGTCAGAGCCTGTTGGAAAAACCCATTTATTTATCAATTTGAACAAATTCACATTTTGTTTTAAGTTGCCTCTGTGGCTATGGGTTCAAAACAACGGGCAACAGCCCAAAACAAAAACACAAAAAAGGAACAGTATTGAGGGGGACAACAGAACAGAAATTCATTTAATACGTACGATTGTTTTTCTTCCTGTGGACAACTGTGGAGGGCTTTGACAAACACTGCACTGTACATACAGATTTGCTTTATGTGGTCATGATCTATGGACATGTCTGCAAGACCATCTGTGATCAAGCATTTACTGTACAAAGGGAAAGCAGACGCCCCTGCACCGCTCTAGAGTACCCAAAGCGCAGGCTTTGCATTCATCATTACATTGTCTACACACTGGTGGGCAAATTTGTTTTCACCAAAAGTGGCTTTTTTGGCGACTCGCGGTATACAGATTAGTGAATGAGCATTTGGGTATAACGGGACAATTATGAGCATGAGATGCATGACAGAATACCGTGTGGAAATTAAAGACCCAGTCAAAATCAAGTTTCACACATTTCAGTCTTGTAAAATTCGTAGGGGTGGTTAAGTTACTATATGACAGCTGCAGAGTTTTGCTATAGATTAACACATGGGGATGGGGGGGGTCAAAACTAAGCTACGAGTGTAGCCGTATTGCCGCACAGCACGCTAGCTGGTTGGGCAAAGGAGAGAACAATGTCTGTGCTGGTAGACAGCAGTGAAATGGCAGGGCTCAGAGGAGGTGCTTGGTCTGTTTGCAATTTTGTAAAACCATCGTTTGTTCCGATAAAATCAAAAGCATGAAAATAAAAAGTATATATATAAATCTTTAACCCTCCCTCCCCATCCCAACCCTCGATTCGTGTACGATTGGCATTTATTCTTCTTCGCTCTCGTTTTCATGCTCCATGTCCTCGTCGCCGTTCGTTTTGGACTCCAATCTCCCGTCGTCATCGCTATTTTGCCCTTCCATCAATCCATCATCCTCCTCCTCCTCCTCTTCCCAATTCTAAAACAAAAAGGTAGGGGTCACATGATTAGCCAACTCTGAAAAAAATAAATAAAAGACAATCCATGTACAACACTGGAAGGACGGTGTGGTACTCACATCTGAATTATCATCATCGGGAAGACCTTCATCACCAGAGGCGTCATCTTCAGAGGACTCTGTTGAAGACCAAGGGAAAATATATTAATCCAACCTCTGCAGTCATGGAGATTTAAAACATCTCTAGCACAACCCCGTCTGCACTACACCATATGACTACGGGTGAAGATGTGAGTGCAGATAGGCAATAATGCAATAGGTGAATCACCTCATCTTAGAGAAGCGCTCACATTTGTGTTTGAATTCCTAGTGTGGGGCGACTGGAATAATCTGCATTTGAAATACCACAGCAAAGGCCATTTACACACACACCATCTCAAAAGATGAAGAGTACCACATTCAAGCACTTGCGGTGTGAACATAAACAACACCATATACCCTTGCATATTGCATAAATAGTGTTTCACCGTTTGTTCATGCAACACAAAATAGGGCAGTCCGTCCAATATGGGTTTTTGGGGCTGATACCGATATTTGATTGACTTTGGCTGGCTTCCGAGCAAAAATAAAGCACACTTCGATTTAACGCAACCTCCATTATAACGCGGCGATTGCTTGGACCCCAATTATGTTAGGTTTACGATATGACACAATGGTCTAGTCAGTTGAACTTCGGGGGGGAACAATTTATGTCCACGCTTATTTCATTTAGTTGCGTCGTACTTCCTATAATAACATTACGCGGCGAGAATGTGGTGGTTTTTGCAAACACTGACAAGCAATATGCAAGTTTTACTACACGCTATTTCAGGAATAACACAGTCAGTCACTTATGATTGCGTTACAGCGAAAGTTAAGTGTAGCTGTAAAAACTACTAGCTGCTCTAAACAGGAGAAAAAAGGTGAGGGTAACTGATCACATTCCAGCAGTGACACGGAGCAGCGGCAGTGCAGCGCCGCAGATTAATTAATATGCATAGGAAACACATTTGTATTTAATATAGGAGGTGGATGGCGTTCACAAGCCAATATAGATTTTTTATAAATCGCCAACATCGAATTTCGGAAAAATCAGACTATTTCTACATTCTTCATGTATTATTTCTTTCAATACATCACTTCACGTCAAAATATACACTCAAACCAGAGCAAACGATATTGAAGCTTTAAACTTTGTACTCTATTTGATTTGATTGTTAATTGAATCAAAGTCATTATAAAAGGGCTTCAGTCATAACTCAATCTGCTGATCATATGAACAGTCAACAGAAATGGCCTGACAAACACATCAAGCAACTAATGATCATCTTATTTACATTCAACAGAAATCCAAGCAGATCTCGAAAACACACTCCATCAAAGAATCGTACATACATGCACAACTCCGCTATGGTCGGTTCGACTCGTCGACAGCAAGCACCTCGGTTTGTTTTTAATTGATCCAAAAGGGTTTTGAATACATTTTTCGGATGGACGGCTTCATGTTCTTCACCTTATTATTGGTCACTACATCTTCAACGCCAGCAAGCTTGCAGTCTTTCAGTTTCAGAATATGGGAATTGTTTTACCAAGAATCCACGCAACACGACGGGGGGCTATTTTCCTCCTATCTTGTTCCGAACACGACCGAGCCGTTATAGCCACCCTCGGTTGGTTATTCACAGAAGCTCTGTACTTTGATTCGACGAGCATCTGAAACCATCGGGTATGTTACATTTAAGTTCGAGTGATGCAGCGCCTTCTCAAATGTTTAAATTTTTCTTCCCTTGTTGCAGATCAAACATATGGGCTTTGGTCCCACATAACTTAATGGATATTAAACAGTCCACTCCTCGTTGTTCTGGCGTTTTCAATGTTGACTACGACAATTTAGCTCTCTAAACTTTACTTAACTCAAAACCTTTTGCCACAGCAGAGACAGCTGGGGCGCACGCACAGAGCGTGCAGGGTCATGGCCAAAGGGGCGGGACAAAGCAGTTAAAACAGTTTCCTATTGGAGGAAATTGAACTGGCTCAGAAACTGCTTTTTTCGTGGAAATGTTATTCTGGTTGTTTTATGTTGTTTATGTGAATTCGGGACGGATGAGGCCATGATTTGAATAGGCCCGCAGTTCAGTAATGAGGCTTAACAGAGCCTTGTTCCACTCAGAGATGGGTCTGAAAGCTGCTGGCCAGGTTGCCTGGCAACAGGAGCCTTGTTTGCATGTTGGATGAGTGACTGCACGGAATTCAAAAGTGTCTTGCTGAGTTACATGTGTGTGTGTTCAGATGTGTTTATGCATTAGCTCAAGGGCTAGCTGAGAAAGAAAGGCAGTTCATAAAATTTAGGAAAATACAGTTGGGCATCCCGATAATTAGTGCCAGCAATTGAACCCCTGCTCTGCAAGCCACCTTGACACATAACCTTTTGAGGAAAAGTCAAATCAAAAAGCCAGAATGTCAGCCATTGAAATTGCTGACTGAATCCCTGCAAGTGCTGATCCCCGGGGTAACATAATGGCTTTGATGAAATGGACTAACGGGTTCATCTCCTTCCAACCCGCCCTCCCTATTCAAGGGCAAACGTGGTGTATTCCTTACCCTCTTCATAGACCAGCTTAGCAGTGTGGTCCACTTCTGTGTCTATGCAAATGTTGCTTGTCGCCACCTAGTGGTGAAAATAAGGATAGAATGAATGCACAAATCTCAATTAAAAAAAAACATTCAAATCAAATCAGCCTTCTCTTTCCCCACATTACAATTACGGTACTAAAATCCATCAAAGTATGAATCTCGGCATTGTGTCCTGGTCTCGTCGTTTCTCAATCCCGTTGACACAAACTTTCAAAACCCAAAAAGTGTCCGTACCAGTCAGTGCTAGGGGGAGAGAGTTTAAGTTGATGACATTAATGATGTCCACTAAAGGGTCCTGCATTACGTAAAAAGGAAATCAGCCAATCATATTAATGATGAAATAACCAAGTGACGCTCAAGTTCTCTTTGCGGTCACAGAATCTGGTCTGAAGTAAAGCAAAAACATATTTTGACCCGAAGGCTTACTTCAATTTGTTCACAGCCTTACTCTGCCCATTTCAGAATAAACTGTTGCGATTGCTACACTTTCCTCTGGCGCCGCAGTTGTTTTTGAAATTCTGCAGACTGTAGCACTCACACCTTGCTGTGAGTGACCTAAACGTCTCTCCCCCTGATTGGTCCTTCCACTTGTATTGAATACAATGGGATCAAGACAATACTGATCTTCAGTGACAAAAGGAGATGTGACCTCATGGTCTAAGGAGGTTAATGCTTCGTAAGCCGATTCCAGTTTTGGTACAAAATGCTAATGTACAAAGCGCTTTGCAAGAAGTGCATACCTGTGTGATGAGAAGATGCAGTTTGCCATTCAGCTTGTTTAACCTGTGGAACATTTTCACCCTGCTTTCGATCATGTGATACAGCACTCCGAGTTGGTTTACCAAGTCGGGCAGCTGTGGAATGGGAACACATTGGGGACCATAATTAATAACAAGGCCGATAATGGGGATAGTTTAAGAACAATATTAACAGGTTCAGACCAGGCATGAGACAATCTGTCAAGTAGCATTGCACTAGGGCCAAAACACACATCTTGTGTTGCCGTCACCATGCAGGCTTTTTGTGGTTAGTCTTATAATATATTATAATATTTTTCATGTGTGCCACACCTAAGAGGCAACTGAATTGAAAAAAAAATAGGTACTAATAGGTACAAAGTACTAAGAAATGTTGCCAACACCGGAAGTAAGGAGATAAACTCTTTCAGTGCCGCACAAAACTGATCATGGTCAATGGCTCACTCCCTATATGCATTTAATACTTATAAAGTCTGTTAACAAAGCCTAGTTTTTTCATAGGCAAGTGTTCCCTGGGTTGTGGGATAGCACACAATGTTCATCAGCTGAATCCCAACGAAAATGACATGAAAACTGACCAATGCCAAGACCCGTCAACCCAGTTTCTAATTGAATGGTGTCTTTTTCAGGTTTGCTGCCTATATGGCAAAATACGTTTGGTGCAAATTTGACTGTACAATCAGAAAGATTCCATGCACTTGGTGTATATGAGATTCCAAAACAAGTCAAAAAATGTGCACACAATATCACCACACACTTCCTAGGAGTAATGCCCGCGGCAGTCAGGATGTCTTTTCAAATTTAAATATGAAAAGTGTTATGCAGGGCACTCCCAATATCTAAGGCTGAAAACACAAGTTAACGTTAACTAATTGTTTTACTCCCCTGCTGCAGCCATTTACAAAATACAGTAAAGGGCTGCATCATATCCAAAGTTAACTTGAATTAAATTAATAATTAAAAAATTTGAAAAGTTGTACTTCTAGATGGCACAAGTCTTGGAATACCAAGTATTGCAAGCTTGCAAAACGACAAAGTAATGACCCATTTCTTTTAACCGTCGGCCAGTGTCAGTGTCTAGTTCATCAGGCTATTTGCAGAGTGGACTCACCGATGACAGGTATGAGGTGTGTTGCATGAGCACCGCCTTGAGCCACCGTACCATTAATAAGGCCCTGCAGGGGGGGAAACAAGGCCATGCTCCATTAGCAGCTCACATAGCGTTGTACAGCGTTATGATGGTGGTGCTGGTCTGATGTGGGCATCTAGACCTAGCAGGAACCTGCGGTGTTGTGACAAGATAATGAAGTGCACAGGGCCGGACAGGGTCTGCTTCACTTACGCTAAAGGATGTCCTTGCAGTCTCTTGGTGATCTGAGAGAACGAAACAAAAGTTTAGATACATTTATTCCAAGGCTTATTTTTAATTTTAATTTAAAATAATGATTTGGACTCACTTGGTTCACCAACGGCAGGACTGCTGGGAGTGGCAACCGGGCCACCGTCTTCTTTATCTGCATTTCTTTCTTGTTCTGGAACACTTTCTGCAGAGAGGAGGGGAAACGTTAACTTGAACCGTAACATGGGTTAAGAGTCAGCAGGACATTCCTTCAAGATCAGTATCAAGTTAAGATTTACACAGACTGTTATACACAATCACACTTTTGCATTGTTTCGGGGCAATGATGAAGCACACTTACATTAAGGATCTCGGCGTCTTCGCTCTCCAAGCCTTGCACCAAAAGCACTGCAAAGTTGTCCATCTGTAGGGAGGGATGCCCCTTCACCCGGCCCTTCTGTGCAGATACGGTGGAAAGATCTATCTCTTCCAGACGCTCCTCTATTGACATCTGCACAAGGGAAGGAACTAGTGGTTATACGGTATCCAATTTGTTCGCTGTATCTAACTGGCTTGTCAACTCGATAGTGAAACCCCAAATTAAGCATACCTCTTTAGTTTTACTGCCTAGTTTCCTCTTCTCTGATCCTAGTGAGGTCATGGTGATGGGAGCCTGGTGACCGGGAAGCCCTGGGACCAACACCTTGCTCTTGGTATTGACTAATGGCGTTTTCACCTGGGAAGAGTAGATGCACTTGTAATATTGACCACATGTTCACTCCATGAATGCCACACAGAAATTAAAAATGTCTAGCTGTAAAAGCCGATGCAATTCGCTGGAGCGAAGGGGCAAGTCAAGTGCCGGTAAGGGCAGGGCAAATGGTACCTTGGAGACATTGCCGTCAACGGAGAGGGATAAAGTAGTCTTCACGTCCCGGGTCAAGCAGATGTGTCTTTCTGATGAGTTCACCTCCTGCAGATAAGCGAGTGGGTGGGGGTAAATGGGTTTAGGGGTTGGTAATGGGTATAAACAAATTTTAAATAAAAAAAAGACATCCTTGGAACAAAGCCCACAACATGCTGCTGTAATTCAACTGCTCTGTGGTACTTACCACTCTCTCCATGACAGGCTGAAGGTGGTTGCCATAGGCCAGCATCACACTCCGCGAGTCTGTCCCCAGGGCTGTGGCCAGCAAGGGAATGGGCACTGGGGAGTCTTCTACGCCCGACATCTGCACGGTGCAGGAGGGTGACAGGGGCTTCTTGCACGGCCTGTGAGGAACACGTACAGCAATTCAATCTACAGACGCTTTCGGCAAAACACATGCTATGATACTAGGAGCAATAATAATAATAATACTCAAATACTTTGAGGGTCTTACCCGTTCAAAAAGTGCTCAAAAAGATGGAGCTGTCCATCCTTGCACACCACAGCCAGTCTCATTGCCTGCACAAAGAATATTAGACTACTGTTATTGTGGAGGATAACCAACCCAAATCCATAGCCGCATTAATCACAGTAGCAGCAGTAACTGTTCATCGCAGTCATATGAGAGCAAAATGTGTCTGACCTCCTCTTTGCTGTTGGAAGAGTAGAGGTCAATGTGCAGGGGTTCGTCTGTCAATGTGAACGACACCACCGAGTTCTTGTCTTTGCCATCGTCTCGCACTTGCCTATAAACACATACAAATGCATGAGTATCATAGCAGTAACACAAACTATTGATATAAATATGGGCTTTTAACAGGACAGGTATACAATAAGATCTAATAGTAAAAACAATTAAATTATGAAAATGCATAAAGAGGGAATTGGATCAAATAGGTATGTAAAAACACATGGAAAAGTATCACAATATAAACATCTCTATAAGGATGAGTCTTCACTGATACACAAGTTAACCAACCCTACAAGATAACCAAATAATGTTTAGTTTTCAGCACACACACCTTTCAGCAGCAGAAAAGAAAATCCAAGCACAGGGTTAGCCTAGCAAGATACCACAACCTATTGTTTGACAGATCGTTATCACCAATAGAAAATGATTTCCGCAGCATGCCCATATTTTTGTGAACAGCTAAGTATCTTCATAACTGAATATTAAACCTATTCAGATGCAGTTTTCAAATGCAACCCAATTTGGTGGCTAGCTGCCAGCATCTACTACATGCTACCCCTGTGTATACTCTTGATACTGTATTGATGTGAAAATAATGTCATGATATGTTATGATGAAAGGCTGCAGACAAGGACCGTACGATCAGGCTAGTTAACTACGATTGCCTGAAAACACTGTGCACCAGTAAGGTGGAGATCACCAGAAAGACATGTAGTTCCATTCCTTGCCATTAAAACAAAAATACTATAAATTAAAACTTAAACCAACAAAATGGCCACCAAATTGTATGAGTAATACATTAATTGGCAAAAATCCCTCAACTCACCAAACACTTAGGAGCCTGTCATATGCAGCCCCAGACAGAAAATAGAGCCCATTGCCATCTGGCGGCCGAGTGGTAGCAAAGCATAGGGTCGTTACAGCCGTTGAGTGGCCTGTGAATTTCTGAAAAGGGGGGAGAAGAAAGCAAATGCTGCCATGTTTTACTTATTCATTTTTCTTGGACCAACAGCGTTGCTTACACTAGATATGATCAAAACAATAATTATGGCATTTCTTTTTAGCAATCCATGGTAAAGGAAAAAACACGTTAAATGGTAGAGCCACGGTATGATGTGCCCGCTTGGCCGCATTTCAGCCAGCAAGTCATACCAGCTCTTTATAAATAAGTACAGGCTGCAGTTTTGGGGCGATTTCAACTGGGGGAGACATTGTTAGTGCCAGCAACAATATCTACTGTCATCACTTTGACGAACAAGCTGAAGATGATTAAGGAATAAAGATCCATTTGTGTCAAGTACCAAAGAGCTGCCATGCTCACCCTATACACCTCCTTAGTCTCCAAGTCCCACATCTTGATGGTCTGTCCTGCAGAAAGCAGCAGCTTGCCGTCAGGGCTCACACACAAACTGGTCACTGCTGCACGGTCTGCCTTCCACTTGCTGAACACATTGAAAAGATACATTCACACATTAACTCAATTGTTAGCACCTAAATAAAACATAAGGTAAAAAAGACACCTCTTTATCCAAGCTAAAATAACATGGGAATTAACTATGAATTACATACTCCAAGGTTATTTGGTGGTTTGGTAATACATGAGCATGGCAACAGTGAGCCATAAGCAATGAGAAGGTATTTGCATGAAAAGAAAAATCTAGTTTTTAAAATACGTAGTTACTACCTTTTTGGATTGAGCAGGTTAAATGTGCATATACAATTAAATGAATGAATTCTGTGAGACCCCGATTGAGGTAAAATGTTGTAGGCTAGTTCATGAGCTGACCAAAAGACTGCCATACTGTCTGATGTTAGGTGACTGAAACAGCATCCTAGCGTCAACAAAATCCTGTATACGCACTAGCTTAGCAGCACATGGATACCCAACAGCTTTTTTTCCAGGCAGTTCTGAGGTGGTTGAAAGTCGTTTCTAGAATTGTCTGTTAGTTGAAAACAGCCATCTAAATCTAGCACATCTTTAAAATATTGCATGCCTGATTTATTGTTCATAACTGTGACCCAAATGTGTATGCACAATTGGCAACAAATGTGCAACAATACATTGTTCAGCATAGTTTAGAAATGGCCTTGTGGATGCAAGGCATTCTAAAAACACAGCTGGAAGATGCCAGTTAATAACCTGAGAAAAAGGTACTTCCCATCCCTTGCATCAACTGGGGTTGACAGAAAAAATAAAAGGGGTGCAAGTTGTTCTAGAAAATGTAAATTATGTGCACAGTATGTGGCTACTGACCAGCGTGACTTTCCCGTTTGTAGGTCCCACTCTACGATTTGAGTATCGTCTGAACCGCTGTATAACAAGCCGTCCTGGGGATGCCACTCGACACAGTTCACCTCTCCACTATGGCCACCGTCCTAGCACCAGAAGAAAGAAAACACATTAACAAAAAACTCAATAATGCACAGAAATGTACATAACATGCAATTATCCACAACCCACCACTGGGGTTGTGGATAGTTGTATATATTTAAGATTGATTAGGGTACCAGTGGAATAATTTGTGGTTTACAAACATTACAAATATAAATGTACTGTGACCTCACCAGAGTGCAGTGCAATGCTCCTTTTGCTGTGCTGTAGATAAGCACAGTGCCCGCCGCCGTCCCCATTGCCAAAAGGTCTGCCTTCTCCTCCACCAGCACTGCCTCCGATTTCCTCTTTTTCCTCTGAGGACCCTCCTAAAAAACATCGTTAACTGTTAGTATAAAAACATCAAAGTCCAATAGAAACATCTATTTGGATGCTTGTATTTGAACTAAAATGATGAAAATCTACGAGATGATAAATCTCGCGCAAGACCATATTCAGATGGATAACTAAATGTCAAAGCGGTGTATGCCGTAGTGGCCAATATCACCGGGACTAAAAAGGTTGTCCAAGGGCAGCAATCTTGCGGGAGGAGATAAACCCTTAACGTATAGGACAAATAGCATTTCTTTGGCCAGTTATCTACTAAAACGTAAGTGATCTATGGCTGCAAGTGTCATGGTGGATCATGTTAGCTTCAACGCTAAACATTGGGTAGCTAACGCTAACTTCCAAATGCATACTTTTACAAGCTACAGAGGATACATCAATGAGGTGAGACATGGTATAACGGCTCATCTGAAAACAAACAAACACATTGTGGGGTTGTTTTATCCGAAAAACAGTGATTTGCAGCAGCATTTTCTGAATTGAAAACTAATTTCCCAACCATGTGGGACCAACATGTGCGTTTCCACCAGGCGCTACATAGCCAGCTAATAACTGCTAACGTGGCCACCGCTGCTAACCCTAGCCCTGTCCGTGTCACACACAAGATGATCTGCACATTAACATACACATGGTTATCAGAAGAGTCACTCCTATGCTCAACATAAAATACAATATACTCGATTAACTGCCGACTCCGAGTTACAACTAATACAATTCCGAAGGCCTAAGAATTTCTAAAGTCCCCCCACATACCTTGACTGTCCGGCATGGTCCCCAAGCTATGCAGGTACAAGTGGCACTCAAATGGGCAGAAGGCACATATTCTTGGTGAAGTGTTTTACTATCAGTATTCCAGATTCTTAATCTACCATCTTGGGCACACAAGGCTAGATACTGTCGTGATTTAGGTGAGAAAACGCAGGGTAGTCCAAGCGAGGTGCTGCCACCATCGGCCGCCATTTCCCCAGTACTGCGTGCGTCTGCGTGGTTAGAAAAACACGTGTGAGCGTTCACAACCAGGCGTTTTTCCCCTGGGGTTTACAGCCGTTCCATTGGCTACTATCTAAAAATGGGCGCGTCTTACATTTTTCCCATAACTAAGCAGTTATGGGAAACAATATTCGATTTGAGTTGTAAATCAAGTACAAGGGCCTACTACAGGAGTATGTAGGGAATTGTAAGTAATTGTAACTACTTAGTTTGTTGATTTGGCTTGTCCACAACAAAACAAACAAGCAGCTGAGTGCCGAGGTGAGCATCCCAGTTTACTACGTGGGTATAATCTATACGGGGACAATGCATTCATTATAAGGGATTATTCGTATAAGTGCACGCTTAGTACCACAATTGACCCTCACTATACGCAACAACGTTATCCCTCTATGACTTAAATCACAATAGTCTTGTATGTGCCGTCACCGTTACAAGTGATTTAGTGAAATCTAACTAATCTCACTAAAAAATAATTTGTGAAAGAAAACCGAATACATTTATTGTTTTTGTACCAATAACACACATTTCACAGTTAATAATAGTTAGCATACACTTTTTGGTATTTCCTTATTTGTTTTCACAGAGAACCAATGTCAACCTCTGCTGGAATACTATTGTTACTGCCTAGAACGCACAGGAGGCGGAGCCTGCGTTGTCGCAGATTGGTGACGTTGATGTCTCTTTCGTCTTCCTGCATGGGGAGCATGTCATTCTGTAGCCGGATGCAATGCGATCCATAGAGAACTACTTGACTTTCATGCGCTGCATTGAATTAGCAATCCGTATTTCATTCCCTTTAAAAAAGAGATAGTATATTTATTTTCTCGGTCGTTGTGACTACAACTTCCATGTGTTGGATTATAGTGTACTCGCTTGTTTAGGTATAGTTTTATATATTATTAACTGTTAATTTAAACCATGTCGATACATATGCCCATGGCAAGGGCTTTTCTTTGGCAGACACTCGCACGAAATACAATACTCAGTATTGGACACAAACGTTGTAGAAAGCTGCATAAATACAATGTACAGTCAAGGGTCCATGAAGTAAGACGTTTTTCCGTAGGTCCTAATAAGATGGACGAGGACGACAGCCGAAAAGTAAGACAAGATGTGTCTCTAGTCAGAAGACGTCCCCTGTCTCCACTGGAGAGAATTAGTCTGTTGTTACCTCAGGAGTCCCTTGGACCTGAAGTGGAACAGTTAAGAGACTGTGATGAGGAGATAACTGACGAAAACCTGGATGTAATTGAGGATTCAAACACTCGAGATGCATCTGTTCTACATTGCCATGATACCAAAAACAACATATGTGATTCAGAGACACCCATAAAGGAAATCTCAGTGCCCCAAGAAGACATTGCACGTCTATCTAATGGTGGGACTGTTGCAGATTGCAGTGACGTGCAAAGCCAAGTTGGTGAAACTCCATCTAACAAGGCCGAACCACTGCCAACGTCTCTCCCTCGGGAGAACTTGCTAGAGTTCGGGGAGCTGCTTATTGCCGAGTTTCGCAAGAAAGGTCGGGTAGAGTTTAAGAAGATGTTCCAACTCCAGGAGGGGTTGCGTCTGCACAGCTCCTGGGGTACCATAAAGCACGACGACATGGCAGGGCGACCCTCGGGCCGGTTTATGAGGACTACACACTGGGCTCCCATCCTCATTCGCCGCCCGAGCCTGGAGGATTATGTGCTGTTAATGAAGAGGGGACCAGCAATAGCATACCCAAAGGTTCTGTTTGTTTAGTTCAGTTCATAGCCCTACTGTTACTAAGATCTTTCTCTGTCATGGTGTGTTATAGAACAGTTCATCACAGACTCAACGGCTTAACCGTTGTATCCATGCATTTCTATTTCCCTCCAGGATGCCAGCATGATGTTGACTATGATGGACGTGTCAGAGGGAGACTGTGTGTTGGAGTCGGGGTCAGGGTCCGGGGCAATGTCACTCTTCCTGTCCCGAGCAGGTCTGTAGTACCAGCCACATACGTTAGGCTTAATACATAATACATGCATACAACATACATCAATTGTTTTAAGCAGACGTTAACACTTGGAACTGAAATCGATATGCACACCTGCTGTGGTCACTTAGACTTCTCAAGTAAAATATATGAACTTGATAGATAAGTAAATTTACTTTTTTCTTTGTTGTGAGTTATGACCTCATATTGTTGTTGCTCTAATGGATTTCATTTGGTTGACAAAATGACATTTCAAATGTCAACCCTGTCTATAAACAGATTAAATCCTCATGTACCTGTCCGTTTAACCATTTACTAATTAGTTGCAGAAAAAACAATTACTAAATAGTGGAGCAACAGTGTTAAGTCTTCTTAAACAGAAACAGTGAAGTCAATTCTACACTGGAGGCGAAAATACTTTATTATTATCCTCTGTGTGTGTGTGTTGCATGCACGGCAGTGGGCTCCAAGGGTACCGTGTTGAGTGTGGAGGTCAGGGAAGACCACCTCAGCAGAGCGGTGAAGAACTACAATCGCTGGCGGTCATCGTGGGGCCGGCGGCGTGGTGATGAGTGGCCCGACAATGTTCACTTTCACCAAGCCGATTTGTGCTCTGCCTCCTCCCTGCTCGACGGTCTGGGATTCCATTCGGTCTGTTTGAACAACAAAAATTGCAAAACTACAAACTACATTTCTTAAAGCGTTTTTTGTGGGGTTTTTTCCCCCCCAATAACCCAGCACATATGGTGACATTTCATTCATGAGGTTTTTACATGGATTCTGTCTGTTGCAGGTTGCTCTAGATCTCATCAGTCCACAGTTGGTATTGCCCACGGTAGTTCCGCATCTCCACCCCGGGGCTGTGTGTGCCGTCTACTTGGCTAAGTGTGTAACATGAGCTTCCCCACTAGAGTAGATTAGCAGATTATGTGTCACATCCAAAATAAGACGTAAACCACAAGGAGACGTCCACACACAGCATTCATCGATTAGGTGTGCAAAGCCCTTATTGAATATAAAGCTTCGATCTTACATTTGCCATCCCATATTTGAGAGATTTTTAAGAAGTTCTGTCTTGATAGCGCAAACAAGTTATTTTCAATGTTGTGCAAATTATCCTTACACCATCTACAGTATATATGATAACACATTATTCCATGTCGCTCAGGTATATTGTACTTGCCTATGCTTTTGTCTTATGCCTGCTTATTTATTTTTTTTGGGCCATACTGACACATCACACCAACCTATAGTATAACACAAGTCGTCGATCTACTTGATGGCATCCGTTGCTCATCACTTCCTCTGCTGTGCGAGCGCATTATCGAGGTGCCCATCAGGGATTGGCTGGTGGCCCCGGCTCGCCAAAAAGATGGGGACTACTGCACAAGGAAGTCTCCCCTGTCAAACAAAGACAAGAAGCTATGTGGAATGGAGGAAAAAGGTGAAATGAAGGAAGTTCAATACATTGTTTTGATGTAAGATCAGATGTGTTAAGGAATGTGTTCTCAGTAGAGGTGCATACGGTGTTACTGGAAGCTTAGAATCACGCAGATCGTGTTTCATCTAAATGTTTTGTGTTTCAGAAGAGTCAACCACTGCCAACGATGCACGGCCGTTTGGAAGCGTCCCCTACATTAGCAGACCACACCCGGAGCAGTTGAGCCACACTGGTAACAAACCATTTAAATCCACCAGTTCATCCGAAAATCTCACATATAAAACTTTACATTGCATGATTTTAAATTGCTTTTGTTGTTTTCACTTTCAGCATTCCTGGTAAAACTACGGAAATATGTACAGTAGCCTCTTTGCAAATGACGGACGTTTTTTGTACACTTTGACTAATAAATATAACTATAAGCCTTCTTTTTTGTTCAGATTTGTGTAGATCAAACATAGATCCAGGCACTGGCATTGCCACATGAATATGGTATCTTTTCTGTGTTGGCAGCACTATGCCACAGCGAGTTTTTGTATGATACACAATAAAGGCACAATTGACTAGAGACAAAACAAGACCATACTGATGAGTTTTCTTACCTTCTGTACTTAATCCTCTGCTAGAAGCATAATCACAAACGAAACCACACACATGCACCACGGCATTAATATTATGGTATTCACGGTGTATCTGTGGATACCTGTTGTTATTGTGGGGTTTAGGTATTATTATTGTTATTTGGGAGCGCCCATATCTCAGCGGTGGAATGTTAAACGTTTTCAAATTTCTCCACCATATAAGTATCCCGGCAGCGCAGGTCTCCAAACGGTTTGGTGCAAAAATTCCCCTAGGAGGCGCTATAATTCGCGGTCAAAGTTAAACGATCAGCACGTCCGCCCCGATGGATTTAACATTATGAAACTTGCTGTACATGAGTTCTTTCGAATGCTGAAAATGTTTCGGAAAAACGTCCAAACTTTCCTCAGAATCAACCAAAAGTCAAAATGAGCCAAAATGTCGTTCTGTCTGTGGTTGATCTATGGTCTGATCTTAAATTGAGCGTTTAGCATTAGTTATGGCAAATTCTAGATATGCAAATTAGGGAACATTATTCTATCACTCGTTGGCTTCAGAAAAAAAAACAGTGCTGAAGAACAAATACGGAGGTCTAGGTGTAAACACTAAACCCGTGATTCACTTGAAGAGTAGCTGCTGGGATAGGCAGTCCGTGGGCTGTGAATACCTTGTGTGACTGCTTGCAGTCCTCGTTTTTTGTGTCGCTTTCGCAACCAACCAGTGAATAAAAAAATTGTTTTTGCAAGAGGTAATACAGCTGGTGTATGTCAATCAAACCACAACAAAAGTAGGGCAGGGTCAAAGACTGACTCGTAATTTATATAGATCCTTTATTTAACACTTATAAAAGGCGGGCTGTGTCATTTCAAAAGCCAGCGTGGAATCAAAACGACCAGTTAAGTCCCAGTGCAAGACGTCCTAGGACCTGTGGTCAGAGCCAATATAAATATTAGAGAAGGTGTTATTCAAAATATTACTCCTTCATACACACACATCCAGGAAGCGTTTACAAATAATTGTAGCAATCAAATTGCTTTGACTGAGGGGATATTTTGCTGCGAACAAAACCGAATGTTCCTGATCATGGCCTATTCAGGAGTACTCATGGGGAATTCCAGACAAGAATAACATATGTAACTCTAAACCACACAGAGCTGTGCTCTACTCTTCATTGATCCAGTCCATGGAGGCATCATGAGTAGACCCACAGCCAGAATCACGCCCTTGAAGAAAAAAGATTTCCAAAAGGTCATCAGTCTGGTAAAGTTTTAGTTAAAACTAAAACAAGGTCAAATCTGTTGACTTTATGAAAAGCTGTGTGTATGTAAACCATTTTCAACTACGCGGCACCCGTTTGAGATGTTGATCTCCTAAGCACAGTTCTTACTCAGCTTTTCTTTGCAAGTGTTTTCATGGTTGGATCCTTACTGGGAGGAACCTCAGTGCGTCTGCAGGCGAAGTGCTGGGCCCGGGCCTTCCCTTTGGGTGGCTTAGCCTTGGGTGGCGTGGCCTCCACCTCCAGCCAGAGCGGAGAGTCGAGGCTGGGGTTCGTAGCGGAGGAGCACATGGAGGAGGAGGACGAGGAGAAGATGACCAGGCTTCGACAGTGTTTGGCCCCGTGCCCACACAGGGTGCACGGAGCAGGAGCCGCAGAGGGACCCCGTGGCATGCACGCCTGCTCTCGCTCGCCGTTATGCCGCCGGGCGCCACTGTGGTGCTCCGCCCTCTCTCGTTGCCACAACAAGTGTGATGGCATGATGGCGATCACCTTGGGGGGGGGGGGGGGTGAATAACAGAGGGATACTATCATATTATTTAACTATACTAGATGAAAATCTCAGGTAACAATGGGTACTCTGAAAAAAAGAACTAATTTCAACTGGCTTGGTCTGTAAGGACTTAAGACCTGGCCATCTGGCGTTTTTTGACACCGATTTCTTTCAGCTGATTCATTTAAAATCATAAGGGCATACACATTTACACTGGCATGCCTACCTCCTCGCAGCAGCGCTTGCTCACGACACCTCTGTAATCCATGCGAGCCCAGAGTTTGTCGCGCTGCTTCAGGAAGTGTGGGAAGTGCTTCCTCCAGCTACTGCCCAGTGCCCAGGGGAAGATCTCATACTTGTTCTCCTCCTCATCCTCCTCCATGGTGTTAGCAAGGTAACTGTTGTGTAAGCATCTTAGTTCAGCCTCTGCCATATCGTCCAAAAACGTTGAAAGAAATAGGCTATCCTGATGCTGGAAAAGTATCTAATAATAACTTGATTAACAGGTCGAACTTACAGAGCAATGAAAAAGTTTGTTCTGTTGTGTTCACTGATGCTGAAGTGAGCCCGTTTGAAGTAGATAAAGGTCATGGCAAGAAGATACTAATGTGTCAGAAACGGGCAGAAATACAGTTAAAATTTGTAGATTGTAATCCTAATACAATTTTAGAAGGAATTTGTCTAAGAGTTTGACAAGTACCTTGTCTGTGACTTTACAGCAACAGTCGATCCACAGAAAGTCTTTAATGAGGCCATCATCTGCAACCAAACCCAGTTACCACAAGATGGAGTTAAATGTATGTAGCTACATTATTGACATTTGCCAAAAACAGCTGTGGTTGACTAAACATTATTTCGTACATTATCCACGATGGGTTGAGAAATCAGGAGTTTAATTCAGATATACAAAAAAAAATGGATATATTTTTTTTAAATCACACACTCAATAAAGATATGACAAAAATAAGGGGAATCTCAAATGTATACTGATGTGGTCCTAAGTATCTAAAATTTCATTCACTCATTATTTGTATTAGAAAAGCCATTCACCAAAAATTCTAAAGAAGGCAGCCATCTCCTCTCGCTGTACAACAAGTGTCGGCCCCAAGATTACTTTGGCACGATACAACTCATGTTGCCACTGACTTGGCTGGCTCTTGCCTGCTGGACCCTGGGCATCTTGTCCATTGGGTCTTTTAAGACGGAGACTTCTCTTGAGCTGCAGGGAATACGCATTGTTGGGCTTGGTGTGTACGGTTACTGAGGGCGGAGTCTGGCACCATCTCAGTGTGTGTTTCATCATACTGCCTCAGTTTGGATCGTTTGTGGTAAAACGTACACTGATGCTTGTTCTGGAAGGAGATAAGGGAGACATCAAAGTGAACCTGTTCACCAAAAAGTTTAACTGAATGGGTGATTTTGTGATGTTGACATTCTAAATCGAATAAAGCAGGTCTGCAGAAGAGTATCTTAAACAATAGGCCACTGTTTGTTTCCCCGTCACCTGTCAACCAGCTGTCAGCTAGCTGGCTAGCTGACGTCAAATAGATGGTCACACATTGTTAAGCACATATGACAAATGGCATTTGCTAAATTATTTCATTTAGATACAGTGCAATGTATTTTCATTATAACTCAGCCTTGACTTGTCTTCTAGGCCTACATGTTAACGTCTCCGTTTTAGGCAACACGGCTAACTTATCACTGGGCAAAGCACCGGAGCAGTTACCGACAATCACTAATTTACATGCGTTCTTACCTCTGCTCTGAAGGTTTATAATGAACGGTGTGGTTTTATGACTCCAGTGAGGGCCTTTGAAATACGGCTAGGTTTGGCCGAAGTAGAGACCATTGACAAGTGCGGTTCTCTATTTTAGCAGTGTTTGGTAACTTCAGCAGCTAACACGCATCAACAAACTACTTGTCCTCGTGCGTCTGTGTGTGTGCGCCGCTCTCTCGCTCTAAACAAATAATATTAAAGTTTTATTTTGGTATCATAATTAAACGTTTTTAAATTAATTTAAATTCAACATTCAATAATTCTTATTTGTTTTGCTCTACTGTTAAAAGCCAAGAGGCTTTCAGCCAACTGGCAGTCATTATATATTTTTCAAAGAATTTCCTTTTCAGGGAAATGTGGGTGTGGAAGGATCAGGTTTAAAATGCTGATCAAAGGCAGCACGCGGAGGGAGAGGCTCCCCTCTCTCTCTCTAAAAATAATATTAAAGTTTTATTTTGGTATGACGATTAAACGTTTTTAAATGCATTTAAATTCAACATTAAATAATTCATATTTTTGCTCTACTGCTCTAGCCTTGTGACTTTCAGCCAACTGAGTCATTACATTTTTTTCAAACAATTTCCTTTCCAGGGAAATGTGGGTGTGGAAAGAAAACGTTTAAAATGCTGAACCTGTCAGGTTTCACCTAGTTTCCTCTTTGTTCCACATTGTGAAAGCATCACTCTTAACTGTACAATGTTACTGCAGGCCAACTTGTTCACACTAATTTGGACTCTTTTAGCGGGCCATGTGTCATGCTGTGATTACTTGGAGTCTATGTGTGGTGCCAGAGGTCCAGGGGACATAATCATTGGAGTATTAAACGCCTGCCACTCTAAGGTGCAGAACCTGGAAGGGCGAATTAAACCAGAGAGATTCAACTGTACAGGGTACGTCTTCAATTTTTTTAAATTCATAGTCTTTATTTCCTTGATAGCAAATGTCTTTATTACAGTTGATTACAGATGCATAATCAGACAGATAAGTGTTAACATGTTTCATATGGAGTAAGCAATAGTTCATAAGAAAATTTAGTTGTTGGTTGTTCTTTGTCATTATTGATATAGGCAGCTATAAGGC
Source organism: Lota lota (assembly GCA_026745465.1). NCBI lineage: Eukaryota > Metazoa > Chordata > Actinopteri > Gadiformes > Lotidae > Lota > Lota lota. The sequence goes on along the minus strand of JACYXH010000496.1, from coordinate 2,772,016 downwards.
AAATGCTGTACTTTTTAGAATCAAAGCAAGTAAATGCATTTAAATTACATCCTAGAATATGAAATAAAAAAAGGTTTTAAACAATAAATAAACTAAGTGTGCAATCGTACATCGCCTGTATTATATTTATTGTAACAATAATTGTTAAATACTTTAGAAGTGGACAGTAGTTGGTGCCGTGATTTTAAGATAACAATATTTCATATTATTAAGGTAACCACTATTGCATAAATCTATTGAGACATGTTATTTATACATTTATATTTTCCCACTGACTTTATTTATTACAGCCATACTTACATTTATTTGCTTAGGTTGATTGTTTTACAGGCAGATTGAAAGGTTGAATGCTAAACTGATATGATCAAAACAAGATGAGATTACATAGCATTACGTAATCATCAATGCTACTGCCAGTGCTGGGAAATTTTTTAACATCAACATTCCTGATTTGAACTACTGCATTTCCTCATTCAGGTTTGACTTGACATCATTTGTGGAGACCTTGGCTGTCATTCACACGATCGACACAATCAATGACTCCGGCTTCCTTCCTGGCATCCGTCTTGGCTATTTGGTCTGCGATACATGCTCAGATGCCAGCAAAGGAATCCAAGGTGCTATCCATATGTTGGCCATCAACCAAACCAAGCCTTTCGGATGTGACTTCATAGAGCGACCATTAGTTAAAGCTATCATTGGGGCACGTTATTCAGAGGTATCTACTGCTGTGGCCAGACTTCTGGGCCTCTACATGGTTCCCCAGGTGAGCATAAAGAACTAACATGGCATCTTCTCTATATTCAATTTGAATTAAATTGTCACACAAATAACAACAAAGTGTCTTTGATTCTTTTGAAGATAAGTGGGACGTCATCTGCAAACACTCTGGATGATACATTACGTTATCCGTCCTTTTTGCGCACCATACCTAGTGATGTGCACCAGACCCATGCCCTGGCCCAGCTCATGGCCCATTTTAAGTGGAACTGGGTGGGTGTCATATCAGGTGATGATGACTATGGGAGAGCCGCTCTAAACGACTTCTTAAAATATGCCGAAGATGCAAATGTTTGTGCTGCCTTTAACGAGGTCATTCCGCATTACCTGGGCCACCCTGAGAGCAATCGACGGATTAGCGAGGTGGCTACTCGCATTCGGTCCTCTAGTGCGCGGGTGGTTCTGCTCATCCTGAAGGGGCAGCTTGTGGAGCAACTTTTTAAGGTGATGATCAGCGAGGGGATCTCCAGAACCTGGATTGCCAGTGATTCCTGGTCCCAGTATCAACCTGTGGCTGAACTGACTGGGATCAATACGATAGGAAACGTATTTGGAATTCGGTTCATCACAGGACCCAACCCAGGGTTTGAGCATTTCCTCACCAACCTCTCACCTGGCCCGGAGGCTGTGAATACGTTCATCGAGGAGTACAAGAATCTAAGATTTGAATGTACTACAGAGGTACAACAACACAAGGATTGCCTCAACAGTAGACCTGCTGACCAGTGTCCCTTACCTGACTCGCTGAAGCTGAAATCTAAAGATGCTTGTGAGCTACCAGACCCTCAAAAAGCAAATGACGACTTTCTGGTACATGCTCTTAATCAGACGTATGCTCATAGATTGGCCACATGGTCAATAGCGTATGCTCTGCGGGCTCTTCTCCAATGCAACGCAACTATGTGCACTGGAGAGCGGGACCTTAAACCCTGCGACGTAAGTATTTTTCAATGCTAATTTGCTAATGGGAAGACTTACATAGTGCAGGTTTAATCTTATAATGTGAACATGAATGTGTTAAACATTTAATCTGACACTATTCTTTTGGTTTCAGCTTCTCCTTGAAATAAAGAAAGTAAATTTCACCCTTGACAATAAGCAGTTTTATTTCGATAAATCTAGCCTTGCAACTGGCTATGAATTAATCAACTGGGTGAAGAGACTAAATAGGAAGCATTTTGAAGTTATTGGACGGTACGATGTGACGAAACGCTCTCTGAGTATTGAAGAGAAAACCATCGAATGGCAGACTCCAAACAAAACTGTAAGACTGGCTACAATGTACTGGAGCTACTTAACAGATTAAGTTTGTTTGTTTCTTTAATTCTTGCAATGTTTGTAAAATTTGTATATATATTTTTGTATTTTTTCAGATCCCTGAGTCAAAATGTTCAGAGTCTTGTCCGCCTGGAACATTTCAAAAAATCTCTACGACATTCTGTTGCTTCAACTGTAGTGACTGTGAAGAGGGAACCTACACCAATGTTTCTGGTGAGAATATTTTTGCGTATGTTTTCTTATGAAATAGACAACCATACAAAATACTAAAGTATTTTTTTTTCTAAATAGATCTTCCCAACTGTCTAAAATGTCCTGGGGACACTTGGTCCTTGAGGGGTTGGAAAATATGTCATCAAAGAAATGAAAGTTTCTTAAAATGGGACGATCCCTTTGCTATTTCCTTGCTTGTTGTCACAGGGATAGGACTTCTTTTGCTATTTTCCATATTCATCATCTTCCTGAATAAGCGTCATAGTGTCATTTACAAAGTGGCAGGTGGAAAAATTGTCTTTGTCATGATGGCTGGGCTAGCAGTTAGCTTTGGTGCAGTGGTCTTGTTTGTTAGCAAGCCTACAGATGACATTTGTAAAGCCCGCCAAACTGTGTATGCCCTTGGTTTTACACTGTCCATCTCTTGCATTTTAGTCAAGGCCTTTCGCACCTTTCTTGCATTCCTCTTAGACATGAACAAGCAACATATGCTAAACAAACTATATAAACCTGCTGTCATTGTTGTGTCTGGCACTGGAATTCAAGGCCTTATTTGTATTTTCTGGTTGATCTTTGATGCCCCTAAAGTTGAGCAAGAAATCTCAAGGCAAAGCATGGAGATAGTGTTGCAGTGCAATGAAGGACACAACTGGGGATTTGGCATCATGCACTCTTATATTGCACTGCTCGCCAGCATCTGTTTCCTTCTTGCCCTCAAAGGTAGGAAGGTTCCACAGCGCTTCAATGAAACCGGTTATATCATTTTCAGTATGATCATCCATCTATTTGTGTGGGTCTGTTTTATCCCCATATATGTGACCAAAATTCAACAGCGCCCTGCAGTCCAGGCCTCTGCCATTGTTGTCTCCAACTTTGGAATTATTTTCTGTCATTTCTTCCCCAAGTGCTACATGATGCTTTGCAAGAAAAAAAAAGACACAGACAGGCAGTCGTATTTAAAAAATGTACGCAACTTTTCAATCAGCACAATAAGCAATGCACTGTCGAATACCTCTGTGTCTTCATCTGATATAGAATATTCAGATAAGGAGATTGATTTAACAGATACTGGGGCTAGCACCCCAATCTCTTCCAGGGCCTCCACTATGACAATCCAGGCAAAGTCACACAACACTGGCATCTCATCATCACATAAAATAAGGCAACGGTTGCGAGCAAAGTCCCTTTGAAATAGTTTTACTCTGAAACTGAGAATGCCATCTAATTCAACTGAGAAGTAAACAAAAATGACATGTACTTTTCTACTTACTGCTTGGCATTAGCAGCGTCAGTAACAACCAAATGTTTTAAGTGCTTGGTGAACCGAAAAATTAAACAGAAAAACAGAACCATATTTCATCCTCAAAGTCATCCTTAAATAAAATGGTTTATACATTATCTGAACTTTAAAATACCTTTTAAGATACCTATTGTATACCCTGTCCTACTGTGAACTGTGTACTGGTCAATAAACAATTTAATTGTGGTGAGGTTTCTTTGTCATTGTAGCATAGCAAAAAAACTAAATGGGGTATCACAATCCACATGAACAGCTTTTTATAGTAACTGCATACAAAATGTATATATTGATATGTAAGTTATAACACTACAAATGTTAACAATACATTTGAACCAATGTATTAGGGGGTACACATCGGGCACCTCGACATAATGGTTTAGATCGTTTTTTGTATTTTATGTTTTATGTTACACTTCCAACATCAACACATTAGTATTAAAACGACTGCTTTCCTAAAAAGGGACATGTTTTTGTGCCCTGTGCCTATAGATAGCGACGTGCAGCCAGCCCTCATTACCTAAATGGGCTTATAGTCTTACAAGTAGGTGAGTTGCACGCTTTAACGTGACATATGTGCACAGCGAGGAGTTCAGTAAAAGCCTCCCTAATCCTTTTAGCTGCGTGTGCTCAACCAGGCACATACGGATGTGTTTTGGTACATGCTACATTTAAATATTAAAGGAATGAAAAACAAATGATGATGAATAAGATATGGATTTGCTTTTGTCATCTATGGATTCTCAGCAGAGACATTGAAGACGGAGTTATCAGTGTTTTTCTTTGGGGGACGTGCTTATATAACGCAGAGAGCATGTAATGCTGAACAACCAAAGCCATCTGAAGATGACAGATACAACAGGTGGCTAAGGACCGTGTCTATTGTTTTGGGCCGCTCACAGCATGTTTTACCCTGCTGTATTGTGACCCTACCGTGAGAGAACCATTACCTTGTGTATATATAATGGGCTGTTCTCCATCAAAAGGTAAACCTTTTGGGACTTATGGCTCCTTCAGGAGGGGTAGAATATTGTTACCGGGGACAGAGGATGCTAGTCCTGGAGAATTCCAGTCGGCAGAGACCAGAGATTTCTCCGGATCAGCAGATGGAGATACAAAAGAGAGAAAACCGGCCACCGGCCCAGCCCAGTCATCACAGAGAGAGCCTCTGTTCTCGCCACAGAAAAGGAGAACTTGTTTATCAGACCCGCCTCAAGAAGTGGTACATTTGGATAATTCAGGAAGTCAAGCAACAAGCAACACTCCGGGGGCGAAGGGGAAACAGAAGCCGATGGAGAAAGATACGATAGACAAAAGGTTGGCTAAGAAACCAAAGAAAATTAGTACAGGTGTTAAACCTGTAAAAAAGGAGAAAGAGAAAAAAGCCATTCTCTCAGAGCAGAAGGTGGACTTCCCAGAACTTCTGGTGAAAGCTCACCAGGCCGCTTATGGTTTTTTAAACCCAAGTATAACTAAATATGATGTTCTCCTGGGACTCTTGGAACAGGCCACCCAGACTCAGGTTTCTGTGCAGCCTATGGTCGCCTTCATGCTCATGCGTTATGAGGAATTAAATCGTGGCTTGGAAGCAATGGCTTACGAAGGAGAAAAACTCCTGAAGGAAAATGGTGAGCATCTTGCTTGGCCATGTCCAATCAAAAAACCCTCATCTTCTTCTCCTGTGAAGCCAGGCTCTGCCGACGTTGACCCCCCACCAGATTTGCTGCAGCAGCTTCTCCAGTACACCACACAACGGATGCGGAATGTGAGCCAGACTGTTGGGGAAATTGGGGATTCCACTTTGGAGGAGGCCGTGGAGTACTTTGCATCACTCTCTGAGCTTTTAGAAGAGAAACTGCATTTCAAGCGTGCAACGGATGCTAGGCTTATGCAACTTCTCACACGAATTGAAACAGCCTTGCTGCGCAAGCCTGGACCAGAGGATTCTGCTCTCTTTAGCGAGGACAGTGGTATTGGGGCTGAGAGCGAATCTCTGGCTGGATCTGAAAGGCGGCTTAGGAGAGAAAGCTGTGAATCTACCGAAACAAATATAACTACTAGTAGCAGTCCCATGGGATCCAATGCAAATACTAGGCATTGGCCTTCGAGTCGAAAGCTTGCAGGTAAAAACTGTTTGAGTGGGTCTCTCACGTCCATAGATTCTACGTGTACAATAATGGCCAAGGAACTAAATGACACAGAATCATTCCTGGGTTCGACCTCGTTGAACGATGGTGAGGAAGATGAGATCGACGTTGTCGGGGATATAGACGGGGATAACAGGGATATGGTGGTTAGAAGGCGAGCAAATTCATCTCCTATAGACCCATCACAACAACCTCGACGTCTCCCACCAAAGCGCATTGAAAACCCACGTAATGTGGAGATGACTTTAAAGATGAAAGATGCCATCAGTGGCCGTATTCAATTTGTTCCATCATATCGTGCGATTTCCAGAACTAAGGTAACAGGAAGCCCCAAACATTTTAGACAGCAGTGGACAGAGGAGGATGAGGAGCGATCTTGTAAGAGACCACAAACTGCCGCAACTATTCGGAGGGCAGCAGTACAAAAGAGCCAAGTGCCCAAACAGCGACGCTCTCAGTCAGCAGAGTCTCTGAGGAGCAAGGGTGAAGACCAAACTCTACTTGAGTTAGAGAGAACCCAAAAAGTTCTCAATCAAAGGCTGGAGAGAATGAGGAAAGGCAAGGCAGAATCAAACACCAGGACGGTTCCATCCAAAAAAAATCAAGAAAACTCTCCAGCACAGTCTCCAGCAGTAAGTCGTAAACACACTCCATCAGTCAAGAACAACAATGTTCAGCCTACTAACGAAAAGGTACTCTTGATAACGCAACCCAGCAAACAACAGGAGACGAGCTGTGTGGACGAGGATAACGAAAAACAAGCCATGAAAACATCCAAGGGTCCGATTAAAGCTACTCCACCACCAAGCCCTCCATCATCACCACAACCTTCTGGATTTTCTAGAGGGAGGAATTCTGTCAAAAAACTGATTGATACATTCAGTCAAGGCAGGGAGCAATATGAGGGAGACCGTGTTTTAGGGCCTCTCAAAGGTGTCAGAAAGTGTGGGGTTCCTGTCATGCCAGGCGTGGGTAATATTGAGGCCGTGCTCAGTACTGGAATAACCAGCTGTCGAGATGAATTGACATTGACTGATAAAACGGACGATTTAGATCTTGACAGTCTTCCACCACCTCCACTAGAAGTATTAATGGACAATTCCTTTGAGGGGGCTCACAGTTTTGCTACAAGTTCATCAGCTAATGGGTCTGCAAAAAAATCAAAGTCACCTGTTGCTAAAAGAGCTGTTGTATCACGATTAAGGGCCTCAGTTCAGTCAGTCACAGTGTTGCCATGTAAAGGGAATCTGCCGCAACTTTCCAGGGTCCCGCTCCTGATGAGACCTGACCCACATGACACAACAGTTACAGACATGGATTCAGAGAAACCCGTGGCTGCCTCTGGTCACAAGCAAGCCAGAAAGATCATTCACCTGCAGCAATCTTCCGAATTGCATTCTGAGGGCTCATCAATGACTAATTGTCATTCGGTGCCATCTCATAGCAAAGGAGCAGCCTCACCAGGAGAACAACATTTTAGAAGCCAGCCAGATCCGGAGTTCAAAACGGCAGCATTTACTGTGCCTCAAACCATAGTAAGCAACAGCCAACTATCTGTCACCACAACTATGTCCAGGGTGCGAATGCTACCGTCCACACCTTTGGTTCCAAGTACCGTGCAGCAACGACTCACTAGTCCCTGCAGTTCCAGAAGGCAACCTACCCCACCATCTTCAACCAGCCCCCCGGTCAGCCGGAAGCTTCCCACTCCACCACCCGTTCACAGGAGACTCCCAAGCCCACCTGTTACACGGCGAAATGTTTCAAATGCGGCCTCCTCGTTCCCTTTCAAGCAACCATCTCCACCAGCCTCACCGCAAGGACAGAGATGGTCGAGGGCGAGCAGCAGTAGCAGCAGTAACGACTCCTCTACGTCTCGGTTGACTAGCAACGCTCGCTCTGTGTTTTGCCTCGCTTCCCCATCTCTGTTTGAGGCCCAGCCTTACTCAGTGCCTCAACCTCCCCAAGCATGGACATCTACTGGGGGCTCCCTTCGTCCGCGCCCTTGGGGAAGTCATGTGCGAGTTCCTGTAGCTCTCCGAGGACCTCTGCCTTTTATCCGGCGCTGCTATTCAGAGCGAAGGCCAAGTCTGCCATCCCGATCAGCTGGCAACATCTCCGTGGCACAGACCTGTGGAAGCGAGCCTTCCATAAGCACACAAGGGTGAGTGATCGATTGCCATCTTTGCCCCTATTGCATAAATGTTCTCACATTCTCAATGAAATTGTCCCACAATTACAATATGTGTTTGTCTCGGTGTGATGAACCAGTAAACTGAAGGATAATTCAGAACATGTATCGTCTTCAATGATTTCCGATATGGATTTTCTCAAAATGGTTAAAAAAAATAAACCTAAAAACAAATTGAATTACATTTGAATAATTCAAGAAATAACTATAATTCACAAAACACTATTGTATGTTGCCATAAAAGCTAATTCGTCTTGGGTAGATATTCATATTTTGTATTTTGTATTTTATACAAATTGATTCTGTTCAACAATATATCCTGACAGACCACAGTCAACGGACCACACAGTTAGGATTTGTCTTGTGGATATTAGGTAAGGTTGAAAGATTAACAACGCTGTTAAACTCCCTATTTAGGTTAACTTCAGCACTTAGTTATTCTATCTGGCGTGGGTACCAGCAGCATGTGTACGAAAACAGAAAAAGGTCAAGTGTTGACTAGGAATCCTATCACCTGTTAGATTTGGCTGATTATTACGTCAGAGTATTTCAGCATTTAAACGTAAACAACATAATCACATATTGAATGTATTACTGCCTGCCTATTCAGAAAACAGCTGACTCTAATTTTCCATATTCTTTTTGTTGTATGTCGTCACAACTATCACAATTAGGTTAGAAAATAAGACCATCCTTCTGTATCGTTTTTATGATTTATGATTTATTTCCGTCAATGAAATCCTTTTGAGTTTACATTGTTTTAGTTATTCCCCAGAATTCCCCCAGAATGATCTGAATCTACTGTATTCATTCTGTACATGTAATTGTTGGTTTCCTGGGGTGGATTATATGTCTTCCATCTCACGATGAAAGTAACCAACCTTGGTTGTGTTTCTCTCACTGGCTAATCTCTGTGACGCATTTAGCCTGAGTCTAACTGGCATGGCCCTACCTGGCCCATTTCTCTAATCTACCATAACCATGTCCCTTCTCTTTATTCTCATAGGCTGGGGGACGAACCTACCAGGGAGGATGAATTGTGGAAGAGCCAATCTGATCTGCGAGCTACCTCACGCTCTCTATCGCACCCTGATCTGTGCATTGTGGGTCAGTCCTTACATCGAGTGTGAAAGGGCTGGCAAAGACCAAGTGGGATTAGGGATTATCAGGCGTCTCAAATGATTTTTTGTGTTTTTCCCTCTGGGAATAGAAGAAAGTTATCCCTTTTGGTTTTTGTCAAGAGAACAGCTCTTCTCTTAACCTTATTTTAAATGTTTTTTTAAATGTTATTGTATGATCTTATATAATTTGTGTTTACGTGTGTCTTGACGTGAATATATACACAGAGTACACATACAGTACAATACACTACATATATATTTCACATTATGAAAATACTCAATACATTGAATGTCTGGCCTTTTTGTTTGTCTAAATATGGCTAGTTTAAACGTACTGCATATTTGAAGGGTCACACATTTCTTCAAGGTTCAAGTTTGATTTCATCGACTAAATAGTAAGTAAATGGCCCATAGTGTTGAAGTCAACCAATTCCTATTAGTATGAGATTTCTGAAAATCTGTACATTTACAAATGTAGTTAATGTTCAGTGTACATGTTTTGTTTTCCTCATTTATTAAATGTTTATTTGAACCAACAGTTAATCAAAAAGTTTGCCTTTTGTACAAAACTCTTTAAATTTATCAAGTAGAGCCCGTGAATATTTTGGATTGTTTAATAAATATTGCAGTTTTTATTGGTTTACTAATAAAATGTGCTAATACATTCTTTAATAAGACATTTTTGTCATAATTTGTCAAATTTGAAGACCAGTTTGTGTCAGGTAGTTTTTCCTTGTACGTACACATTTTAAAGGTTCAAAGTTATTCCAATTAAGATCAGGCTGTGTTTACATTTGCTCATCCCAGATATAGTATAATTTGTTTTTAGTAAGTCTTTCATTTCAATATAATAATCTATATTAACAATACTGTGTATAAATCACACAGGCGCAGGTTTAATTAACCTTCCTCCTGGGAAATACCAAACATACCAGATATAGCAGACCTTGAATGGGTACATCACGAAGGTTAGTTTCATGACGCTTTTGCTATACCTGATTAACTTCTTTTTGCTACTATCTTGGAATATAATAATTTCATAGTGGTGACATCATAGGATAAACACAGGTGTCAAATACAAAACTAAGTATGGGTGGGCAATTTGTATGTACCTGCACTGGGTTGCACCAGCTATGCGGAAGTTCAAACATAGCCTAGTTTGAACTTCATTCCTATAGGTTGGAGTTGAAGCGCTACTAACATTTTAAGGGTTGCACTAGCTGAAACAGTTCCAATGTAGGCATAAGTAACAACTTAAATCTAAAGATTATGATTTGTTTGTTTATTTAAATCATTTAGTTGGCTCCACCAACATACACAGTAACACACCTGTCCTGGGACTGGACTATTGCCAAACAACACAAACATTTTCCTGCACACTAGCTTTCTACTTTGTGTAGGTTTACACAATACTGCAGGCCAGCTACTTTGTACTATGTACATTTATCTGTATGTTTCCATTTATTGTGCAACCAGTGCAATAAGAGTCTGTTGACAGTTCCTTTGGTGGCATGTGTGATTCCTATGAGTTAACAGCTTATGATTGTTGGTTATTAGAAACACCTGTAAAGCAGAGTGATACTCGTATTGTTAAAAGTCCCAGTGCTGTTATACTCTATATCAGCAATCATGTTATGCCTCTTGTCCAATCAAATTACATGGTTAGAACTCACTGTTATATAAGTCTATCTATAAGTCTATTGAATTCTATCTTGAATGCCAAACAGGTTGGCTGTAACAAGTGAGTTAAAATTGTGTACAGGGCAGTCAATGTACACAGTGTTGCCACCAGAAAGCATGAACAGGGCATAGCAGGGCAATGGAAAATTCAGGTTCATGTTTCTGTCAAGATCATGTGATGTGGTCCTCCCCTTTCAGGGAAAACACATTGATATGCAGATGTCCTACTGTACTTATCAAATACCTTCCACTGCGAAATGTTTGTGCAGGGCCTAAGTGGAATTCACACATCCTCCCAGCTGTGAGGCTTAAAAAAGATTTCCCCTGCACATGAGGTTAGGGATACCTGTCTGTTCAGTTCACTTACAAGTAACAAAGAAAGCGAGAAGAAGGTGAAATGAAAGTAAAACGGAAAAACACATAGAAATACAAACAATAATCAGGTATTCATTTTGTTTTATCAGAAGGGATGGCTTGAGAAACGGATTAAACGATTAGTAAACAATTTGATGTTGGGCGTCGTAATGACCGTAAACTTAAGTGAACCCACATACAGAGGACCCACATGGTATGAGACAAGAACAATTAACACACTCCTTCCTCATTCCCTGAAATGAACGTTGCCATGGTGAACCGGTTCGACCAGTGAATCAGAGCTCATCTACTTCTTTGAGTCACTGACCAGCTGTTTTTATCCATAGCAAATTACAGTGAATTGTTTTGCCTTTATATTTGCATCTTGTTTAGATACACATCAAAAATGAGCAGGCAGGGGTTGTAGAGGCATCTTACTCAATGCATTGACTAGACAGTGTGGTTTTGTTGTTTTTACTAATTGTGTCTGTGGCCAACTGGATTTAATATTGAGACTGCAGGCATCAAAAAGTACAGTCAGTATATATATATATATATATATATATATATATATATATATATATATATATATATATATATATATATATATATATATATATATAAATAAATGTAAAATGCCACACACCACCCAGGTGGCTGCCACCCCCCACCTAGGTGACTTTAACTAGGCTCCTCCAGACAAGGACACAGGGTGGTGAGTTGGAAGCCGGTTTATTGTAGGGTTTGCGGACAATGATACATGGCCTGGTGCTACATGATGCCCTGCAGGAGATCTCCCCGAGTGTGTGTGGTGATGGCTGGTTTAACTTGTGCACACTGATTGCTCAATGTGCAACAGGTGTGCAGCCTCACCCGAGTCGAATCAGTCTGACTCGGGCCAGGTGAGGCTGCTTAAACCAGCCATCAGTCACACACACTCCCACAATATAAATTATTGTTATTTTTTAAAATGTCATTTTTTGTTATCAAACCTCAAAAACGTGTATGTATTTACTTGTAAATACGTTTAAGTGTGCATACTTGGGAAAACCTGCTTTACTAGTTTATCTCTTGTTGTAGTTAAGGATGACCGCCACTGAAGGGTGCTGTTGTTTCCCATTCACATCATTTACCTCTTTTGCAAGCCCATATAAGTAATATCTATCTACCTGTATTGTTTCTATATAATTTGACATTTTGTAAGATTTAATACCTACTTCTGACATAGGTTGCTAATATAATTGGTACTATTTATGATTTGCTTCATGATTGGCTCAAGTTCTAGCTCAATGTACACACATATTTGACAAATGATACAATGATCCAAATGCCTGTCAGATTTGTATTAACCTTTATCCATATGATAGTTTTTGACAGTCTTTTGTGTGGTCAACATTGCTAATAACCTAGTATGCATATATAATATATTGGTAACGTGTGGGTCACTTTTAAAAATCATACCAATTAGACCATAACTCGTCTATTGGCGGTCATATTTATATGGATGGTGTCCAGACCATGGTCCAGAAGGTATTTAAATTTATTTTTTTAAACAATATTACCATCGCCATTTGAAAAGAGTCAGTGAGGTCCTGACCCAGACAGACTTTTATAAAACTTTTCTGGAGGATGATAGCAATTTTCATGAAAGGTCACCGTGTTCCGAGGAAATCAAGAGGAGAAAGAAAGATGTTTATCGCACCGAACCTTGCTGAGGTTACAGTTCAGATCAAAGCTCTGCCACTCCAAAGTAAGAATGAAAAAAAATACTTTTATATATTCCTTCGCAAAAACAATTGTGCTCCTACAAACGCTAGACCAGGTAGCTTTGATAGCATATTATTAAGCTTATTAAATATCATTAATGTTTAAACCGAGGTGCTTCAACAAGGCATCTTCACAATATATAAAAATCTTCATAACATCATGCTTGACCACTAAAAATGCCTAAATGGTGTGCTTGTCTGTCCCTTTTTTCTTTGGCCTTGCGGTGTCTGTTAAACTGAACACAATTGTCTCCTCAGATAATCGCATCTTATTGAATCTCACTGATCCACTATCACAATATCACCGACCGTAGATACCGCCAGAGGTTTTTTTGACCAGGACATTTGATCAGTCAAAATTGCTTTTCTTTAACGCCTTGCCCTGCAGGAGCAAGCAGTAGTTTTCTAGGGTTTCGCTAAAAGGCTTGTACATCGTGACGTGGTGGTACAATGGTGGAGTACCACCAACAATGAGGCATGCGAATGCCAATGTGCCCTATAGTGTGACACTATAGTGTTGCTACAGTGGTCTCTACATCTCTGTCAGGGCTTTGTGTGTGTTACTTCCCCGTGATGTATCAGGACCTTATGTCTCTCCTCTTTTTTGGTTCAAATTACCTGGGCCCAGTAACTTCAAGTTACAGAGAACACAACATACTGAGGATGCTTTTCAAGAGTCTATCTTTACGTTTCATCAGCTGGAGCCATGATGAACACTTGATGTAACATGTTCCCACACCGTGGTGTGACATACTGATTAATTTGACCTAAACATGTTAAATTGTGTAACATGTACACAATTACCATTGTGTGATAGCACGTTTTAATTTCAGTTAGCAGTGCACTTATTGGCTCATGTACACACTGATAAAAAATATCTTCATATTATATGTTATATGGTATATTTTGTTGCATATAGGCTGACATTTAATCTCAAGAGACTCTGACTAAAGGAATTGTCACAAAGTCATTGGGTTCGTTTTTTCAATTTTTTTTTGGTGACTCTCTTAGGATTTTTGTTATTATCCTGTGTTAACGTCAAAAGACAATTTCGAAATGTTCCCCACTCACCGCTAATATTTACTGGAGGGCTTCATAACCTGCCTGGGGGGAAAACATGGCCGACTACCTGCGATTTGTTCTCTCTTATCAGGTTCCGCATGTGTACACAGGGCCGGTTGGGACATGACAGCTCTCCCTAGATAACACTATCTGATAGAACGGTTTGTGGTTCCAATGGCGCCTGAACCTGAAGCTGAACCCAAAACCCTGCTGGAAAGTTGGTCTGAAATGCATCCAGATGTTCTGGCTGGGCTCTGTGGCCTTTCCTCTGCCTGGAGAAAACAATGGATAGTGAGAGAATAAACAGGAAGTAGATCATATTTACTACTATTGCGTTTTCATTCAAAGCTTTGCTTGCATATTTCATAAGTCCAGATTGTGTTAAAACATTTTTGTCATGGCACTTGACAAAAATGGAATCCAAAATGATCTGTTTTTTCGGAAATTCAATATAATATTGCGGATTCATACTGCATTACGCCTAATGGAAATGACTAACATTGTAAAGATATAAATCTGTCGGGCTGTATATATGACATACGATTTGATATGCAACACAAGCCTTATTTGTTGAGGATGTTTGACTCTTCAGACGCATTTCTTGAGTATTTCTTCATTTCACAATGATCAAACTGAGATTTCTTTGAGTTTTTATGTTGATGAAGTCCTACAAAACTAGACTTTGTCTTATTCAATTTCTGATATAACTAACAGAGGCTACTGACAGTCACTCATTTGTTTTGGTATTACTTCAAACACGCTATTTATCAATGTGTTTGGTCTGTCAAATTGGGTGATTCTGCTGTTATCTCAACACCCTTTAAAAGGCATGCTTGCCTTTTATCTATGGCAATAATACAATTCATATTGTATTTATTCTATTGAATCGGATGGTGTCGTGTTTCTGCTGACTGACTGAGAACCACTTGAAAGCTGATGCCCCCGAAGGCCAACATTCCTGTTAAATGAACTGCCTATCAGATGTTTCCAAGCTAGTGGCCCTTTTATTTTAAACAGTCAGCGAAAAAGGAACCTTCATTTACACTTGTGATATTCTATATGTATTCCTCAAGGACTTTTGTCATTCAAACTTGGATTGCTTTGGTGTCTATTCATGTTTATACTGTTATTGTGCTATCTTCGTAATATTGCATCTTCATTTATTTTAATGTATGTTTGCGTTTTACCTCATCTACGAGAAAGCATGTTAACCAATGTAGTAAGAAACCAAGGGGTGGGGGGGGGGGGGGGCGGGATAAAAAATATATATAAAATACCCACTCAATGAAAATCATTTTACAATTCACGACATAAATGGCCTTGGCACACTTTCCCCAGTCGCCATGAGATCGGCATACTAAACAGAAGTGTTATCAACATTAGGGAAGCAAGTTTTAATGAAAATGATTAGTGGTATAATGGATGGCTGTTGGAGATGGCAAGAAACCAATGGCAGTGACTTATTGAATGTGTGACGTGGATTTGCTCGGCTCCTTTCTATGCAGAGATGCCCAGAAAAAATACATTTGCATATAGATAGAAGTGGTGAGGTCCTTTAAAGAGAGATTTTTTTTATTACTAAAAAGAAAAAAATATGTGTGTGTGTGGAGTAAGGTTAGATTTAACATTAATGTGAACAACCAACTGTAGTCAGAATTTGATCACTTTGACTACAACATATAACAGACAATGAGTTGAAGTGAGTTATAAGGTATGGCTACCAAAGCAAATAGGACACACACTCCCCGGTCACCATAGTGACTGCAAAACAGGCTTTTTAGCATGTCCTATGGGTTCAACTATATTTGTGTAGTTACTGCTTTGCGAAGAAGGTGTATAAAATGCTAAAACATCATCCCTGGGGCCTGGGGCCCAAATAAGGCGACCCAGGATTTGTGTCATTAGTCTGTTGAAGTCAAAAGAAATAAATAAATTATTGTTTTGTAAAGAAAATAATAAAATATATATCAAGGTCTAAATATATAAATCATTTTGTACTAGTACTGCCTGCCAACACTATTATGTGACTGATGTTAATATTCCTTTGTACACAAGGTGGCACTGTAAGCAAAGGCAGCTTCTTTCTTCTCATTGGTCTCCTTTCCTTTCCCTCATGTTATGGATTTGATTCCCTGGAGTTGTATCGTTGATCATACTTTTGGTTTTCTTGCGTCTTGTCTGCACATGTCCTACTACTATACTTAGGTCGACGAGTTGAACCCTCAGGTTTCTACTATATACTCCACCCTTTCAGTCAATCGCTCCGGCGGAGCGTGGTTGGTTTTGAGGCGCAAGCGCTAGTAGAGCTCTGTGTGTCACCTCCTCCTACGCTTGCGTAGCCGCGGTCTTTGTGAAAGGTCAGGTAAGCAGCGGCGACATTGGACCACTCACTCAAATGTCAGGAGGTCCCTAGGGTCGGTCTGACTGACTTGGGGACCTTATCTGTTGGTATAACTTAACCACTGGTTTGGGGATGTGGCAAGGATCATATACAGTAGGTAGGTAGGTAGGTAGGTAGGTAGGTAGGTAGGTAGGTAGGTAGGTAGGTAGGTAGGTAGGTAGGTAGGTATAGGAGCTGCTGGGGCGGTAGGCCTAATGTAGTACTACTGTGGAGTTATTTGGTGTGGTGATCATCACATCACACTAAGTGGTTTTTTTTTAGAACCGGTTCAAGGCTTAAAGAAGTGTAGCAGAGTTTTTATAAATAATAGCCATAAAAAATCCATAAGTAAGACTCCCATTCATAACCAACAAAGACTATACTGCCGTAAGAAATGCAATATGAGGGAGCCTTGCAGTCGTGTCCTGGCAAGACAACTGCAGCTGTGGACGCCTCTGGCCAAAGCTAGAGCATAAAATCAAAATGCAAGCTCACACTCACTCTGCTGGTTACCTGCTGATACTGCTGTTGTCTGCACCCACCAGCTCCCACTCTGATGGCTGTATTCCATCATATCTCCCCGGTGGGGGGGGGGGGGGGGGGGGGGGGGGGGGGGGGGGGGGGGAGTGATAGTGGTGGTGTCAGTGGCGGTGGTTGTACCTAATTGATCACTACCAACTCCATGGTTGTCCACCCAGTTCAAGTGACCGTTCTTTGCAGACAGTACATGCACTCTCTGACTGGACCGTGTGGTAGGTATCCTCACTGTTACCACACACATGTCCACAACTCTGTCAAGGGTGTCACGAATAGCAACCTAATCGTGTTATCTGCTCATTGGTTATTGGACCTCTCCTCATTGTACCAGCAATGACCGCATTCCTCAAAACAAACATGGTTTGATATATGATTGAGGAAATAAACACCAGTTTGGCCTTATAGCCTTATGGCCTTGATATCAAGACATATTAGTAAAATATCTAAATTAACGTTATTTGTTTTAAGACACATCTGACTAACACCTTTGCTTGCTTTAGTGATGAAGGGTTAGGGTTATATTAAAACAGCAACCCTTTTCTTTTTGTAGTCGCAGGGAAGCAATATAGCCCACTGTTAGAAAATATCAAACATGTTTCCAATGACGCAAATTGTTGAATTAACAACTTAAGTGGGCCGATAAACCATGGCGCTAAAGCAATCTATAATTAGCATTACAATATTGATTACTTTATCCTCCAGCCAGTCAATCAAATTCTGCCAGCTCTCCAACAACTTTGAGGGCCATAATGATCCTAATGGAGATTAATGTGAATGTATAGGTCTCCAAGGGAGTAGCCTCATCTCTCTCAGGCACTGAAGATGGACTACCTTCTTCTGCATTTGTGATTCAGGTTGCACACATGCGTGCGCACACACACACACACACACACACACACACACACACTTGCGCGCATGCACGTCCACAGACACGCACAGTTGAGTTGGCCTCTTCCTTCTTATTTGCTGTTAAGAGTTCAAAGTATGTCTCTGTTTATTTTTGTATTAATTCACATTGCATGCATTAAATTGATTATGACACACAGTGTCATCTTTTAAATTAACAGCACGCTATATATAATTAATAGAAACAGTGGCCCTACATCCATTAATGGCATCGGTGTTTTAGAACTTACTCTATCGTACTGATGCGGTCTTGATTAATTGTTCATTGTTTTCTGTTAAGGCATTATTATGACTCAATCGATATCAACCAAATTCATAATTCATAATTCATGATTGACTGAAAGGGTGGAGTATATAGTAGAGACCTGAGGGTTCAACTCGTCGACCTAAGTATAGTAGTAGGACATGTGCAGACAAGACGCAAGAAAACCAAAAGTATGATCAACGATACAACTCCAGGTCATAAGATAATTTGCAGCAAAGCAGTATTTTCAGTGTTGGTCTGGAGTGGCCTTGTCAAAAAAAGGTTAATATATATAAAGCTGAATATATAAAGCTGAAAGGTAAATGACAACTACCTGGTGTGTGGTTGTTATTTATGTGAAAATGTCAGTATGTCGATTGTCTGTTGGAGATATATCTATCTATCTATCTATCTCTTTTTTTCTTTTCTTTTATTCTTCCTGTCTTCCAGCATGCTCGTTTCTTGAGCTAGGAGCAATCACATTTGACCTTAAATCTCCTTTGTTTAAAACCAAGTTCAGTTTCACTTTTGACTATTCCTCAGAGGGGACAAAGTACAGTGGAGGCCACTCTATGGCTAAACACAAGGATCCTATGAAAGTGGTTTGAATAGACATGCGCCAGTCTGGCAGATACAGATCTTTGAAATCTAAAAGGGACACCAAAGACTTCCCAAAGGCTCTGGATTGCCGAATACATGAATCAGGTTGAGTGTTTGAAACTCAGTTTGACTTTGAGCATGAAGTCAAATGTGCTCTGTGAACAAAACACTGTAGCAACCCATCTGTAGTCACCTTCATACCCAGCAGAATAGGACTATGTTTGTTTGTATTGTTTTTTTACAAAACTTCTAACTACTTCATTTCTTTCTGTATGGGTTATAAATGTGTTGAGTTGAAAGGCAAAAGACAATGCTTCAAATTAATGTGACCAAATTGCTGTAAAGAATTCAGGGTTATGTGAGGTTTGACAGGAGCTGGTGAGATTGTGTTTTACTGTAAACTGAAAAGGATAAGCCTACAGACCTGCATTTAAGACATGCATAATATACATGTAAACTATGTACTGAAGATTGGAGTTCAAAGTTTTTTTTGCTGCAAATATGTTTCTTTTAAATATTGAAATAATTGAAACCATGACAGGCGTTATCTGGAAAGCAACGTCGTCAAAAGCTGTAGTGCAGCATTTGGGAATATAAAATAGACAAAAGAAATCTCCACCAACATTTTTCAATCTTATTGGGTTTAAAAGCATATTCAGTCAAGCTTTGGGTTTTTTGGAGGTGGATAGCTTGAAATAAAGACTCTCTCTGGGTAATTAGGACTCTGGTAGCCATGTTGAACCACCTTGAGTCCGGAATCTCTTCAGTGGTTCCTTCATGAAATCAACAGTGTTTTTCTGTTATATATGTCTATATATATATATATGTCAATATATATTTTTGGAGCCATGAATATCATCTTTGGGCTGGCTCAACCAATCCAAAGACATTTTCCTTAACAACTTCTGACATGATAAGATGGATTTTTTCTCTATCTATTTTCTGTCTTACAGCTGATATGTCTCACTGCCAAAAGTGGTGAGATGGTAAAAGATGGCAGCTGTAAAAACAATACCCCACAATCCTGCCCTGATGCTAGGACATTGACATTGACGGATACAACACACGATACGCAGAGGAAAAAATCCAGGACCCATAGACACCACCTGGGACTAGTCCAACATTTAGTTTCTTAATGCAGTTAGACATCTAAGCAACCACAATATAAAATATACTCTTTAAGTACTTCCCATCACACAAAAACATTTCGCTATTTGAATCACAGGTCTGCATGTAGTGGTAAACAAAATTGACATCCTTGATTAAACTAAACTAAAAACCAAGAGATAAATTAAAAAGAAAGAGAAAAGTATTCTCCTATAGGCTTTATTATCTCCTCCTTAGGGTCTTCCTTGTTGCGTCTTTACTGCAAAACTCGGATCGTCTCTGCTCCGCTCACATCATCACACAGTGCGCAGAAGCACATAGAGAATCTTCTCGGAGACCGGCGGAGAAGCCGCCCCCCCTCCGAAGATGGACGGACTCACAATGGGGAGCATAACAATCATAACCATCCGATCCTATAGTGGAAGATGAAGAGGCTGACAGCACAGCGTGGGGAGGGGTCTTTGCTCAACCTTTCTCTCTGCGCACCCTCGGTCATGCTTCTCTGCACTGAGCCGTCTATCTCCACATTGAGCCTGTCACAAACAGTCTTCAAACGGAATAGGCCCAGCACGATTTCTTTGATTGTTTTAAAATGCCGGACTGCTGACGGCTCTTCTCTCTGTCTAGCTATCCATCTATCTGTATATAGAGTATCCATCTATTCTAGAGTTTATATCTATCCGGTGACTATATGCATCCATCTAAGTATCTATCTATCGACATATATACATCTATCTGTCTAGCTATCATCTATCTGTCCATCCATCCATCTATTCTAGAGTTTATATCTATCTATCTATCTATCTATCTATCTATCTATCCATACATCTATCTGTCAATCTTGAGTATCTATCTGTCTGTCTGCCTGTTTGTCTGTTTGCACTCTGTCGGTCCTACAGTAAGGATGATCTCCTACTGTAGTTGCGACAGCTTCAGTCATAACCAAAGACAACCTAACCACCAGGGCTGTTATGTTGCCCTCATGTCCATTAGCGCTGCTAAAATTGGTGCCATATAGATGACAGCCAGTAACCTAACCTATAGCAAAGTTAAGAGAAGAAGTAACCTTTCACCGCTATATATTGTTAACCATTTCGGCATTGGATGTCTGTCTGTGTTCTGATGTGAACATGTCTTTCTTTATGATTATTGTAGAAGCATCAATAACATATTTTCTGTCATCAAATACATATGTTTCTACATTTGTTTTGAAGCATGCAACATTACATTTGTTTAGCTGATGCTATTGTCCAAAGCGACAAAGCACATTGTTATTCTTGGAGTATGTTGTGGTTGCTCTTCCCAAGTCCTTCAAAAGGCATGGAAAAACACACCAGATGACGATGAAAAAGGACAAAAGAGCATTGATTTAGAATGGTGTCAGGACAGCTTTCCTGAGTTCTTAATACAATAAATCACAAACAGGTATGGATGGCCGGACAAAACCCAACAGGGCATACATCACCTGGAGCAGCCTTTGATGTTCCTCACCTCTAGCTCCCCTTCTGTAAATATATTCTTTGTTCTCCATTCTCAGGTGTTGACTGCCATACGTAAAATGAATAAAGCATGCATATCTAGAGCAGCTGCAGCAGTGGCATTACTTATTCGTTTCTGATGTGTCTTTTCTACTCCCTCTACTCTGTACTAGCTCTCTCTCTCTCTCTCTCTCTCTCTCTCTCTCTCTAACTGTTTGTCTGCTAGTGTTTGTCTCGCTTGAAAGTGCATGTGACAAGGTCAATGTTTTCTGTATGTGTTTGTGTGTGTGTGTTTGTGTGTGTGTGTTTGTGTGTGTGTGCACCCATATGGTCTGCGTGGGTGCATTTGTGTGAGATCCTTGTGTCTGCAGGGTGGGCCGGAAGCCTCCCTCACTACTCTCCAGGCTCTCCTGTCGAGTGCAATCACACTCCAGCCCAAGACTCAAAGTGATATCTGACTTTAATTGCTGCCTGGATTTGGGGGCCCACATCTTATTAGGCACAGGATCTAAATGTGTATCCTACTACGCATCCGAATGACCCTAGTGTTGAGGCTTGCCTTCACACCCCTGCCCTCCCTGCAATTATTTCACCAGGAAATCACAACATCATGAGGAAGTCACAGCTTTGGAGACATTGTGTCTGCTCTGTGGACGTGTCTTCAGTATTTAACCTAAACAGCGAGGAGAGCCTTTGGAAATATGCTAACATTCGCTGTATTACTCATTCTACTTTCAGGTACGGCAGAGGAAAAACAACTTGCTAGCTGTTAGCAGACATAGTATGTTTTGTTCTGTTGCAAGCAGCAATGCACACATGTTTGGGGGTGATGCAACTTTGCAACTGTGCTCCAGACAATTAAACCGTTTGGCTGGTCTTGCTTCATGCTTATACTGCGGGCTTTTAGAGTGACAAAGTGCACAGACTGGCGGTATGTAATCTATAACATAATTATTGGCTTGACACGCAAACGGTTGAGATAATGCATATGACATATAGGGAACATCCATTAAATATTTGATCCAGTAATTAAGTATATATATATATAACTTGCTTGTCAATCACAGGTGGGGGAAATGCAACATTCCTCAATGGCAGAAAAAAGAGGGAGGGAGAGAGTAGAGGGTAACGCGCTTGACCCAAGTTCAGATAGTTATTTAAGAAATACAATATGCATCAAGGGCTCTTCCAAATTCACTATCTAACAGGTGCAAAAAATACAGATGTAATGAAAGTTGTTCAGCGTAATAAAAAGTGGGGGAATACAAGCTACATCAAATGGTTCTTCAAAAGATGGCTGTACCATGGACAGAACGAAAGGAATCAGCAGGAGTCATGCGGTTTTTCCACATCTGTGGTGCGGCGCTGATTTCAGGGCTGAATCAACTCAAAAGGCAGATTGATCACACAAGAGCCTACTGTGGAAGATGCTGTTGACAGTGTTAACAAGGAAGAAGGACAGGGATCTCACATGGGGTGGGAGGAGGGAGGGCTGTGGCGAAATCTTCTTATGAAAAAAAACACTTTCATGTCCTCCAATGAAGAGGAGAAGAGGAAATTCTATCGCTCTTGAGAGTAGTCCTAGAGTTGCCTGTTGTGCCATCTATTGTTAGCGGTTCAAGCTGAGCCCTTTGGAAAATCGAGACGATCTTGGCCTGTGATCAAAAAGAAAGGAGGTCAAGTCGATGACCTGGGTCGTTGAAGAGCATGCACCACCACATTCTTTTAAATAATTGTTTTTCACTGAAATTCGCCTCTAGCTTGCCAACAAAGTATTCGCTGCCCTAGGCGACATATTCAAGTACAAATAATCTCAGTAAAGACAAGGAAAAGAGACTTAAAAGGGAATGTGAAACTATATAGATTGCACTAAATGCTGACCTTGAGGGACTCCTTTTCCACTTCTGTATCGTTTTACTAGTTTTTTCTGTTGAAACTGATTTACTATTGGCTACTAGTTATATTTTTCATGGCCCATTTTTGTTGCCCACTCCAGAGCCATTCCTGCCTTACCATCCTGGAATGCTGCATGGCAGGACTCTTTATGTGATATTTCTTTATGTCCTTCTTAAAAGGGCATGTATTTAACCAATTAGGGTTGTTTGTCTGTTGGGAACACTAACTGTGATATAGGGCTGAATAAACAATATTTGTTAAAGTTGGGTAAAGTCTAACGGTAAAGAAAAGTGTGTTGCAGAGACGATAAAACACAGGGAACTAGTTGCGTTTAATGAACAGCTGGTAGGCTGAGACAGGTTCTGGGAATAAGTTTGTAACAGGGTTAAGAGTTTGGCAGACAGAAATGTGGGAGTAACACATTGGTACAGACGTTTAGTGGGTGGTAATGGGTGGTGGTGGTAGGAGGGTGTTCAGAGGTATTGCTGTCAGTCGCTGTTTTTAGTTTACTTGAGTTTTTGGCAAGTATACATCCTTAGAGTTCCCTATTGGGAGTAACAGACCATTGTGAGTTTGCCAGGCAACAAAACACATAACGGCCATTGGAGGCAGCTGTGTAGATAGTCAGTTTCCAGGCAAGGAGTTAATTAAAGGTCCTCTTAGTTTGGTGACTTGGATTCCTAATGTGGTGAAAGCATTCATAATATGGGGTTTGTTGCTTTATACCCATCTTTATATTTCCTATGTGAGTTTTATTTAGTCATTTTTTACTGGGAAAGTGGACTTTTACTTGTACTACAACTACTACAAATTATATTATTTGGTTCATTGTTAGTCTCACTTTCTTTTTCTTTTGCCTCCTTTGTACAAGTACAATTGTTACCATTTGTATTTATCGAGTTTGTGTAAATGTGGCAATTCAATTATAATCAAGTAGACAAATCTATGTTTTTCTTGGTTTTGCTTGAATGATATTTATGTAAAGCCTTCCTTAACTAGCAATGCAATCATATGTAGCTTTAGCACCAGGACATTAACAAACTGCTGCTTCTCTTGGCAACAAGAAGCCCTTGTCTAACAATGAAAAGTTTGATGGAAATATTTCAAGGGTTCTAAAATGGAGACATTACACCACAACAGCGAAGACTTATGTACATGCCCAGATTTCTGAACGGGGCTCTTTATATAAACTCCTAACCCTGTCATGGTGTAGCCGCGATGGATCTGCTTCAGCTGCCTCAGCCCCCTGAGATGGGAGAGGGTGGGGGTCTGAGGGAGGAGAACCGGCAACTTGCAGGGAGATGGTGAAGCCATTCGGGACAATTGAGTGGCTTGTATGCCCTTCTCCCACAATCTATTAGTGTTGAGATGGATAGCCATGCTGCAGGACGGACCTTGTGTGTGTGTGTAGTGATTTTGGGCCGTGCAGCTAGAGGGTCTATGGTTAACGCAGATGCATCAATAAAAGTGTCAATGGAATGATCGAGGTTTCGATCTAAGTGCATTCTATCTAGACAAACCAACCAACAGAGCATGAAACAGGGCTTGTCATTTAAGGGGTTTCTTGCACCATGCAACCAGAAATGTTTGAAGCATGGACTGAAATAGTGATGGGCAGGCATGATCAGTTCATTATAAAGATTTGTTAAAAAGATTCCTTCATCTAATCGTTCAGTGCTTCCGACTGCGTAGTCAGTACCGTTTGTACCGTGTTGAGACTGGCAAGTTCCAGACTGCCTTGTACTCTGAAAAAGTATCCCATATTGTTTCAGTTTATTGTTGATTATATACCGATTAACGGCGACACACACACACACACACACACACACTCTGTTCAGTGAGTAAATCCATATAGGGAATGTGAGTCAGTCAAGCCTCGTTGCATGTTGGGACGGGGGCGCCATCTTGTGAGGAACCTTCCCAAAGACGTGCGCCGGCAGCGATCCTCTAAACATGATGCGTTTAACGCGGTATGTGTCAACTTCACATTCCAATTCCGGCTTTCCTCTTTTAAAAACAGTTGCTGTGTGTGTGTGTGTGTGTGTGTGTGTGTGTGTGTGTGTGTGTGTGTGTGTGTGTGTGTGTGTGTGTGTGTGTGTGTGTGTGTGTGTGTGTGTGTGTGTGTGTGCGCGCACACATGCACGCGACACTACACTCAGTTATGTTAAATGTTAGTCTATGCATATCATGTAAAACTAGATACTGTCATATATCTGGATGCAGGCCAAGACCAATGTTCTTGAATCATGGCAGCTAAATATTAGCAACCCATGTATTTGCTGTGGTGAACACGTCATTCCTCCTGCGAACAAATTACGTGAATCACTCACTCAGTGAGTGAGTGTATCCCTGCGAACGAATCATGTTTGCTCGCAACTGACTGAGAGCTCAACTAACTGAGAAATGAACGGATCATTTCAGGAAGTAATTCAGTTCAGTTTGGTCACCCAAAAGATTCATTACAAATCGTTCGCGAATGACACAACACTAGCCTGAAAAGCGAATGCTAGTATAACTGTGGTTCTAAGGCAAGCACACCATTGCCATCCGTTGTCTTTTTCCACTTGATTTTCTAGAGCTCTCTCCCACAGTTAGCCATTTCCATAATGATAGCCTCCATCCGGTTCACTGCGCTTGGATACAAATTTGAGAAAGTCTGATAAATTATTATGAAATGAATGCAGTTATATTATATATTTGAGTGATTCAGCAAATATCCCCATATAAATAGATTGAAAATGGACAGTAGGCAGGCAATCAAGGTAGGTGGAGAGTACAGGGGTCAGCTGAACCAGCTAACCATTGCCTGACACTACACCAGCAACAACCAGAACACCCTTAAAAAGTTTTGTTACCACTCGGAATACCTAGTACCCGCATGCTGGTGTGTGCAAGCTAGTACACGCCTGATAGTACGTGCATGCCAGTACGCGTGTGGGCGTTGACATCTCAGCGTGCTATGTACCATTTTAGAAAAATAAGTTGAATGCCATGTGGACCGAGGTACACATGCAATACATTTGTATCCTCCGTGTGTTTGCAAGACCATCTGGCCCAGAAAATACACCCTCTCTAGTTAAATTATGTGTTTTTGTATATAGTATATCTGGAATGAAATGCTTTGTGCCTTTTAAAAAACAAATGTATTTTTGCATTGGTATACAGAATAGAAAGAAATAAAATAAAAATGCGATCATGGTCTGACTAGTAAATAACTCCTCGTAACACCCTCTCTTTGTAAAATGTAGATAAAGTTTACAACATATTTTGAGCTTCCTTTGTGAAGAAACGGACTGCAGCAAGAAGACTGACCTTCAAAAGCATGGTCATGCGGAAAACAAGCTCTTTGGGACGACGTGGCCTTTAAGGACTAAAGCACTTCATAGGAAACATCTGATTCACAACGACCACGCGTCAGGAATCCACTCCTTTGAGACAACAAGGCTTTTATAAGAATCAACACAGTGAGATTTCTTGTGAGTTTGAATATACCAAGAGGTCGTGTCTCATGTTAGATGAACACAATTGCCTAAATAGCCTATAGGAGAGAAAATCTCAGTTAGGAAATGCTAAGAAGACTTGGCCACTCGATTCACACTCTGGTCATGGAATGTTGTCATGACACCACCTACGTTGCCAAACTAAATTCTCTCAAAAAAGAAAAGAAAAGGGTTTTCATATTTTCACATCTCAATCACTGACAGGCTTTAGACAATGGATACACATTCACCATGTGTATTTATCGTTGTAATGACAAAATGTATTGGTGGCACACCTTTCTTGTGGTATAGGTAAGACGTCTTCGATCATGGTTTGATTCTGACCTGCGGTGCATTGCAAAAGGCACAAAAAGCAGTGTCTTACTGTGTGTACATGATCGGAATGTGATTTCAATCATGCATTAAAGCCCTCGAAAATAATGATATCGTTGATAACAAATGCAAGTACGTTTTGGGTCCTCTGTGTGTCATTCAGGCAGCAGATCTACTACGATGATGAAGACATCTACTTTGAATAAGGTGCCAGAGTGCATAAAAAAGCATCATACTAGAGTAATATTGTTTATAAAAAAACAATCCATGGGAGGATCCCCCGGGACCACCCTACAGAGATCCAGGCTATGCCCTGAATTTCCCCAAAATCCTAGAAATGCCCATTGGGTACTGGTAATATGGTAATAAACTATGACCCAAATATAAGCCTACATGTAAATAACGAGGGAATAAGCTTACCATCACTATTACCATGTAGGCCACATCTATATCAATCACCAGTTTATATCAGTGACTAATTTCTTGTGAACCATCACCGAACTCTATACTAGATTGCATGTGGCTACCATCTCTTTCAGTGCCCTCTTGCTCTTGTTCATCTACCTGTACCCTCTCCCTCCTGTTGTTTCTATTTTTTTTATATTCAACAAGAGAAACATTCTACTACTTCTCTGGGCCTTAGGGCCTTGTTTCTTGGGAGGATTTGCCAGAAAGTAGTTGCTAGCAGCATTTGCCAGTTTTTCTTCTACACAACTACCACATGGAGCCTTTTATAAAAGGAAACTCTTTGTTCTGTCTCTCTCCCTCTCCCTCTCTCTGTCCACTCACCATCATCTCTCCCAGTGCACTCACTGCTCAGCCCCACCCCCACCACCCCATCCATTCTGTGTTGCATCCTTTCTGTGGTAGAAATGATGTTTATACTCACTTCCCATGCACACACGTCAGTATGGATATTAGCCCTGTCCTGTATAGCTCAACTTACAGAGCATGGCGTTACACTGACAAGGTCATGGGTTCAATTCCCACCGGCGATCCCATGCTAAGAATGTGAACACTCAAGTGATCTTTGATAAAAGCGGCCGCCAAATGGCATATATCACCAACACATTACTCAATCATGCATGCTTTAGCTTCATCCCTCTGTATGCTTTACATGTGTTCACCAAGATTTACTGCTGCTATTCATAGCCTAGCTAGATGCAAAACAATATTTTATTTTAGTATTTTGTGACCGCCACATCCCATAGAGAACACAACTTAATCCAACAGGCGCAAACCAAAGATAATAAAGACAATGTTGATCAATTAATGAATAAACAAGCAAGGAAATCGTTCTTGGTGATTCTCAAATCAGCTTTTGTGAAATGTCAGCAACAACATTTGTGAACCATTTAAGAAAAAATATCAAGACCTTCCAAAATAATTTCCATATGTAACATTGGCCTTCAAACTAGATGTTCATTATGGGTTTGGCCTTTGCGCCACCCGTATGTATTTTTTTTTACCAAACACACAGTATTTAGCATGTTTCCTTACCCTACCTTACCAATGTGCATAACTTGCCCATGTTATCCTGTGTTGACACAGGACAAATGACACATTTGTCTCCAATGTAGTAATGTTGTGTCAATGGCTCAACATGACAGACAAGCAAATGTTCTCATAGTGCAGTGAAACTTATGTTGACTTATGTTATGCATTAATAACAATAACAACAAAGGCATAAAGGTCAGGGTGAGGAAAACACATTAAATTAACATTCTTAGCACAATAATCTTAATTTCTTTATTATTAAACATGAAAAGACTGGATCCCAGCCCATTCTCAGGCTCCATTAAACAAATCTGACTTTTTATCCGCTCCGATGATGGCGTGAATCATCAAGAGCTCCCTTGAAGCAGTGATAAAGTTAATATCTCACCTTATGTCTATATGTTTGTGAAGAAAAGTGGCGCATATTATAGCTTCCGTGTTATAACTATGGTAACGGCAATCAACAGGTTACCTTCGCCTGGCTTCTCTTTACCAAGGAAATATAAAGCCCCAGTCACATGTCTACATGTATGGGCATAAAACATATACCAATGCTTCCCTATTGATCTCTTAGAGCATTGCTGTCCACCAACACAAGACATACGTGTCCCCAGAGTATATAATGATGTTTAAGATCAGTTACACCCACAGCTGGTAGCCTACACAGTGGCCACATCAATATATATATATATATATTGGAGGAACTTCACTTTCTTATTTTTGTTTTCTCATGTAGTCGACTATTCAATATTTACGTCCTCTCAACTTCTCAACCTAAATTGGAAGGTTCGGAAGGTTTGGAAGGCGCAAGAAAACCCACTATGGATCCTTTATTCGATTCTAGGTTGTGTCTTGTCGTGACAGCTCGTAGAATGAACCCTACAACAGGAGAGGAAGAGAAACACCCTAGGAAAAGGCGAGATGCGCTGTGGAAATGAGGAGGCACTGAAGCAGAGAAAAGGGCTGTTTGATTCCCTTTTCATAGCCAACAACACCGTTCATTTCCAAGATGTGAAGAACACATGGAAACACTGAACGTAATGACAATGGCTAAGAGAGCTAACGATCTCCATCCTCTAGGAGGTTAACATAAGCACAGCTGATGAGGAGAGCTGTGAGAGCTGTCCTCTGGCTCGTCTCCCCTGCCTGGGCCTAATGAAAGGTTCCTGGGGAAGAAGCACATGTTCTCTGTCTGTGCTTTGGTCTGGGCTCATGAAAGCCCAGGACAAACTGAACAGTATGGAAGGAGGCATCCGTGTGTGAAGGAGATGTAATGTGCCGGGGGGCGGGGGTTTGATCAAAGATGTGTGCCTAGATCCTTGATCCAGTGTGTTCATGAGAAAGAGAGAAAGAGAAAGAGAGAGAGAGAGAGAGAGAGACTCTTGATGGGTAATCTATCTGAAATGTGCCTCTGTGTAGTATAGGATAATGACAGTTTAATCCTTTTTTAGAGAAAGGGAAATATCGCTGGGGTGAAGTGGATTATGAGAGAGAGAGAGATGTTTGGATGGAAGCCCAGCTCTGCTGGTGTCCTGGTTGTGGTGCCAAATGTCACCCTACTCCATTTGAAAAGGAAGTCTAAAGTTTCCAACTCCTATTGTTTCACCCATGGCAGTGACATCAACCACTTGGTAACTCACCCTCAGTGTCTGTCGGGATTGAGTCTCTGTTTATTTATTATTACAAGGCATATGAGTGCTAAACTCAAGATGGGAAACATTATTTTCTTTACAATCACTACTATTTTTGTCTGCACAAACAGCTGCATTGCAAACCAAGATCCACAGTACAAAACACAACATCACCGTCTTGAAGTCGCATCGAGCTAAAACCAGCAAGAGATTACTTATATATATATATATATATTAAGAAAAAGGAATAAATACAGATATAAATATTTTCATTGGGACACTGAATTGCATCAGATTGCAAGCCGGTGTCCTTCTTATCGTCTCCTGACCTGCTCACATCCACCAGGTGGGAAGGGGGAAGTTCACCTTATGTGTTTTAATGAAGGCTTTAACAGAGTGGAGAGAGAATCCTGAGGGCTGACTTGCAAGTCCGCAGGGCCATTAGCTATCGGCACGCATGGCCCAAGCCCTCTAAATCCTTTTATCATCCAAAACAGAAAGGATTGTGTGGGAGGAAAGAAAATAGAGGGTGTGTAGGAGGGCCACGGAGGAGGTGAAAAGGTCCAGGGTTCTACCTCTGTCTCGATCGCGCTCATTTTACCTCTCCTTCTATTTTTACCTGGCACCTCACACTCACGCACATATGGCTCACTCCCACCACACCCCCCCCCACACCCCTCAGTGTTTACCTTGAAGAATAACACCTTGTAACATGCTATAGTGAGCTCTGTATTTCTAAACAGGGAACAGAGCGTGGTGTATTGGGGGAAGTAGAGAAACTCCCGATTTGCAGCTGAACAGACAGACAGCAAATACGCACAAACCCCAAATCTCTTGTCAAGTCAAAGGCACGAGTGAACACAAGGCCAGGACTGAGACGGGAGCTTCGTGACGTTAAGGATAAAGACCCAGTAGCGGGCATGGTTACTGTGGTACGGCCGGGCTGAGAGATGCGACTGGAGGCAGATATAAGGTTGCTTAATGAAACTGTAACCCAGGGGACTAATGAGAAGGAACAATCGTTTCATGGCTCAGGGCCCATGTTGGATGTGTTTTATAATGCAATTCCTATATTACAACATGGAATACAGGAATAAGAGCTTGCCGATATGGTTATGATTAAAGATATGCACCCATGGAACACTTATGATCATTTTCTATATTTTATGTATGTATTTTGCAATACAGTAATAGCATTCAATTAAACACATTACAATAAACCCTTTGGATTTTTACACTTCATGTACATTTTATTCATTTGTTGTTTACAGTGGCATTTTGGACACTTACTTGCTAGTCATTAAGGAGCAGGTAGGGGGCCAGACATCTTGCTCAAGAATGCCTACACGTGGACTGCCAACATTGGGGTTCAACCCCAGAACCTTTTGGCTGGAGTGCCATTATAGTGCATTTACATTATAAAATGTAAACGTCTAAAAGTGTAATGTAACGCAAATGTTGGGTTAGGGTTATAAGGTGTCCACCGATTGAGCCACACTATAAAGCATGACATTACTACCACTACAGGATTATTATATGCACTCATAAGAAGCTGTGGATATGAGCAGCCACTAAATACTGACTAATTACACTGGGATCTTATTTTTCTGATATTTGAACCTAAAATGGTATCTGTTGAGCTTGATGTGGAGGAGGCATATAATGTATTTTGACTCTCTCTCTCTCTCTCTCTCTCTCTCTCTCTCTCTCTCTCTCTCTCTCTCTCTCTCTCTCTCTCTCTCTCTCTCTCTCTCATTATACTACACTACACAGACACACATTTCAGATAGATTACAATTACTATTTACTTTGACAGCTCCTTCCCTTTGTTTGGCCAGACGTCCAAAGTAACTAAGATAGAATAAAGCTGTTTAGAAAATATGCTTTCACATTAAAATGAAGTGCTTAAGTCCTTCACTGAGATTTAATAAGACTGTTGATGCATGAGGCAGCACTCTTACAGCACTTCCATTAAAGATGAGCTGAGAGCCGGGATATCACTGTATAGCTAAGGTTCCCACATTCCTCCGTTGTTTTTAACAGTTCAGATCAGCACGCCATCTGGAATCAGGACCAGGGTTGGGATCAAGGTCAAATCCATTAATGTGCAAGTTAAATATATGCGTGTGTATGTATTGACAAATTACGTATGATGTTTTGAATAAAACCAACCCATGTTGATGGTTTCCTTGCATGTTTTCCCCATTGCATTTGTTTTCCGATTTGTAGCATTGATTTCAATTCTTAATGATACTGGAACATCATGGTACGAACAATTGACTTATACGATAAAATGACGTTCATATGAATGAGGGAACCAATTACTAAAACATGCACACATTACAGAATCCTTTACAGACAATGCACATGGTGGCCACTATAGAACAGCTTGCACCTTACACACAGTAAAAGGCTCCCCTCAGGTTTCTATTTTAACAACTTCCCTCGGTGGATGTGGTCATTCGGGGACCTCATAACACGACCGGTAAGTTGCAGAACTTAATTAAAGGGATTTCTGCCTTCTTAGCTTCCCTCCATCTCTTCATCTCCGATCTTAAGCCGGTCCACTCTAGGAAGGCATCTGCATCAATTGCTCTCCTTATTGTGTTGTCAGGGGCTCCGATGCTGAGGCGATTGTTCCTGATTTAATGGGCCCCTGCATTCAAATGGGCCCCTCCCCCTGTTTCTCATAGCTTTCTTCCCCCCTTGTATTGATGGAAAATCACTGGACTAAACCCCTAATCAAGGGCTGGCATATGTCAGACTAGATCACTAACTTCCTTTCACATTAACAGCGTATTTCTCCAGGTGGGAATACTGCACATGGATTGCAATGGTGAGGTGAGATTTCACGGTCACCTAATCAGTGAATTACATAAGCAGTTGATTAGTGAAGCAACGAAAATAAGAGCTAGTGGTTAATTGCTAATAATGTGCTCTGGATAGCACTTGATTCTGTGAAAGACGTTACCACTTATGAAGGCAAATACTGTGTGATTGCAATAAGCAAAACTGAATAAATAAGGCAAAATAAAGTCATCGCTTCTAGAAGGTTAGACGTGGCATGAAGCCCTGTAGGGTTCACATGAATACACAACCATTCATTTGACTCGATGAGTGTTGCAAAGCGATCTATATACCTGACAGAATTGAATCATCTCACGCCACACAGCTTGCCTGCTTCTATCTAAGCTTACCAAACAAGCACCTGCTTCAACCACATATATACATATATATACACATACTGTATACACACACATATAAGTATACATATAGTCAGTGAGAGCCTCACTGACTCCTCCATCACCTCGGTCAAACTGGAACTCTCCTTTCTTTCTTTTAATCTGCAAGGACTCCAGAAAACTATCATAAAAACCAAGTGCTTTTTTTTCTGCATCCTTGATCACTTTTGTTCTGGTGTTCGTGTTTTGAGGTCTGTTCATGGATATAGCTTAATTATATGTAAACACACAAGATGAAGATTGATAGGTAGTAGGTGAACAGTTAGACTTGTGATACCATCCTGATCTCACAAGTTCCAATTCCACTCTCGCTGAAGATCATTCTGGCCTCTGTCCCGTTGGGACCAACTTTAAAAACCTGACAGGGGGACAGAGTTTTAGTTCATGACCGAGTGAGTGAGCAGTCTGCAGAATAATAAAAATGACGGCGGCGCCAGAGAAAAGTGTAGACCAAATAACGATGTAAAAAATGACATTTCCACTGAAGCCTTTCTCAGAGAATAGTGTGTTATTGAAGTCAAACTCTCCCCCTAGTGCTGGTCCACTATTAGGGTTTAGCCCACACTGATAATCAGCTAGAAACTTCAACGTCGAGTTAGCAGAGGTAGGAAAGCAATGCATCTGTTAGATGCAGAATATGTTCTTTAACTGAAAATGCTCTCCTGTGATGTGTTTTTTGCTCCAAAGAGATTTGTGATACACTCATTTCTAAGAGTATGACAAGACATATACGCTATTGATGTAAAAGGGTAACACTTTAGAATAAAGGTACAATAATTAACCATTAATTAACATTAGTTAATGCAGTACTAACCATTAACTAACAGTAAACTAATGGTGTATTAATCATTAACTAACGGTGTGCACGTTTACTAATGGTGTTCATCTTAACTAAGGTATATTTATTCATACATTATTTCATTGGGTTAGGGTTAACCTTAGAGGGTTAGGGTTAACCTTAACCCTAACCCTCTAAGGTTATACCAAACCATATGAAATAATGTATAAAGTAGTACTGTAGTTTACTGCATTGCGTTGCAAAAGTGTTACATGTAAAAGTATACAGCTTATATGCATATCTTAATATTTGAATAAATGTATTCACTATTTATTTGTTGTGTATTGATTTAGACATGTACTTATTCATTATGAGCAGCTCAACACAATCAATCATCAAAAGTCAAAGTGAAAGCGTTGAAACTAAGTCGGTCCTTCCCCCCTGACCTTCTTCATTGGCTCCATGACAGCACCGTGATGCGAAGGGGAGGCATACATCGCCAGACTGCCAGGGCACAGTGTCTGTTTTTATAACATTTATCTTTCTACTGGAGAGATGTGTCACCAGGACTCCATTTTAAAATTCAATAACAAAATCAATACTTCAATGAATCCTGGTGATTATGGCTCTCAGAGAGGAGAACTTAGGTGTGTGTGTGTGTGTGTGTGTGTGTGTGTGTGTGTGTGTGTGTGTGTGTGTGTGTGTGTGTGTGTGTGTGTGTGTGTGTGTGTGTGTGTGTGTGTGTGTGTGTGTGTGTGTGTGTGTGTGTGTGTGTGTGTGCGTGTGTGTGTGTGTGGACCACTGGGATGGGGTGCTGCAGAGGCACCAAAAATAAACAAAGAATAAAGCTAAAATGACAGCCTCAGCATTTTTACCATATTTCATATGTTTGGAAATACACTTTTCATTCAGTCATCATCTGATAAACCAATTTTGCGAAAAGCCTGAAAGGATTTGATAGGTTGGTTTGCATGGTGTTAGGACTCTTGTCTGAATGGAAGCAAGTTGTGCCATGGGGGTTGAATGTTGCATTATGTCATACAGTGTATGACCAAGAAAGATGAAAGGAGTGTATTATGGAGAAAGTGGAAAAACAAGAGCAGCATGGGCAGACTTATATTTGGATGGGAATTGTTTGGTCCCGAGATACTCTAAAAAAACGAAATCCTGAATGAAAATGCTGACAATGCTACTTTGATCCAACTTTGGGGGACCTTTTTCAAAAGTAGTTTTTTTCAAAGGAGAATAACACCATACATATTCATCATAAGCCCTTGTGGAAAAATATATGGAAAAGTTCATTAAAGTATCAAATTGTAAAAAGGAAAAAAACATTGGAAATCAGATTCAAACTACATTACATGGGGCATATGGTGCACAGAGATGACAAATGGCTTCTCCATCGCTATCTCCTGTGGCCTGTATGGTTATGTGGACTGCTTTACCATGGACTGCAACAGAAATAAGGCAATACGTATTTCGCTAAGCTCTGGGATTTTAGTGGTCTCGGAGCAACGGTGCAGTTTTACCTCTTGTTTTATCGCTGCTAGAAAGGATCAACAGTCAAAGTGAATAAAAAAGGCAGTTATGGACCTGAATCAACGGCATTCATTCCTACTGCTTCAGGAAATATGACAGAAAAATACATCAAATGCTGCACACACACACACACACACACACACACACACACACACACACACACACACACACACACACACACACACACACACACACACACACACACACACACACACACACACACACACACACACACACACACACACACACACACACAGTACCTGTGTCTATGGAGTCTGTGTGATTTTGTTAAAACAGCATCTCCCTGTGGGTCAGCGTTTACATTGATGTGATCATGACGCAGGATCTTAAAGCAAGATCAGAGAAAATTGGTAGGAAGGGACTTACCCGACCAAGCAGTATAGAGTTCGGGAGGCAAAAACATTGCTATTTTGTGCACAGAATGCCAAAAGCTGTATTGCATACAGTCTGACATCTGATATCACTGTAACTTTTCTCTCTCTTTCATTTTTGTCCATTATCTAACCCAGTGGGGACATTTTGAGATGAGTGAGAGCGTGAGAAAAGGGTTAGAAAAGAGAGGTGCAACCAAATAAGCGATTAACCAACGGTATTGATGATAAGTGTAACCTTTCTCTTTTGTTTGGCTCCATTTCTAAGCCAATCTGACCATTCTGAGATTGACAAAAAGAGAGGTGTGACCTAGTCAGCGGTGAGCAAAACAGCTGGGCACACAGACTTCAGCTTCAAGGTAAAATTAGGCATTTTTACAATTCCAGGTGTGCGGAAACATTTGTAAAAAAATAAATAAAATGCTTGACTTTTATTTTTTTATGTATGTGAATTGGGTCCAGCAAATGATGTATTAGCCAGATGTTTACTCGAGAAAGAAAAAGGTTGGCATGTCTTCCTAGTCTTACAAAAAACTCTGCATGCTGTTCCCATATTTTATTCAAATACAGATATGCGTGACACTTGTTTTCTCTATCACCCCACCTCCCTCTCCCTTTGTCTCATTTTAAACAAGGAAAGAAGGTTGATTCAACCAAAGAAGACAACCTAATAGTCCCTCACCTCTACTGTCGCTAATAGTTCCACCCAGAGCCTCTGTAATGGGCCTATCTTCACGGGTATTAGCCATAGACATTTACAAAAAATATATTTGGTACTGCTCCTCTTCTTTAAAATGTGGTCCGGAGACTCCGATACTCCATAGGAATACACCTCCTATTAGGTAGTCTGTGGATCTGTTGTTCAGTGCTCTGTCCCAATTTAAAACCTAGAAATGGTCTGGTAAGTGGAGAAAAAAGGAAATAGCAAAGCCTAGATGGAGAATGTAAAGCAATTTAATGGTCTCACTTGCAGCTAAGCACAAAACAATTTCAAGAGGTACAAAAGTGGCACTTCGCGCAAAGTGAGCCATGAGTGTAGCCAACAAACACATCAGTAGGAATCAGTAGAATGAAAAGGGAGAAAATTGCAATCTTATTAGTTGAAGATCTAGCTATTCGTTTAAACAAATGAAATGCTGAAGGAAAACAACTTCCCTGCCTGCCTGCACTGAATTACTCTAAAGTCAATGGAACCTACTTGGTAAACTAATATAGAAATAAACAATGTGTAACGCAAACACACAAATACACACTTTGTCCGTCTTAAGTTATACTACGCACAACGCCCACATGCTGCCTTTTTTGTAGCTGCACATACCAGAGGGGAAAAGACGAAGGTGTTCTGATCTGGTCTACACTAAGAGAATACACCTGAAATACTGAAGGAAGTGCTAAACAGCCTAGGACATTCTTACTTACTGTGCTCAACCACCTCACTACCTCAGTTTGTTTTATTTCATGGCAGTAGTAACAGATCTTCCATCACTACACGGAATAGATCTGTTGTTGCCGTTGACTACAGGTCAACTGCTCCAGGACAATCTGCGAATTTAGTGCGGGTTAATTGCAAACAAAGCTATTTATATACTGTCAACACTATAGTAGTCTGACCAAATGTGTTGCTTTCACCGGTCTAGCTTCCTCACTTCTGTTTGCCAACAGATTTGCGTAAGCAGCCAGCCAATGGTCCATCAAGCGTCCCGTACCGCCCTTCAAACCAATCTCTTCCTCCAGGCTCTCTGGTAGAAATAACTCTACATCCCCTTTTGAAGCTTTATCCATTCACGCAAATGAGTTTCTCTTCGGCAGACTATCTCTATCTCTGTAACAAAACGGGAACACAGCGTGAAACAGCGTTTTATTTTTTTTCAGTTTTAAGTTCTGCCCCATAGTGGGACTGCTGGATCCGAGATGATTACATATGTTACTGAGTCAAACTGAATGAGGGAACATCTCAGAGGAAGAACCTGTGCAGGAGTTTGCCCCCCTGGCAAAGGACGCCAGCAGAATGAAGCCACAGCAGTTGTCTTTGGTTTCAGCCGGGGTGCACCTGTCTTCCTACCCGTTTACACAATTATGGAACGGCAGCTCCGGTCGCATTCCTCTCCCATCCAGTACACCAATACACATCCTTGAAATAAGGATTTGTAAGCACAGCAAATTATGCAGCAGCGCCTTCACTGCCTGTCCTTGCAAAGTGGCCAGAACGTTATGCTTCCCTCGTGTCATAAAAGATGTCTGATGTCTTCCCAGTCCTCAAATAAATGTACCGACGTATACTGTGGGGAACTGGACTATACTGTAAATTGTAGTCTTCCACTCATAGAAACGGATTGAGGATTTAAGGATTTTATCATATGAATCGGTAATGAATGGATTGTGGAAGGGAACTTTCAGATCTGTAATTAGAGATAGGATAGTCTGGTGACTAGGGTGTTTGACACAAGGATTGAAATGTTCTGCATATGAACCCCAAAGTCCACAGTCTAAAAAGGAACCATTGAGCAAGATGCCTCACCCCTACCTGCTCCTTAAAGCTAGAGTAGGACATTTCTGTATTTCTCTTTATATCCCCAAGGAATCAGTCAAATGCTCTGATGAATAAAATAAAAATAATCCGGCATCTGTGGCTATCGCAGGTCATAAACCTGTAATAATCCAATGACTTGATGGCCTACCTGTCTGCCTACTTAGTTACCTGCATGCACTCTGCCTGTGCACTCATTGCGCATGACCGGAGTTTTCCACAAAGCTAGGCAGCCCTATTGCTAAAGCTAGCAAGCTAGTCATAGTTATACTTTCAAAATCGATCTTAAAAAAAAAGGAAAAAAAGAAAGAGACTCTAGATCTCCAAGATTTAGGACACGTTTTGGTTAAATTGTTGTTGCGTCATGAGGGAGGCGTTGCTTCAATCTGAACTGTATGCTTGTTGTTTGATGGGAGTAGGATTTCCAACATATGCCTTGCAGCTGAACAGAACAGTCATCTGTGAAGGGGGATAATTGAAGTATGGGTGGCAGTTTAACACCAAGAACCTGCTCCGTTTACTAGCTTGACCACACCCATCTCGCCATACAAGGGACTCAGATGGCAGGGTGAAACGGAAGGCTAAAATTGACAACCTCACTCCCAGCAAAGTCTGCTCTTTCGACGATGTTCAATGCGAAATAGGACACAATATTTGCTCAATGGAAGAAAATAAACAAGGGAGATAATAACCTCCTCCCTCAGTTTTCATAAAGCAAGAATAAACTCAAGCTTGTACATCTATTAGCCAACGGAGACAAAGATACTGTATGTGACGAGTGATACAGGGGCACTCCTTACACTCATATCAACTCACACTGATCCCCCCCACATTGTTTCATATTACATATGATAGGATAGGATAAAGAGATGTGTTCTGCAAATGCTATCTCATTCCCCCACAGGCTTCCATAGCACATGGAAAAGGGGGGAAAAAAAGAACACAGACATAGATGGATGGCTACAAGAACAACGACCCAACAATCACCTCCTGTGCCTCTCGGCGAACATCATCCTCAGCAAGTACGAGAACAAATGAGGCTACCATCGACTGTGGCAGGGGCCCTCAGAGGAGAGAGAGAAAGAGGGCCCTCACAGAAGAGAGGCCCTCACAGAAGAAAGAGAGAGACAGACAGACAGACAGACAGACAGACAGACAGACAGACAGAGCCCCTCACCTATCCCATGTGTGGGGGTAAGGAGACAATATATAGCTTTGCAAAGTTGAACAACATCTTCGGTGAAAAATAACCAATACAACTTTTCAGAACCTTTAGTTGTTCCCAGGGAGCAGAGGAACAATGAATGGTAATATTCTCAACTCTGTGTTTACACTCATTTTTGCCAGAGCCCAAAAAGAAAATCGAGATTTAATCCAATGATGGCGGCTGGTGAGTTCGGTATGCACGGCAGGCAGAGGGTCTGATGACAAAACAAATGAACTAGTGTGCACAGACCTTCTTTCTCCAGACCCAGGGCAAATACACCGATACACTCTTCCTCTCCCTCTGTCTACCTCTCTCTCCCTTCCTTCACGCATCCCACCACACACACACACACACACACACACACACACACACACACACACACACACACACACACACACACACACACACACACACACACACACACACACACACACACACACACACACACACACACACACACACACACACACACACACACACACCCTCTGTCACTTTGCCTGTTTCCTG
The DNA here is from genome assembly GCA_026745465.1 of Lota lota. NCBI lineage: Eukaryota > Metazoa > Chordata > Actinopteri > Gadiformes > Lotidae > Lota > Lota lota. The sequence continues at coordinate 2,731,847 of JACYXH010000496.1, read as the reverse complement.
TTATTTCTTTGTGGTGCAGCGGGGTAGCCATGGGACTGCCTGGGAGATGCAACAAAGGTGTTTTTTTTTTAGAGCGGGGCGAGGGGCAGCTAACGTAATCAAACACCACAGCCTCCTGGGTACTCGAGTCTGTAGAATGATTGGTGGGAGTCGTCATTCCCTGTGATACATTTAGTCAACCACCCCACCCTTCCCCTTTTGTTGGGGGAGTTGGGGGGAGGGCGGTAGAAAAGGTCAGGAGAATGTGATATTTGTTCTCCGTCTCTGCGGAGCTGGAGCCTACGCTAGTTATGGACTTGGATGGATTCTTGTTCTTATCCTCTGTTTTTTTGTGACTACAGGAGAAACGGAAGCCTAAACCATGTGATTCATACAATATGTTAATGAGGTGAATATGCTAATGACCATTTTATATTGGATGGGAGCAAAGGGGCTTTAAGGAGGAAAATGCATCCGTGTTCGTTATTTTCTTTCCACGGGGAACTGAGGAGTGACCCTCGGGGGACGCTCGCCTTGATTACGAGTCGCAGGAATAGCAATCAATTGCCAGTGGCTGGAAGCGAGCTGTGGCATCAGTATATCCCTATGTTGTTAGGAAGGGTTGCAAAGGCACCGTACAGCCCATAGGAGTCGCCAGAGGCCCTTTTAGCCCGATTGACATACACATAGGGGTAAGATAACGCCAAGATAATACGATTTAAAAGAACATCTATTTAGCAGCTTAACTTGGAGCGCAGTGCTGGTGATTGAGAGAGGCCATTAAGGGTGTTATGGAGTGGGTGCCTGCCAGCACAGATGTCTGCGTGTGTTTGGCTCAGAACGCGTCCCGAAGGCTATCTGAGCAAAGTCAGAATTATGTTCTCTTCTTGTCCCAAAAAGCACTCCCATCCATCCACAGCTGTTCTCAATATCACTGACGAGCACCGTCTGAGTTATAGACACATCACTCATTATGAGTGAGGCATATGACTCTCAACGTGGCAGAAAACAAGCTTTATTTGGCCGCATTTTAACTTCAGAAACACAGGAGATTAGTAAAAATAAATAAAACGAACTAACTTTAAAGTGATGGACAACAGAAATCCGTAATCAACTTATAATTATGGTGTTAAGGCGTCTAAAGGTGTGCATTAAGCATTAGAAAATGATGGTCCATAATCCATTGCAATATCAAATTTTTTCAGTCTATTAATTTCCTTCTATTCCTTCAAGCTGATATAATGGGTGGGGTCTATTTATCAGCCTCATTTATTTTCTTGAAACGTTATTTGGTAGGTTTGTAGTGGATACAGCCCTCTGTGATATGTTGTGGCCTTTTATGTTAATCAAAATGATTACCCTTGCTGGTTGCTCTGATACCCATATTTTATGTCTTGGAATACTAAATTACATCGTATCTTATTATTCATTGTTTAATACAGTTGTCTGGCAGTGAAAACACAACCACGACTATGAGTATAACCTGTGTCCCTGGCACCTTAACGTTGTTGTGATATCCAGGTTTCTGCAGACACTCACGGTCTCAAATCATCTGATTAAATTGTGCTGAATTTAGAAACCACCAGGCTAATGAATATGATAATTCAACATGAACGGCAGATGTAATTTCCAACTATGGGGTAGGAGAAAATGGCAACCTATTAAGAAATTTCCACAGAGTAATTGCACTGCAGTGAATAGGTTCAATTTCCCTGTGAGTTTCTGCTCTTTACAAAGTGTTGAAGTAAATGTTAACAAGCAGGAAAAAGGTACTTGCAGTATCATGGCTCCAGGACGGTGGCGAGGGCTATAGAATCATCCGAATGCAACGGAAAGAAGAGAAACAAACTACTACTACTACTACTACTACTACTACTACAGATTCATGAACCATTTTCTAGTTTAATATGCTATTATTGTTTGTTTTGCATGTGTTCAGGAAATGTTTGTTTCATGTCTTAACATGTTCACCTGTGATTCTGTTTCGTGGTTCATCTGAAAAAGGGGGCGTGGCCTCCATGGACATCATTCAGACACCTGAAGAGGAATGCTGGGTCATACCAAGTCTATGAGGGGAGTGGGGGAGTTGTAGACTATTTTCGTCTTTGTAGCTACACAGTCCCAGTACATACTCCCATTTTTGTTTGTGTTGGTTTGGCCTCTTGGTATAAATACCTCTGTGCTTCAGTTTAAGGCTTGTTGTTGCTGATCTGATGCCATGTCAAGCTATTCTTGCATATAAATGAGATTTATTGTCGTTTCCTGTTTTTGTTACCACTTTTATAATATATATATATATAATCCTTTATTATAAAAAAAATGAAATCGACCTTTGTCCTTGTGGCTCACTTTGAAAATAAAACAGAATATGCTTTGAGATTTAATAAGTGACAAAAATACGAACATATGAACAACCCAAAAGGGAACTAAATATAGATATCAGTCAGCTTATATTGTGGCCATACTGTGCCTGTCTCCCTATGTCTGTTTCTGGTCTGATTGACACCGCAACAATCATCGGCTGCAGCCAATACACAGGGCTCAGAATAGCCACCATTCGACGTTTGAAAGGTTGATTTTTCCAGCATAAAGCACCAGATCAAAGGGGTCGTTGTGTCAGTTCTCCACTTTTTCTTTTGTCTTTGCACGAAAAATTCTCGAAGCTTTAAATACTAAATACAAAACAGTCACAACCAATTAATCAATGCACAAGCAACAGCTTAGTACTTAAAACGAATTGCTTAAACATCTTTATCTTTGGAACCGTTTTATTTTTGGATCGTTCGTTAAGCTGTGAGTTATATAGGTTGAGACAGAGTGATAGCTACTCTAAGAACAGTATATAACACTTGATCTTTTACTCTTCATCTTTTAGTTCACAAGCCCAGGGGAGGCAATTACAATTGGTAAAATCTTACCTGACAGCTCCTTAATTAGCTCCCATGAGTCAGCTCAATGTTAAATGAGCTGGTGGCCAAACCAAGATAGAAGCCTTTATACAGTCTCTGATAGCACGCCTGCTGGTGGATAGACAGCAATTCAACATCAACGTCATTTACTTTCTTTTTTGCCACATGTCTCTCAATAAAGAAATAAAAACAAGAATCAAATTTGAGAGGCTGCTGCAGTTAGCCTTTGAGCATTTAAGGACCATACAGACCTTGGGGTTTGAACCCAGAACCTTTCACCTGGTGGTCAAACACCCTATTGTACAATGATTTCATGTTCATGTCTTCATGAATTTACTTATTACTTATGATGGATGGACGTGGATGTAATCTGTGTAATTCCCATTCACAGATTCACAGATCCTCCATTGCTGCTCTTTGTTCTCTGTTCCCTTGGCCATAGACGGATAAATTCACACTGATTAACAAATGACAATTAGGACAGTAAGGTTCAGGGGAGAATAATTGTGCAATCCAGGTCAAAACCAACAATCTATCACTGATTGAGCGGCTCTAGCTCATAAATGAACGAATGCAGACAAAGCAGGGCCGTGCACAGACAATATGAGGGGCAGTGTCTCAAACAAATTGAGAGGCCTCACCCCCCACTGGCAGGATTTCAAGATGAGTCACCGAGCAAGAATTCTCTGTTATCATGACGACCGATTCAGTTTGATCTGATATATTTAGAATTATATTTATTACAACAACAACAGCATATGCAGTAGTGAAAACAACACCAACACAACTATTATTATGGAAAAGTAAAAATAGTAGTCCTTCTTTTGGCCCCGGGACACTTAAGCCAATGAGGGCAGTGGGCCACTGTATCAACCCCCTTCCTGTGCACGTGACGGAAACAAAGTGAGCGAATGTTGTATCAGTCCAACCTGTTGTAGTAATAGCCATTCTTTCACTGAGATCCCACTCCTTGCACCATTTTATGAGCGGCTTTGTGAAACTTTACACTGTCTGTGTCTGGGGATGCAATAGAGCTGAATATGAATGAATTGAGATGGATATGTGGAAGAGGATGAAAGAAAAGCTAATAAGGATGACCTCACCAAAGATAGACCAGAGAACGACATCAGCTGAAGACATTATTTATTCACCACTGTGCTTTTTTTCTTTCTTTTTTGTATCGTCCACCATCAAAATAGAGATGGGTTTGGTTTTGACATGGTTCAGCACAGCAGCAATTCATTTACTACATATAATGCAATACACCATTATGGACCAGAGAGAGAGAGCGAGAGAGAGAGAGAGAGAGAGAGAGAGAGAGAGAGAGAGAGAGAGAGAGAGAGAGAGAGAGAGAGAGAGAGAGAGAGAGAGAGAGAGAGAGAGAGAGAGAGCGAAAGAAAGACCTAGTATTTAATTTCCCTGGCTCTTTGTCCTTTCTTGCATGGCAGTGGCAATTGCTGCTATGTCTCTCTGCGTCTGTGTTTGTGTGTCTACTGGTCACACTGGCACTTGTCCTACGAGTAGAGTCTCTTAATTACCTGTGTATGTGTGTGTGTGTGTGTGTGTGTGTGTGTGTGTGTGTGTGTGTGGCTGTACACACACAGGTACACACAGGCACACGGGCCTGCTGTCATAACTACATTTGTAGTGTAAATTGGTACAAACCATTGTCCACCACAAAAATGTCACATGCATTGTTTGGTTTTTATTCTGTGCCTCTTAATGGGCTGGGTTTGTTCTATACAAACAAGTAATGCAGCATCTCTTTCTTTTTCGGATAATGCTGGACATGCTTTGAATAGGATTAGCCAATAGGATTTGAATTAGGATTATTAATAGGATTGTTATTTGTATTTCTTCTTTGATGGGATTATTTCTCGTTTGTTGTGTTATATTTTCATTTACTTTGGCTTTGAAAAAAAGCAGTATGTGCCATCATATGTATCTATGATGGTGGTATGTTTGGTGTATGGATACAATTAGGATTGGGGGAGAGGTGTAGATGGACTGGGTGTGGGGGGAGATGGTGGTGATGGGGGCTGCTGGAAGGCTGGAAGGAAATAAAATGCAGGTTTGTGGTTTAGCGGCTTGGGAGGGCATTTCTTTTACGTTATTCAAGGTTTTTCACAGTGACTGTTTGTCTACAAATGCCATATGACCATTTTGGTGTGTCAAATGGTCAATTTTCTTTTAAATAATTGGACAAGATCCAATTAAGTTGCATCACTTAAGTAAAAAATATTTAAAATTCATAAAACATGGTTTTCTCTTGGATGGGCACCTGAAGATGTTGGTAGAATCCAGACTCCATTTCATAGTGTCTGATATAGCTTGGTTAGCTTAGTTTAGTAATACAATTACATCATTTCGCCTCATAAACTCCATAAAAAAAAATATTTTCTTTTCATATAATGCTCGTCATTTTTCTCTATTAAAATAACAAAATGTTTACTCAATGTAAATGTTTTTCTCATTTTAAATCAGCTACAATACTGCAGGGGACAACCACAACAATTGACAACAAACAACAAATGGAAATAAAGGAACAGTATTTCACTAACATCTAAACTATTCCTATTTCCAAGTTAACAGACACTTAGAGTATAGAGGCAGAATGAAGGGATTGATCTAATGGAAGGAGAACAGATTTTGGTTGCTATAAATCAAGAAGTTAAATAATGCCCCGAACAAAGAAAAAAAGGTTCAGTGGAAAGAGATTAATGGCCCGGTGGTAAAGATTAATAGCAGAGATTAATGTGTTCAGAATACTCCCAAGCTATTAAATGAAAAAAACATCGATTAGCATTAGGGTTGCCTGCACTGCAAGTTTAATGTGAAATGCATGCACACTTGCTTATACACACACAAACACACGCACGCACGCACGCACGCACACACACACACACACACACACACACACATGCACACACACACACACGCAGGCACGCAGACACACACACACACACACACACACATAAACACTTAACGTTAATAAATGCAGACAATTCATTACACATTGTATAGTACTCAATGGGTACGAAGCAACACAAACCAGAGGAGGCGGGGGGGGGGGGGGGGGGGGGGGGGGGGGGGGGGGGAGTGCATAACTTAGAATAATGTCACTGTGAATTTGTTAAGAATATGTTTTTCAAAAATGTGTGGCATGAATTTGCAGCTATGTATTCTCAATGTAATTTAGACCAACCGAAAGCAGTCATTTTTCAGATTATGTTGCATTATCATGCTCTGAGTGTAGGGTGTATTGGAGTGCAGTGACCTTAAATGAGTTGCTTTTGATTGCTTCGGAAGAGATAATAAAATCCACCGTATTCAATATAGAAAATGCTCCAAACTCCTTTTGTTCACTTCATCATGTTGCCCTTTGTCCTGCCTCACTGTGGACAAATGTGTTGCAAATCAGTGCCTACCGAGATTCCATGTAACTTTATAGGAGCTGTGCTGTGTGGATAGGTTTAATTGTGTTTCTGTTTTATTGTCTAGTTCTGCACTGTTGGTAAGGCCGATATGTTTTCATCAACACCACTGGAACACATCGTAATTTCCCTAGTTTCTTCTGGGAACCATCCTAACACTTAAAACAATTTGAAATGGCCCCAACAAAGTGTAAATGTAATTATTTAGTCTTATTTACTTATTCCCAAATCAAATATTGGAGCTTAAGAAAATGCAGAAGGGTTGTAACTTGATCCGTCAGGATTTGTTTAAATCAAAGCAGGAAACAAGGTTTGTTTAGAATGGAATAATTACTGATGTTGACTTGATTTTGACTGATGCAATAAATACAACTTTCCTGTTAAATCAGGACGTTTTCTTTTCATTCCTTGTTGCATAACTACATGTGAAAATTATCTAACAAGGTAAAAGTTAACTTTCATTTAATGTTGTCTTTGATGAAGTGATGGGTGATTGTGTTTCTAATTCAAATGATATATCCCAGATGTGTAGGAATTGTTTTGTTGAATGTGCAAATAATCTGTTGTATTCTTTACCCATTCATACCAGAAAGAATACCTTCATCCCAGCAGCACATAATAAGTTGTCGGTGTGTGTGTGCGTGTGTGTGTGTGTGCGTGCCTGTGTGTGTGGCATCAGTCTGTGTGAGCTTCTCACACCTGATTCTTTTTTCAGCAGAGTAAAGCCTTGCTTGCAGAGGAGTCGAAGCTCAAAGCTCAAAGCTGAATTATCACTTTAGCTTGGTCGCCCTCAAGGTATAATTAGGAAGCAAGAAGTGTAGCCTTGAGTGGAAAAGGCTTTGGGTGATCCTCATTTTGACCATCTGTTCCCTGCCTCCGACTCTTGTTCCATTACATATAAGGACACGGGCCCCAGGGAGGGTTATCAAGGCCAACTGGAGAGTCTGGGAGGCAGTGGAGTGGCTGAGACTAGTCTAGCTACTGGAGAGAGTGTGTAGCTACTGGAGAGAGAGTCTGGTTCCACCCTGGCCACCTCCTGGCTAAAGGGTGCTGACGAGCCAGATGTTTATCCCCTAAGAGCTCCCTACAACTATGAGCCGGTGTCCGTACATAAAGTGTGTGGGTTCGGGGGTCCTACATGTTACGGCGCTGAATAATGCTGTTTCTGATTCTGTATGGGGAAGGAGTAGTAGTTATACAATTGTCATTGTAAATATCTGCAAATATGTTGTTAGGTAGGGAATAAACTCAAATGCATATTAAACAATGTATAATAGTAACAATATCTATATATACATTCATATGTATAAAATCTTCCCATGACAATAAGCAATATTAGTTTTCATATATTCATTTGCTCATACTAGATTATTAGAGTTGGTCATGTAGCCATGGCAATAATAATTGCCACAGTGTAAAATACACCTTGTGTATTATAGATTCATTTATTTATTTGTGTGACCAAAAATGGATTACAAAATGTAAATCTATCAGAACAATCAGAACCAGAAACGACATATTCAGCGCCGTGTACCTAGGACCCCTGAACCTGAATAATGGCCGAGCAATGTATGTTCCCACACCAGTTGTTTCATGGCACAGTGTCCGCGGCTGCATACATGATTCGCAGGATAGTTAGTACAGTTAGTGTTGAGCTGAAACATCCAACATAGAGACCACAAAATTATGCTGGTTCATGTTGTTTTTCTTCAGGAGTGTGTTGATATTTTGTGATCTGTGACATTTCTCAGAAGTCAAGCTAATGGCTTCATTCATAAGGATTACTTTTAGGATTTTATATCATATTGGATATCGCATTGGATACCACCCTTGCGGTTTATGGTTAGCACCCATGTTGCGGAATGCTTATTATGAACAACTACTTGAACAATTCATTTAGTGTATTGTGTGTATGCCTTTAAGACACACAAACAAAAAAGTATACACTAACATCAAATCAGTGCACGGGCAACCTCTCCCCACGATGTTGCTATAATTAGCGGGTTTCTGTCTCATTAAAGAACAGCATGTTGCACAATGTGTTGATGATTGTTAGATTGGGACCTTAACCGGAAATTCTATGTTATTAGAACTGATTCTATAGCAGCCCATCTGGTAGCACTGTGGTCTAAAATGAATCTGGTTCAGGGCACTTTATTGCCAGCATGTTGCCCCATCTTCTAAAAATATCATTCAAAATGCATCACATTTCACACTATTTGAGAAGATTTCTATACATGTATTATGGTAATGAATGTAAACATAATTCACTTCTGGCTGAATACTGTACAGCCACTGCACAGAGCCTGTACATGTAAAGGTGAGATAGACATCCTCATGAATATCATGTATGGAATCTTGGGTTGGAAACTAAAACACACCAGCAGGAGGGGAAATAATGTGATTGATCACTAAAAGATAAAGTCCTAACTCATTCCTGATGTGCATTGTCATGGGAACAGGATTTGCATCTCTTATTTGACTGTCCTCCATTAGTTCACTAGTTTATGTGTGCAGGATTATCACAAGTACACACACACACACACGCACGCACGCACACACACACACACACACAAATGTACGCACAGACACACAAACACAATCGACCCATGTATGCAGACGTGTACACATACACAAACAGATGTACCTGTGCATTCTAACACACACACACACACACACACACACAGACACACACACAAATACAAAAGTCTAAATGTGCATATCTGTACAAATACACAAACAGCATGTATGCATGAATACACGCACAACCACACATACACATACATACAACAACATTAATGTGCACACTTGTCGACACACAAGTACGCACGCACACACACCCATATGGTAATCACCCTGAACCATAATCCACTTGTCCAACTGCTTCACCTGTCACTCAACTTAAAACACATTAAACAGCTGCTGAGAGTAATTTATAGTGTGTTTTAGGCACCAAGTAAAAAAACAGATTGCAAGCCCCCGGTCTCTCCGGCTGATTGGCCATGTGCAACAGCCAATCAACAGGCTCATTTGTTATCCTCAAAGATATGTCACTATGGCTGTGTCCCCAGTTACGCGGTGACAGCCTGGTCGCTTTGACACGGCCATAATAGGACTTCCTGCAATGATCACTGAAAAGGCTACATGTGTCTTTGACCACAGAAGGTTGTGTTTTCATTTAGATCTTTTCCCCGTAGACATGATACACACATGAATACATGATACATACAAACACATGATTTTGAAAACAAATACATGAGAGTATGCCCTCTCACGATCTTACTGACGTGTGTGTGTGTGTGTGAGCTCCCTCCACCTGCGAGGGGGCTGGGGGGGGGGGGGGGGGGGGGAGCCGAGCTGGGGGAGATGTTTGTTATTCAGAACGCCTGGCACCGGAGCCTTGTACTTCTTCCAGGTGGAAAATGGCACCGCTGTCTTCATTCATCCACTGCTGTATTGGTATTCCGTCACCGCTGCGGATAGCCTTCCAGCACACAGAAATACACACACACACACACACACACACACACACACACACACACACATGCAGACATGCATGCTCACACATACACGCTCACACATACACACACACACACACACACACACACACAACCACACACACACAGCAGCACTGGCAGCAAAAAATAAGGTTCTTTAATGCTAAGGGTACGTATGCTGCCGTGACAGAATTCCTGTCCTCATGACTCCGTGTGGAGTCTTCCCACGGAAGGAAAAACACAGTCAATGAGTGTTGGGAAGCTGAGCCAAGGATATCGATCATCTGTCTCTGGTGCCATGCATGGACACCCTGGATGGACACACTCTAATGGGTTTTGGTGTGTGCGTGAAGGCCGTGTGTGTGTAGATGTGTGTGTGTGTTTGTGTGTTTGTGTGTGTGTGTGTGTGTGTAGATGTGTTTTAGTTCGATGTGTGTGTGTGTGTGTGTGTGTGTTGGAAGGAGGTTTACAGTCTGTAGGGGGATATAGAGCAGAAAGAGATGGTAATGAAACAAGTGGGAATGTTTGAAGCTGTTCAAACGTGCAGGAGGGTCATAATTCTCTTTCATCCACCGAAAAATTATGAATCATCCACCAAGTGTATTGTTTTCTTTCACATTGCAAAATATGAATCACCCAAAACGTCACCAATGTCATAGCATTCGTGTTTTATATGTGCTTTGAATGCATGCCAATGAGCAGATTAGTAATACGAATGCAATTTTGGAACTGAATTCATGTTCTGTGAAATACATTTACTCCATAGAGCTTTATTCCATACGATCATCGATCTTTCCACACAAACCGATGCACCCGTATTACAACACATTATGCGATGTTTACATAAATCCATAGCACATTTACATCGCTAGTGTATGTTTTGCATAAAGATCACCAATTACAGGAAAAGGTAGTTTAGAAAAGCTCTTATTTTACACACTTGAGTGGTACCCCGGAACCCCCGGACCCTCGCTGTCTTATCCAGGACAGTGGCCAGCTGGCACTTGATGCTCTTATAACCCCCCCTCCCTCCTCTGTCTCCCCTCACTGGTCAAGAGGAGAATAGGGCTGCCAGAAAATGCATAGCAAAGTCAAGTTGAGTCAAGTTTATTTGTATAGCGATTAATCACAGTTCCAGTCTTTATGGACTTTAAAGTACCTATTGGTAAATGTATGACCCCCCATAACCCTAGCCCCCCAAAGGGCAAGAAAAAACTCCCTTGATTAACAAGGAAGAAATCTTGAGAAGGAACGCAGAGTGAGGAATCTCTCCTCCCAGGGATGGTCAGGAGAGCAATGGCTGCCATAATTGAATATTATAAATACAATGTTAATTATCTTTTTTGTATTGTCCATGGTGATGGGGTGCTGGCTTGTGAGCAAGCTGTCAGGGATGGCCAGGCGTCCAGACACAATCACAGCAACACACTAGAACAGAAACAGCATTATTGTTAGATGGGGCAGGGCGCACAAGGAACATGTAGGGAACCACTAATCTAGTACCCATTGGAAGCAGGAGTAGGTTAGTGCTGGCTAACACGTGGATTTAGCTGTAATGAGAGCTGAAGGACACTTCTAGGAGCCAAATGAGAGTGTAAAGAGGTAGGTTTTAAGTTTGGATTAGAATGTTTCAGCAGAGTCAGCTTTCCTGATTACTGGTGGCAGACTATTCCACAGATAGGGCGCCTGCTGATTTATTTTAAACTTTTGGAATTGATAGATGACCGGAGGGAAGGAGAAGGACAATAGGGAATAATAATGTCCTTCAGATAGAATGGTGCTAATCCGTGCAGGATTTTTAAAGATAAGCAGTAGTACCTTAAAATCTGACCTGGCATTAATTGGAAGCCAGTGGAGAGAGGAGGGAATAGGAGTAATGTGGTTGGATTATCTGGTTCCAGTTAGGAGACTATTAGCAGCTTTCTATACAAGCTGGAAGCTTTATGTAGTGGTGTTTGGTAAACCAGAGAACAGTGCGTTACAGTTGTCTAGTCAAGATGATAGAAATGCATGGATGAGCATCTCTGCAGCAGTTGTGGATAACTTTGGTCTGATTTTAGCCATGATTCTGAGATGAAAGACTGCAGTTCTGGTAATACTTTCCAAAGAAAGCATAGGGTCGAACATGACACCAATATTTTTGACACAGGAACTTTGGGATATAGCAGAGCCCTCAAAACACAATGCCTTCAAATGTTAGATGTTAGTTGTTGCTTTGGGCCGATTATTATCAGCTCTGTTTTCCTTGTGTAGGTCGTTTTGGGACATCCATATTTTCATTGAAGTCAGGCAAGATTCAACCTTCTGCATCCGGTAGGAGTCGTTTGATCCAATAGGAATTGAGTGTCGTCAGTGAAAGGTAATTCTGTAACTAGGAATAATATCGCCCAGAGGAAGCATGTAGATCGATAAGTGCGGTCGACGGAAGACCCTTGTGGAAGACCAAAGCTTACGTTGCAGTGTTTAGATTTTGAATCTTGAGAAGATCCGAGCCTTTCATGCCAACATAGTGTTAGAGATGACCAAGAAGAATGCTATGGTCAATTGTGTTGATGGCGGCACTGAGGTCAAGCAGCACCAGCAGGGAGCTTGCACTGTTGTCCATGGTAAGGAGAAGATCGCTTGCCACGTTTGCCACAGCAATTTCAGTGGAATAGAAAGTCCTAAACCCAGACTGAAAGGGTTCAAATAAGTTGTTTGTCATCAGGTGATTGAGGGTTTGGTTAGCTAAAATTCTTTCCAGTACTTAAGAAAGAAGAGGAAGGTTAGAGATGGGCCGGCAGCTGCTGAGTACTTCAGGGTCTAGCCGAGGTTTCTTGAGAAGAGGTTTTATAAAAGCAGCTTTAAGTAGAGGAAAGTGTTCCAGTAGATAGGGACAGGTTCATGATGTTGAGCATAGCAGGTCCAACCTTTGAGAAGAGTTCTTGAAGAACCTTGGTAGTGGGTTTAGATGCCTGTTTTAGTTTAGCCAGTTTGTCCAAGGAGATTGTGCTGAACTGCAGGAAGTTTGCTTTAAGGGGGACATCTGGTGCCGCTCTTGTATAGTGTTCAAAATGTACGGGAAGCATCACCTCTTTGCTAATTTATTTGAGTTGCTAGCAGAGAGGGGGGAACCCATTTTCTGCGGCTGTTTTTGTGTCAGTCCTTTTACAGTGTCAAAGAAAAACGGTGGGTGGTTTTAGTTTTACTGAATCACACTGGAGAAGTAGACTAACACTAACAGGCTCTGAATGAAAATGCCAAGTATTATGGGGCCATGAGATGTAAAATGCATTGCATCCAGATGAGATCAAAGAGGGAAAATGCCTGTGGGACAAAGTGAAGGAAGGAAGGGAGAGAAAGAATTAGAAATTCATTTTATCATCAATGGCTTTATATAAACTGTTATGACTAATATCATTATTATCAATATGACTAGAAGACGGCCAATACATTTTTAGCACAAGCTGACTATGGTATCTATCTATATCTATTATATATATGACATATATGTGGTGGATAGATAGATAGCTAGCTAGATAGATAGATAGATAAATGTAAGTTGAGGTTATGCTTTTCCTTTTAAACAGTCATTTCACATGCAGATCAGGTGCTTACTCTGCATTCATTAACTGTGAATTAATTGCACAAAAAAAGATACATCAGAGACGCAGAGCTGTTTACCCCATTCTAGTGCGTTGCCAATGTCACAGTGTTCTCATGCACCACAGCACAGCACGGTGTGACACGGCTAGCTTTGTTGGACTGGTTTGTTGAGCTGGCATCTCCATCACTGTTTGGCTTGACCTTTTAGCACTCAGTTAAGTAGTACACTTGGGAGGCAACGTGAAGAAACAAAAAAACAATGGTTTGCTCTCAATGTGGCAATAGAAGCCCCAAGTCATACAAAGCCATAGCCTTGCTGCACAGCCAGCTGTGTAGAAGAGTATTTGTGAAAAAAGGAACACAAAAAATAGTACACTTAACAGGGCTATGGAGGTTTCAGTATTGGAACATCTCTAAAAGATGAACATTTTTCTTGCTTTACTTGTTTATGGGCCCATGGTTGTCATCCACACTTTATTTAACTATGCTTTAAAAATATAAATAAATCCCCTCTGAAATCTTAAGGTTGTGTTACAATGACTTGGTTCATACTGGTCAACCAGAAAAATTGGCTATGGGCTAAGTTTGTCTCTGATTTTTTTTTTTCAATGTGTGGCATATTTATTACCCTAAAATGCTCAGAATAGACTCAGACAGGATTATACACCAGGCTTGAAACTTGCACCACCCATTTAAGTGTCACCAAATGTCAGCATTTAGATACATGTGTCATGATGTATCACACCGCCGTTTACCCATTAGTTAGATCATCTTTTGACAAACACAGTGAGGTGTACTCCCAGTCACCCCTTCCCCCCTGAGATTTCATAGTGACGCTGGAATGTAAACCTTGCAAAGTAAGTCATCTGGAGTGGGAATGAATGTATTGCTACACATTCACATTCAAAATGGGCTTCAAAACACTTTTTATTTACTAAGCCCGTCAGACCATCCTGATCTCGTGCTCACATTCTGTTTCTCTCTGCAGATCAGTCTGGCATCCAGACCATTGAAATATTCTCCCAAAAATGTGTTTAAAAATCTTTTTTTTTTAAATGGACGATAACAATGCTAAAAGCCACATTTTTTGACAAACGTAAGGCCTTGGCCATATGCGGGAAATCATTTGCTGCCAGGCCTATGCCAGACTTGTATTCATTGGGAATTGCAAACTGGAATATCTGGATGGTCTCACAAGGCTACATATTTACTCACATTACTGATCTATCAACAGGTAGTGTGGTGGTGCTGACATAACACATTCACAATCAATTCTTATCCTAACTTGTCTCTCTATCCTATCCGGCCTTTAGCCATACCTTCTCTGAATTAACCACCCCCTCATGTCCCATCGCTGTCTCTTAGTTTGAGCCAACTGAACTGTGAAAACATGTTTCATGTGACAGTCTGCCGACGCTTTTCATTCATACTTGAAGACAAGATGTTCATGTCAAGATTGCTTTTCGCACAGGACTTCCCTAAATTGAAATAAAGCTTATCTGATACAAGATAATTCAATAGGCATAGATACACACAATATTCAACCGGTTTACTTAAAGAGTTATGCCAGAGGTGGACTAGAGGTATCATGGATTGGCACAGGTTATAAATGATGTATTCAAATACTGCAAAGGTGTTTGCAGGGGGGAGTGCATTTTCAAAGAGAGTACTGCTTCACACGCGTGTTTTGAATAAATCGCGGTCTGCAAATTTAACTCTGTTTCAGCAAGAAAGTTTGACCATTGACGGAATTATTCAGAATCAGACCAATGGATAGCGCAAACCCCTTAACAATGACATCAATGGTCCAACTTTTCCACAATTCTTTTGAGTTAAGGTTGCAGACAGCAAGCAGTATACTCAATTATGTGAGAAAACAGCATGAGAGTTTACTTTAAAGTGGAACGAGTAACAAAATGAAGGTCAATATATGTGAGTCCACTCTTTGCAACGATGCACCAACCTCACTGGGATATACAGAGATTTTCTTAGTTTGGGAACTTTTTCAACTGTAATGCCTATCCTGCTATTGATATTTGTATATAAGGATGGAATCTATCTGATTAGTGTGTGTTTCTGTTCCTCTTTAATAGTACTTTCTGCTAGTCCACCCATATTTCATTGAAAGAGTGGAGCGAAGCTGTCTTTTCTTCCCTGGGTTCTCTGGAGAACATTGTCCTGTCATCGTAGTGCTGCCGAGCTGTGATGCACTGTGGAAAAGCCATTCGCCGTCCCCAACGGACTACTTGCGGTCTATTTGCTGACAACATGTAGAGATGGAATGGAGGTGAAAGCGACCGGCTTATTTAGATGAAAGAATCCACGGGAGGGCTGGGAATACAAGACTGCACCGCCTACGCTAACCAAATGTTGGCTTTATTCATTTTTATTTTTTTAACTTTTGAGCTGCATGTGTGTGTGACATTTAAAAAATGGAATTGGAATATGACTTATTGGACATCATCACATCAGCTCCTCCATGGATAAAGAAACATACAGTATATATTGTATTAATACACAGTATATATCGCATATTGACCTAAAAAACAGCAAAACAAACAGAGTGAATGTCAAATGAGTGCATTAAGTAAATCTGTAAGATGGCAAAGTTCAACCAAGTTTCCTAAAAACTAAGTTTTTTTCCAAGTAACTAAGTGTACTGTATTTTCTCGTAAACTATGTTTCCTATAAACTTGGCCTGAACCCTGAGGTTCCTTTTCGTCTGCAAAGTTCTCTGTTGAGCTACAGAGGGACAGCTCTAAGAGTTTAATTGACTACAAACGCACACACACACTCCGTATTTCCATCTCGTCCTTGCACTCTTTTACCCCTCCTGGGAACCATCCGCATCTCCAGCTGAGCATTAATGGTAGGCTACATGTTTGAAGCAGTTGGAGAGAGCTTAAACCACAGGGGGGTTAGCTGGGAAATTCGGTATTCTGAATGAGACGTGCAGATACCGTCCAGAACCGAGACATCCTCTAAAGAAGCCCACCATCTCAGCCACTCAACCTTCGCCCCGAAATGAATTCCTTGTGTGCTTTCGCTAGCTGTTGTTCTTGTGTGAACAGCAGTTAGCAGGGATGCGGTGTGTACCTCTGACCGTCAAAGAAAAGTACAAAGAAAGCACATGCTTAGTGATTTGGAGTGTGTGTGTGTGTGTGTGTGTGTGTGTGTGTGTGTGTGTGTGTGTGTGTGTGTGTGTGTGTGTGCGTGCGTGTGTGCGTGTGTACGTGTGTGTGTGTGACAGAGAGTACACGTTCAGGTAGCTTAGTATCCTCTTTCATTTCTTTTATACAAAATGGAATATGAACATAAAACTATTATGCAGCACAATGGACAATCACAATGGACACTAATTACACAGCTAAGAAGAAACAGTGATGATTCATTCTGCTTGTGATGAGTCTTGCTGCTTCCACAAAAGAACCGTTGAGTGTGCTGTGCATGTATGACATGTATCATTGCTTTACCTATAGCTAAATGACTGGACGCGGTGATGCAACGAAAAACACTTGACGTCCACTGCCGCACGCCACTATTTGAATACTTCTTAAAGACGTACTCCTTTGTTCTTATGCCATATTGAAACAAATTGAGCTGATACGTCCTATTAGATTTTCATTTCAGTAAATGAGGATGTGTCAAAACCCAAGTAGTTCATTGGCACAGTTTATCTTCAGTGTGTTGTGGCGGCAATCCGACTCAGCTGCCTGCTTCACTAATGTATCTCTTATAGTGCTGTAGGGAAACTGATTGAAGCTGAATTAGTTAATGCAGCCATAATTATATAATTTATTAGTTCATTTATCTTATGGGGGTTTAAATGCTTTAGTTAAATAGTGACTGTTATTTCTATGATTTAATCTAATAGATATAGAGAGAAATTATGGGAAATAAACCTGGTGGAATATTTTCAGCTGACTATATATATGGTAAGGTTACATTTGTATCCTAAAGAGAAAAAAATATTACCAAAAAACTAAAGAGAATACCAGTTATTTTCTAAATGAGTTGTGGCTTGAAGCTGTTCCATAAAACATTCATAATAATTGTTGTCGGATACAAATCGCTCTTCTAAATCACGGGAGCCATTTTTATGCATGGGATTTGCGGACAGGTTTGCCTTATAACTGGCACGTGGTTTGGAATAATGGACTCTATATTTTGCCCCATTCATCATCCAGGCCAGCACTCTGACCCCGGCGTGTACAATTGCATGTGGAAAAGTAGTACGAAGACAAATGGTTCAAGGTTATATGCACTACCTCCCTTATTTTCACAGGTTGACATTCATACATTATTGTTATCCTTTTTCTGTGCTATTACTGGCTACTGGGCTCCTGGGATCCCTCAAGAGAACAGACATTTCAACTGAGTCACTGGTTCACGTTATAATCAAAATATTCCCAGAAATGTCTGGAGTTGAATTATTACTTCCAATACATGTATATGTCACTCGTTCACCGTCATTACTTCAAACTATTTCAAAATGGCTGGCATTCACATATTACGTCCAATAAGAGAAGATGTGTTGCAATCCCAGTAGACGAAAGGATGTTAGAAAGAGAGAAAAGAGATTGCAATGGAAAAGCAACAAAAGTTATGAGCGGAGATACTAATGAAGCAATAGACATTATTAGGAAATATTTTAGTTATAATAAATCATAATGATTCAAATTCTTCGATTTAATTTAAATATTTAATCACACGTGTATTTCCATCTTCATGCTCGATGAAATTATCAGGGCATGTATCGATGTACCAGAGTAGACACTGTGTTGTGGAGAAGAAGCGTATGAGAGTGACAACAACAACAACAATAACAACAACAACAACAACACAGGATATTGTCAGCCGCAGTGTAAGCACGATAAACCCTCAGGATTCCAAAGTATTGCAGACTCGCTGAAGAAAATGCACCAGACTGGTATGCGTGGATCACCTGACAGGGTGGTAAACACCCGGCAGAAACACAACAAGGGCGTCCTCCTTGGCCTCAGTAATCCAGCGTTCTGTGCCGTCTTTGTTGTGGTAGGATCCTCCCCCCACCACCACCACCACCACCACCACACCATCTGTCTTCTCTGCCTGGCACCCAGGGGTCTCGTCGTCGGTCCGGCTACCATTAATATGAGGGTCTGCTAGGTGGGCATGGGAACAATGGGATTACCGCTAAGTTCTGTGTCATGTTGACCCACCACTTTGGGAAACGGTGATTAAGAATGTAATCATATAATATTCTGAAGGAAGATTAAGTCAGCTGCAATAAGGGAAGTCTGTTAGGGCAGAGGTCTTGGCTTTGAATGAGGGATAAACGGTGTCAAACAGGGTTATTTAGTCACTGTGCGTCCTAGACGTTATTAGAAACCAGAGAATATTTCTTTTTGATACTGTGCACAAAGAACAGGATGTTAAAGGGCCCCTATTACACCACCAGGTGTGAGTGTGATTAGCCATTACAAGCCGTTTAAAATTCTGCCTTTTCCTGTGCCTTAGTGACATCACAAGTGGGAGTGTTCACCTAGATGTATGATGGATAGATAAGCAACATTTGCTATAGTCCACTGGTTAGGCTAGTAGACTGCTCTATTCAGTATACATCTAGGTGGACACGCCCACTTGTGATGTCACTAAGGCACAGGAAAAGGCAGAATTTGAAACGGCTTGTAATGGCTAATCACACTCACACCTGGTGGTGTAATAGGGGCCCTTTAACATCTTAATACCTCTAAACTTATTACGCAGCAAAGAGTTGTTGGTGCTCGGCGCAGATGAGAATGTCATGTGTTCTTATTGTCTTCGCTCAGCATCAGCAGAACAATAGCCTCACCCTCTGGAGAAAGGCCTTTTATCCAGCACTCATTTGAGATCTGCACGGTACCAAATGATCCCCTCTGCATGCAATACCATCTTAAGTCAGAACAAAACAAATACAAAAAGGCAAAAGGCTTTGTGTGTGTGTGTGTGCCTCTTGGAATGTTTTTCACTCCTGTGCATTCCAATCCCCAGCCGAACAAGATATGCTCGCCTCCTCCCCACACATACTTATGCTTAACCACACCGATGCTTGGCACATAAAGACAGGTGCTCCGCTATTGTGCGGCCACCTGTTTGCCTGCCTCAAATTTCCCAATCGTTACTTGCTGACAGATCATTTTTTGTTCTTCATATATTTGCCATTAGGGCTAAAGACACTCTTCGGGGGTACTGACTTTAATTTAGGAGATGTAATTAGAGCGGTGCTTCAGTTTGAGGAATCCAGCAGAGAGTGAATATATATTACACCATGGAGTGATGTACGCTTTAACCTTTTAACAACGGTTCAACGGCCGATGGCCATTGATTTTTCTGGAGGAGGTGCCTGCCGGAGGTGTCTGAGGCCTAACACGCCCTTCCGAGATTATATTGACTCGGTGCTGCTGCCGTAAATACCTTCACTGGCAGATTATATGAATGAAGGCCTTATTCTTGGCTGTGACCACTGCTCCATGTACACGCCCTGCAGATTAATTGGACAGCGCCGAGGTGAGCCCTGGCCTGATTACAGCAGCAGCAGACGGAAGAAGAAGATTGGAGAACTCAAAAGGAGAAACATCATAGAAACCCTTAAAACGTTCTAGGTGTCGTTTATTCTTATCACCAGAAAAGGGACATAGTTTGTACCTCAGACATGTTTACAAACTATTGAGACATTTCTGAGGACACTTTTAGTTTGGATAAATTCACTTGATTCTTTATCTGTGTAGAGGCTTATATTTGCTGATGTGTTGTTGTGTCTGTAATGCAGGAGAAGTGAAAGACGGATGACTCGATTTGATTCATAAGAATTACCAATACTTTATATTCTTCTTGTAGCAAAATGCTTCCACACACACACATACAACATTGCTTGGTCATATTTTTTTGTTTGTTTTTAATGATATCACCCTAGGTGAGAATAGTTACTATGTCAAGTACACATGTTCAGAGCAGACAAACCCATGAGGCAGGATTCCTTCTTACCTGCAATGCATTACGGGATCCCATTTCATTCAGCCAACTAAGAGCCACCAAGTTGGTACACCACAGTAAAGCACCTTCGCACCGTTTGCCGAACAAGAAAATAAAAAGTACCACGGCACAGTTTTCCCCTTTTACATTCTCACCAAAGTTTTATACAAAAATGCCAATATACAGAAGTACATCTAGAAAAAACAAAAGAAACAAAGACGGAATAAACCCCCCTGTGTTGTAATGTAGCAGAGAAAATAAAAGGCATCACGATGTTTGTGTACAGTCTGTAGAGTTGTGTCTCTGTTAATCATAGATCACTACAGGAAAAAGAGGCAACTAACTCAAATGCTTGCTATGTTCAAATGGTTACAAATAGACGTGAGTCGTAGGGGACTAAACTCGACAGATGACAGATGTTCTTGGCAATTCAATTTAAACAATGCACAACAACGAACGATCTGTGTCGTGGAAACACGCAACAGCAGGCCGGTGTAAATAACCTTTTAGCTGTTTCGAATTGATAAGCTGTCTTTCCCGCTCCTCCCTACGTATCTCACTGTCCTAGGCATCATAATGACTTGTAACAGGTTAATAGAGAGCTGTTGATTTTTGCTGAAGTTGCCCTTTGACCAGCATAAATTAGCAATTAGCAATCCCTGCCCTTTTAACCCCACTTTATCTGGAAATAATTAAGATCCCAATTAAGATTCCAGGTGTTGGGTAGTTTTCTTTTTCCAATTCATTTGGTTTTAATGCGTTTCAAATGCTTTTTACTGTCTGATGCAACAAGTCCACTGGCACCGTACCCTGAGGCGAACATTCTGTTTACATCAGTGACCTTTTGAAGCCAGCCGCGACACATACCTTGTCAGCCAATAGGGAGAAGCACTATCAAAGCCATCAGACCTTGCAGGATTCTGACCTGAGTTAGATATTTATACTTATTTTCAATAGAAAGGTTGGCTACAGAGTTCTTCATTTGAACATTTGCTCTGAGCTGTGTGTAAACCCATCTTGCTCCTCTGATCACATATTTCCTCAAATGCATATTACCTCGCATAATGCATTACCTGAGGTAGACAAATAACACTGGTTCCGATAATTAGGGGACACCGTACATACTGCAGTTGTCTTGAAAAACGAAAGTTAAAAGGTTTGCATTTTGTGAAAAAGTCAGGTGACCCGATTATGTGTCTGATTTCTTTATAACTTTGTGATCATCTGAATTTGGCCTTCCAATTTATTTCATATCACAAATAAATAGTAAAAATGATAAAAACGATGATAAAATAGTAAAAAAAAAGAGGTTATTTTATACTTTCTTCTTCTGTTGTACTGCGACAGTAGTCCAATATCACATTGAGAGTCCAGCATATTGTAACGCACATTTAATGCACAAAAGTTTGGGCCCACTTGGCTTTCTTTGACTCCTTTCGATGAATACAGGGTAAATCCAGTTTACATTTCTCAGCTACCTCTTTCCTTCTATTTCCTTCAGAATCCTTGTACATTTCTGTGTATGAATGGTAGGAAATCCATTTAGGCCTATACTGGGTCCAAGAAATAGTGTTTCCTTGGAAATAAGTTTGAAATACATTTTCACACATCTTGAGAGATCTGAGATCAGGAACCAAGAAACCACCGTCGTTTTTCACTGGAATTCTTGGAGGACAGAAGGACAAAAGTATTCACATGGATAAACTTCATGCAACACAGGGTGGATGCGGATGTCCCTGGATAGCCACTCCACCATATGTCTCCCAAAATCCCCAACCGCCGTTGGGGGACTGTCAGAACCGATGCCCTCACACTGTACTTTCCATTACCCACTCAGAGCTCTCCAAAGAGGGCTTTTCCTCCTCATTGTCATCGTACTGGAGGAGCATGCCGTTGACTGACAGGCTGCGCTTAGTCCAGATGTTACTGATCCTGCGCGGGTAGCTACTGACGCATTGTGTGGTGCCCACGTGGCCCATGTCGAACGAATGGCTCCTCTTGGGCTTGCTCTCCTGGGGCAGCCCCAGCAGACGGCCCAGCATGGTGGAGGACTCGGCCCTTCCCAGCAGGGGCTCTTTGTCGGAGGGCGGCACCACCGCCACCGTCATCATCCCGGTGGCGGTCACGGAGCAGCCGGCAGCATCCTGGTGGTCCTTCACCGTAACGCTTCGCAGCTCCAACGAGGCGAAGGCCCCTAGAAGGTGGTCCAGGTGGGGCCGTCCTTTGGTGCCCGGGCCGTGCCTCCTGAACTTGCTGCTGGGCAGGGTGTTGCACTCGCTCGCCTGGAGGCTGTACTGGTCCGTGACCCCTCGGCCGGTCCGGCTGTCCAAGGAGTTGGAGGAGTTGGACGAGGAAGAGAGGCTGCTCTGGAGGGAGCCGCACTTGAACTCCACCATCTCCTCGTGCATGACTACCACCGTGGGTTTGGCCAGCGGCTGGGCGCCGTTCAGCCGGTTCAAGCCACCGTTGGTCTGCGAGTACGTGTTGCTGACGCTGGGGAGCTTGCTGGTCTGGATGCCGCTGGTGGATTTGTAGCGCACCATGAGGATAATGATGAACACTAGGAGTGTGGCCACAATAATTCCGCCAATCACCAGGATCATGGTCCCTCCCAGGAAGCCACTGTGGAGGGACTGGCACTGGGGATAGTCGTCCGCGGTGGCGAACTGGACACAGCCCACGATGTTGGTGGCAGTGAGTGTGGTGGCTGTGTCCTCCCAGATGGCCAGGACACACAGGTCGTATTGCATCCCCGGCACTAGGTTACTCACCAGGAACGCTTTGTTAGCCATGGGGATCATCCTGAGGAGAGAGCAAGGAGTAAGACATCATTAGACATGCATTAGATATGCATTAGCATGAGCAACATGAACCGTTCTTTACATGAGGAGTAGTTTGGCAGATGGGGGGGGGGGCCTCAAGGAGGATGGGAGGAGGGCCTCATTAGCAGGTTGGTCATATCGACCAACAAATAATGATTTCCTAATGCATATGACGCAAAGCCTTGTGGGGTGTGAAGACATGCAGCTAGTTATCGAAATATCAACCTGCTTACATAAACAATTACATTTAGGCTTGATATGTTACAATATTCTCTGTCCATGATGGGCGTCCTGTCCTGACAAGTGTTGAGTACCTTGTGGTCGAGGTCTTTGGCATGAACCAGTTTGGGAACTACTGGGTTAGAGCATTCATAGAATTCCCAAATGGGGAACCCACTATTGAAGTACAACAAAAAAACTGTCAAGTCTACACAAGCAAAGCGTTCAAAGATTGTCATTTAAATGTAATTTAATAGCTAAACTACGTGAATCTTTAGGAGATTAATGCTCATTCTTTATTTTGCATCTGATATACTTGTAATTCATTATTAGAGAAATGAAATAGTTCATTTGTATGAGTACTTCAATCCATTATTACAAGTTACTTAAGCCATTGTGCAAGATATTATGACAGAATAATTAAAATCTGAAATTACCAAAATGCCTTTTCCATCAAATTCTAAGCTCCCATTTCTCCAACTAAATTTGCAAGTCCTTGCTTCTTTTATGTTCCACGATGGGATGCCAATCAATCACATGCTAAAAGAATCACTGTTATTTCCATGGCAACAGCTTTTGATGGATGCTTTCAGCTACCAAATCCATCTGTCCCACACCAGATATAGCAGAGGCAGATTTAATTTGTAACAAGCGCAACCAACATTAAAGCCCTGCTAAGAATTTAATTAGCTTGACAAAATATACCAGTTCCTGCCTTTTAATTACATTGCAAAGGTAAGCCAGGCATTCCAGAATCGTTTTATTTTAATAAATGACCTTACGCCCCATTTAAAGAACAAATCCAATAGCAACTAGCAATTAGCATTCAGGATAGGGTCTGAATACGATTGTAATTATACCTGCAGTTTGTCTCTGGTGTATAGGCATAACTGCCATGGTGAGCCTGAATAGTCAAACATGCTTTGCTGTTAACTTCTAACGCCTCTCAACCTCGCTCAGGAGGGTTTCTAATTAGCCAAGAAATGCAATGTTTCTCAATTGCATTGTTCAATTGCCATTGAAGCTTTCGTGGGTGACTATGCTAATTGAGAGGGAAGAATGGAATGTCATTAACACTGCATTAATGACTTTTCGATAATCTATTTAATTGGATATCGTGGTCATTAACCATACCTGAACTACTCCAAAATAACTAACTCACTCTACATTTTATCGATTCATTGGTTAGTCGATTGGTTTGTATGATTGATTTATATTATTAATTGATTTGTATATATATCTTTTTTTTATTTTGTATTATTTTCTTCTTCTTCTACTTCATCTTCTACTTCTTCTTCTTCTTGCTATTCTATCATTGCCACGACATGTCTGCTTTATGTAACGTTTGGTGGCCGGGTGATGCTCATTACACATCGGCCTGTGATCAAAAAACATTTGACCCCTGATCCCCTGTGCCGAGCGAGTTCAAGCCATCGATGACCGCTGGCTTCGGTGCACCGGGCACGTGCGTAACGAGCTCTGATCGCACAGCGTGGCTACGTAACCAACACGCCAGCCGAGGCCCTTTGATGCCCTTCATTGCTTATTTATGAATTGTCTTCTCCATTATTCAAAAGAGGTGGTATACATGTGTACATGCATGAGCTCACGGCAGCAGAAGCTATTTCTTTTTTCACCCAGCAACCCGTTTAGACCATGGCGGTGTAGCCTAGATAGATTTTTACTGGTGCCAGTGGGCTGGTCTGGGGGGGGGACAACAATCCAGGGGCTTGTGTCAAGGTTCATGTGAAGAAGAGAAGGAGTGCAGTGGTGAGTAACGAGGTGCTATGCTTAGCTTCTTTTATGAACTTAAACTATACCCTGGAACTATTGAAAAATCATCAAATTTGCCATCTGACATTCAAAACCCAAAGGAAACTGCTGCCATTACATAAGGTAGGACATAATCGATGTCTCTTTTTTAGTTAGGGGATACGGACTTGCCATAAAGTACTACTGTAAGTCCATTATCAAATTATGTCTATGTTATATATTTATGATGCTATATTTTCATAAAAATTCAAGTGACTTTTAACTTTTTGTAATATTTTTAAGACCACATTATTCCAGTATAAAAAAATGAAAAGTAAGGATTAACAAACTATGAATTTTTGTTTCTGAAAATTTACTAAATTCTCCTGTAATGCAATATACACCTTTTCTATAATATACAATAGATCCTAAAAGGGCCACTAAGCAACTATTGATAAACATATTTTTTCATGTACAAAGGTTTCTGTCACCTGGCCAAACAATTTTCATAAATCAAACACACACAACAAACTAAATCATGTGTTTTGCGGCAAATTTGCACTACATTCCTTTCTCCCCCATTTCACAGACTTGCAGCGTACAGAAGATCAGATAAACACAATCAGCATACAAAAATGATGAGTTCCATCCAGAGACCCTGGACAAAATAATGACCATCGGAAAAATACCACATACACAACCATTCTTATCTCATAACAGCCACAGCCAATACACCAGCCATCTCACTGCCCCTCTGCTGTGTATGGCATCAGCTGTTGGTTCATTTTAAGGTTAATTTTAAAGGGATAGTTGTGTTGGAAGTTGAAAGGGGGGGGGGAGGGGGTGAATCGCATGGGGCTAGTAGTGGTGTGTATAGTGGTGTGCACAGGCTTTTAATGGGATACATTATTTGCTGAAGGGATTCATTAGCATTCGATTTGGATTACACAATAGAGCGTTCCGGCATTTCTACTCATCTTGTGATAGTGTGTATATTGTATGTTGTTAAGTGTATAGTTTTGTTATTTGTGCATGGCCACAATGCACCACTACATTCAAATTACTGAAGAGGAACTATTGTAAGACATGCGTATTGCTTATGGTTTTAACGGGTAAATCCTCAGAATTAAAGGGTAATTTTATTTTCTCTTGTGCACCATAGTAAATTGTTTTACTGTATGCAGGTAAAGGATTAACATTCAGAATATGAAAAATATTTACTAGTAATTACAATTAGTGCTGGCAGTGTAACCTATGTAAAACCTTACATAATTAAATTCCTTATATGTATTAAACACACCATGCTAAAAAAAGATTGAGTCACTGGAGGAAGGATAACACCATTAAAAACAGCATGTCTGAGACCAAGAGGAATAAAATAGGAGGTATAATTAGCGACAAGCTGAAATTGAAACTGTATTGAAATGCTATGGTCCCATGGTATGCTGTAATTTCTTTCATTTTAGTTACTCCATCACTCTAACTTACTCACTGCCTATTAATCTTTTCTGAATGAGCCACTGCTTTCTGCATCATATCAGAATCACACAATATGAAATTGACAAATATTTAAGGATATAATCTCAATATCCAAGGCCCAACATGTCATTAGACATCTCATTAATTCTCAAATATCAATCATCCTCCCTCTCAGACACCCAATTAGCCTTTCAAACCTTTTTTTATATGATTTGAAATTATCATGGATGAGGATGAAATTATTAAAAAGATAATTTTATTAAGCCGGCGTCTACCTGCTTAATGTTTTAATCTTCACAAAGAAAAAAAAGCCTCAACCTGAGGCCTTTTGAATTAAAAAAACAAACCTTTTGCCCACTAATCTATCACTCAAATGAATCACCCATTCAGTTTTACAATGTAATGGCACTTAGATCCAGCAACAGCCGTTGATCTTACCTGTAAATGAGCACTTCATCTTCAGAGCAATTGTATTGGAGTTGGTACATTTTGACCTTTGGGGTTGATTTGCTAACGATCCATTTGATCAGGGCAGAGACCGATGTCACTTCTGATACCGACACCACTTTCTCAGGGGGAGGCTTAGGCTCACCCTTACTAATTTTCGTGGAGCTGGTGATGTCAGAGAGGCCGGACTTTGGCTGCGCGGTGCGGTTCGTGCTGTTATTCAAGTGTGGAAGTTGTATGATGGAGAGCTCAATGGAGGCTGTCGACTCCCCGGCAGCGTTGGCGGCGATGCAGGTAAACGTGCCGTAATCCTTGGACGTGGTGATCGTAATGTCCAGAGTGCCATTTTCATACACGGTTGCGCGTGACGAATTGCTGATCAAGCGGTCATCGGGAGCCACCCAGTGCACCGCTGGCATTGGATCGCCAACGGCCTTGCAGCGCAGGCTAGCCGTCTGGCCTTCCAGCACCAGTAACTTGTGTGTATGTTGTGTGATCAACGGGGGCTCACAGACAAACTCCTCTTCCCGAACAGACCAAAAGTAGCGCCCCTTCAGGGTGGTGGGGGAAGCGCATGTCTCCATATCGTCCTCGCGGTCCAGCCTTCGAAGCCACAGCACTTCACAGTTGCAGTGCAAAGGATTGCCACCGAAGCTCAGGGACAGCTGTGGGGCATAAGGGGTGCTCAGAACCATGCTGCTCTGGGAACGGCCGAATATGGGGTCCGGGGGCAGTTTCTGCAGACGGTTCGAGGTTAGGTCCAATCGGGCTAACTTATCCAGATCTGTAAACGTCCCCTCGGAAATGTAGTTAATGAGGTTATGGTCCAGACTCATCTGATGCAGGTTGACCATCTTGCGGATGGTTTCCCAAGGCACGCTGCGCAGGTTGTTGTAGGACAGGTCCAAGTCTTCCAGTGTCAGCATCAGGTCCTCGAAGGCGACATTGGAGATGCGGTTCAGCTGGTTGTTGTTGAGTATCAGGTGCTGTAGGTTGACCAGGCCCCGGAGGTCGTCGGGCCCCAGCTCCGTCAGCCTGTTGCTGTCCAGATGAAGCGATCTCAGGGTCTCCAGGTCGATGAAGGAGAAGGGCTGGATAGAGCTGATGGTGTTCCGGGACAGGGTGAGGTCCACCAGACCAGTCATGTTGGCAAAGTCCTGCGTGCTGACCTTGAGGATGAAGTTCCCGCCCAGGCGAAGCTCCACGGTGCGCCGGTCAATGTCCAGTGGCACAAAGAGCAGGCCTTTGGACGGACACAGCGTGCCCAGGGATTCGGAGAGGTTCTGGCAGACACAGTACTTGGGACATGCATGGGTCATCATTACTGCGGTTCCCAGGAGCAGGAGACTGATAACCACTTTGTCCATGTTCGCTTATGGAAGGGGACCTGGGAAGAAAACAAACAAGAAAAAGAGTTGAATGAGTTCACTCATTCATTCAATTATTAATTAGGATAAAACTGTCCTTTGAATAAATCGAAAACACCACCATTCATTATTAAATTTTTTAATACATTTATAAATCACCACTAACTTCGACCACCTGAGTACATTGATGTTACAGTTCTGAGCATGTAAGGTTATTTGCATTAGACCTTGGATTACAAGGAGCTAAGCGGCTGAAATGGGTATTTGCAATGAAGCTATGCCTATAAGCTGTAATAAAACTTTGACAAGTTTGAATTTACACCATCTGTGACGCATCAGCTAAACTAGCTGAATACTTGTGTATTTCATGCCAGATAAGTAAAACCTGACTGGCCTTCAATATCTGTGGTACTTTAACTGCTTGTTGGAAGAAACTTGTACTTTCAAGCGTGGTCTCATACAATTTGGATATTGTTATTCATGCATCATTTTGTCTTATCACACTTGGTTTAGTCTGAAAGATTTTGCAGAATGTTTGTATCATCAATCCTCCAATATAGTCAAAACCTTTCAACTAGGTTTTTTTTTTCACCCTTAAAAAAAGTATTATTCATCCAAAACTCTGCCTGCAAAGAGAGTTTGTGCATACTGCCCAAAAAAATAATATCCATAATTCAATTTTAATTTGCACCATATGAAGCGTGGATTGTTGCTTGTATCCATTATTCAATGTTTGACAGCCTGGACAAAGTACGAGTGGCTCTTATCTTCTTCTACTTCCCTGGAACAAGCCTTTCATGTAGAAAACCTGGTTTTCAATAACTCCTAATTATGGACACCCATATACATGACAACCCCCCTCTTTGCTGATACCAGTTTGCAATTATACCCTGTAGTGCTGACAAAACTGAACTACACATCATACAGCGATAAAGCAAAATTGAAGTACTGCAATATTGTGAATGTGGAACATAGTAGCCAAGCAACAACTATGGAAGCAAATGAAAGTCTATTTAAATACATAATACTGCCTTTTTGTTTACTGTCAATAGATATTTTTTTCTAACTATGTTCAAAGCTTTTTACCCGGTGTGAACGTAACAGGGGCAGTAAAGGTTTTATAACAATCCAAAATCAAAATCAATGGGTCACTTTTAGTGAGCAAACTGTCAGTTTTCTTTATCTCATAGTCTATAGCTTTGAGAGAACATGTTGACAAGATACCTGGATGTGCACTCAAAATACCTTGTATATGTTGCTGTCAATCGGCTTTCCAAACAGCTAAATTGGATCCCATTAAAAAGCCACGTTGAATAAATGAGAATAAAAAAAGATATATAAGTTGGTTAGAAAATGACTGCTACATTGTGTTCAGCATGACCCTCACAAACACTGTAAACAACCATTATGAGCCAGCCGAGCGATAGTGGCCTTTTATGGTGACAGACTTCTAAAAATGACTCATTTTCACGCATCTCTTTATCCCCACAGGGGCAGGGGAAAATATCTATGTATTTGATCCGATTTTTGTTCACCCGTTGAATCAGGAATAGTGCACATTGCACACCTTATTTGTGTATGACAGCACTGTTCTCTGGAGACAACCAAACCCCCAACCTGAAGCTTTCTGTGTTTTTATGTTTCCTCTGGTTTCATTTGTATTAAATGGGTAACACACTGATGTCATTTCCGTGGCAATTGCAAGCCAGCCGATCACACACAGAGCTCATAAAGCTGTTAAGTGGCATTTACAACGCCACAGCCCACATGTCAACAGTAGAATCATACAATGATACGATTTCTCCCCCCCCAAAAACTGTGCAAAAACAACATCTTTGCAGCTTGCACGGACCCGATCAAAAGCAGCGCAAATGGACACACACACACACACACACACACACACACACACACACACACACACACACACACACACACACTCGAGATTAAAACCATAGCCCTCCAGAGGGATGTCATGCTTTAATTTTTAGGTTTCCTCTGAGCATACTATCTCGCCCTGAGGGATACTGAATGTAAATACGTGGACTGCGTGCAGCCTCTTTGAGCCGTGGTTATTAGCTCTGGAGGACGGCCCGTCCACCTCAGACCAGCTAGAGTTGAGGCCCGAGGGTGCCATGAGTCGGCAGATCTTTTACGAATATATTAAAGGTTACACACAGTTCAAATGCAAGCATCTGTTTTATATTTCTCTTTTTCCCAGTGTTCTCTCGTTATTTTCCATAAATCTCAATACTGCATAGAAGGGCTTGTGATCTTCTCCCTGCATGAGCCATCCGTTCACCACACAGACGCCTGAACTGTAGATCTCTGTATATCCACTGGTCCCCCATTGGTTACCAGTCAGTGGAATACAATTAGCTCTTCTACTGTCTTGGGCACTTTGTGCTGTATATCTCTGTATATACCTCCATAGGTTACCAGTGAGAGTGTTATAGTTGTGTCTTACACTGTTTAAGGTTCCTGTACTGCATATATATGTATATCCACAGGCCCTCCATGTAGGTTAACAATGATTGTGTTACAGTTAGGTCTTCTACTGTCTCAGACACATGTCCTATGTATCTCTTTCTATGGTCCTCCATAGGTTACCAGTGATAGTCTAATGCCGTCTTTTTGATGTGTAGAAACATTCAGATAAAGTTAGCCAAGAGAGAGTTGAAGAAAATAGGTGATTCACAGAGAGATAATTGGTAACACTTTATAATACCGGTATAATAATTTACCATTCATTAACATTAGTTAATGCAGTAATAATCATTAACTAGCAAATAACGAGTGTTACCAGATAATCATATACAGGAATGCTGGGTTTTGAGCACTGGGCGTTTGTTAGATAAACTGATTTTCCAACCAGTACAGCTGTATTGGAATCTTGTCAGACAAATCTGGGGAGGCAAATAGCTTCCCTCCCCACACACATCGTCCCAAAGTGAGACAGGTAAAATATGAGCACCTTTCCGAGTGATTCATCCAATATTTGCGTCGCGTATTCATGTAAATTCTAATTAAAGGGAATAAATAGCACGACCACACATCCACCAATTTTGGCTACAATACACTGATCGTGAAGTAGATGGATGGACCGCTGGAAAACATTAATTTGGCCTTAACAAGTTTTATAAAATTGTCAATGCTAGTCCAGGGACGTCATTGTGTTTGTTTGTACTTTTATTGTATTGTTGTTTATATATTTGTCTACAATCCATGTTACGTATTGAAAAAAATAGCTGCAGGCGTGAAATTGCGCTGGGGATTTCAGAGCTAAACTAGTTCCTCTGCCAACATGGGACCTTTTGGCAAATATGAGATTGCATTATGAGAAAATGGAAAACGGCAGAAACACACAGCTGTAAAGTGCCGCGTCTTTGGACGTTAACCAAGTTAGATTTAGGTTCAATTCCACGCACGTTCACCCATGGACGCACACACACACACACACACACACACACACACACACACACACACACACGGAAGCCTCCTGAAGGAGTGAGCAGCCGCCTCTGTTGATTGGATCGACCAGTGAACTCTTTCCTCTTCTCTGGGAGGCGTTTGAAATGGAATCTCCGTCTCCGTGACAGATGTTGTCAACGGAATTGAGGAGGAAGGGGTTCACTCGTCTCAGCTAACCTGCTCCCAAATTAAAATGGGAGACAGATCATCATTTAAGAAAGCAAAACCAATGGTTTCCTTCTGCCCTTTTTCAGAATCAAGTGTTCATTGGCGAGAAGCTTGCAAACCCTTTATCAATAATAACACCTACTTTCCTTACGGAAAACCGTGAATACAGATACAGGTCATCCAGGAGCCGGTAGTTTTCCAACGTTGAAACCCCGAACCTTTTGGCTTGGGGATGAACGCCCTTGCCACTACACCAAATTAGACCTTTTTCTCCACAAATTATTTCATTAATCAGATGACTTGATTGAGTAATAAACCATGTGGTCAGTAAGAAAAAACTGAGCAACTCTCTCCATCTCTGTAGATTTCTGTTAAGTCCACTGTGTGTGCGTTGTCTCTCTTTCATCATGTGCAGGTGTCAGTCCATCATCCGTTTCCATTGTTAGCCCGCCTCTACAAATCAGCTCATCCGGTTCCACAAACCAGCTCATCCACCTCATCAGTTTCCAGCAATGGGAGGCCTGCCACAACCATTTAAAATCTTTGTTTGGTGGTCGCTCTCTCTCTTTTTGTCTGCATCATATATATTGTCCACTAGTTATATTGCCCCTCCCTCTACCCATTATCATTACTTGTTGCCACCTTGCAGTCTTGGGACAGATAAGAAAGAGGCCTCTATACACTTGCCTCATCATACATCATACATTAGGTTAGGAGTTTAGCCACCCACTGTATTTTTGGGTTAGTTTAGGTTACTGTATGTGTGGTTCTGCTTTGCAGCTAGGTTAGCTCTGTTTTGTTTTGTTCTTTTCCTTGGCAATACTCAAGACCCGGTTGCATGTCTTGTGGTGTTGAACATACTTGTTTCGTGTTTTATGTTCACCTATATACTTATCCCTCGGTAAATCAATTTTCTTGATCATTTGTTGCTTCTAGTCCATTATTCTTTACTAACAACTTGCTCATTCACTATCCAACACCTAGCCATTTTACATTCGTTACCTCCACCACTGCCCCTAGACAGCGGGGTTGTAACAATTACCGAATACATATACTCACACACGCACTACACAGGCAACTACAAATACACACACT
Source organism: Lota lota (assembly GCA_026745465.1). NCBI lineage: Eukaryota > Metazoa > Chordata > Actinopteri > Gadiformes > Lotidae > Lota > Lota lota. Next base: position 2,698,633 of record JACYXH010000496.1, on the reverse strand, counting down.
TAATGCGATTAACACACTCCACTGCACTCGTTGGTATAAAATGATAACAAAAGGCAGAGGTTTCGGCTTTGAGAGCCAATCTCAGCCGTGCAAAACAAACGCAAATTAATTTACACCGCCTGGAGCAAAAGGGTAAAAACAATTGTTCTTTCTCGCCATTGTCTATGTAATTAGTTTGTTTGTTGTAACATGCTCACTTTGCTATCTCTGCCCCTCGATGCGGCCCACCCCCACCTCGTCTGACAACATTAACTGATTCCCTGGTGAAATAGGATTGTGATAACAACACTGTTTCTATTTTTGCTTTGTTTTAAAGCTCCAGTACTAGGGCAGTTCCTAATAAACAATATATTTCCTTTAGACAAGGATAGAGTACCAGAAATTCAACCTAAATTAACAATTTAAACAGTAATGTCTGTGTTGTTAGAATTGGACCCTGGATTTCTCACTAGCCATCACCATTACCACAGATAAGAAGACATTCGCACATTCAATTATACGATTTGTTGTGTACCTGTGGACAATATCAGTAGACCAGAGTGAATATTTAGACTGTAACATCGACATCTCAATACTTAAAGACACAAAGAAAAAAGACAGCAGATAACAGAGCCGTTTATGACCATGTGCTGTAGTCCCCATTCTTCCAAGCACTGCTGTCCACTATGCCCAGAGGTGTAGAAGGACTACTTAACACTTTTCTGAATAGCAATAAATACAAGGGAACTGATTTCCTGCCTGAATGCACCACTCACACAAAACACTCAAGTGTGTTTTATCAGAATCCATGCAAGAAGCATCTTGTTGAGTAGGGAGTAGTGTGACCTTACTAATATTAAGGGGATTATTTCCTAGTCTCCGGCAATAGTTTTGATAGATAATACAACAGTACAACCCCTTTGGTACCTATGCTCTTTCTGTCCCCATCAACGACAAAACCATGTACTCATTGAGCAACGTCCCTCAACAACTAGATTACATGAACACAAACCTGTCTGCATTCTCACAAACACTGTGTGTGTGTGTGTGTGTCTTTATTTGCTTCTGTGTGTGTGCATTCTACAATATATTTGGAGAAGAAATTGTAGAACAAAATTGTACGATATAATTATATTGATTTTGACAAAAAAGAA